>CM062289.1:127328722-127762711 GCA_031216915.1 Pictodentalium vernedei | reverse complement strand
CGTCAACAGATGAATTTCACAAACTATGTGGACAAATAAAATCAACATTACTGATGATATTAATAACGCTCAGGCAGAATTTAGTAAATGCTATCTTAATATAATCGGCGAATCTATTCCGCAGTCAACGATTACTGTCCGTCCCAGAGAAAACACTGGTTTAATTCTGTGCTCCGTTCCCAGATTAGGCGTAGTGACCGATTGAGGAACAAGAGGCCCCATGGTGCCTGAGGCGCTCACCTGACAACAGTTGTTCAAAGAAGGATTTAACAAGAGCCCACGTATCACTGAAGCAATACAATGTCTCCTACCGGACTAATGAGCATTAATAATTATACAAATGTGATAACCTAGATGCGATCAGCATGAATTCCGTTGAAGCGTTTCCAAAAAAAAAGTCCGGAAAACTGATATTTTGGCGCTTTTCCATATTTCCAAGGGCTATAACTCACACAAAAATAATGCAATCAGCATGAAACTCGAACTTGATCTGTAAGTCATCGTCCTATAGTTGGTTACCAAGAATGAAATAATTCGGTTGAAGCATTTCTAAAAAAAAGTCCGGAAAACTAAAGTGTGACTGACAGACTGACTGACAGACTGACAGACTGACGGATGGACAGAGTGCAAATGAAACTTGATCTGTAAGTCATCGTTCTGTAGTAGGTTACCAAAAATGAAATCATTCCATTGAAGCGTTTCCAAAAAAAAGTCCGGAAAACTTATATTTTGGCGCTTTTCCATATTTTCATGGGCCATAACTCACACAAGGATAATGCAATCAGCATGAAACTCAAACTTGATCTGTATGTCATCGTTCTATAGTAGTTTACCAAAAATGAAATCATTCCGTTGAAGCGCTTCCAAAAAAAGTCCGGAAAACTGATATTTTGGCGCTTTTCCAAATTTCCAAGGGCCATAACTCACACAAGGATAATGCAATCAGCATGAAACTCAAACTTGATCTGTATGTCATCGTTCTTTAGTAGTTTACCAAAAATGAAATCATTCTGTTGAAGTCTGGCGCTTTTCCAAATTTCAAAGGGCCATAACTCAGACAAGAATAATGCAATCAGTATGAAACTCAAACTTGATCTGTAAGTCATCGTTCTATAGTAGGTTACCAAAAATGAAATCATTCGGTTGAAGCATTTCCAAAAAAGTTCGGAAAACTAAAGTGTGACTGACAGACTGACAGGCTGACGGACTGACAGACTGACGGATGGACAGAGTGCAAACCTATAGTCCCTTCCGGCGATGCCGGTGGGGACTAATTAGCATCTATAGCTTGTTACTCTAGAGAGGAATGAAGTTATTTAATTATTTATAACTTTGTTGTCCATGCCAGATGATTTTTTTTCTAGTACTGGGATGCTACCACAGAAATAATGCTCCGATTTCCAGTAATGCAAAACTTGGTAGTCCAAATATCAACCTAGGAACTTAACGTGAACCAACTTGATTCTGAGCCCTTCCCTTTCACCACCAGGATGCTGTTTTCCAAACGTGAAAGCATTCTGACAGGCGGATCAGAAGGAGAAGATTTTTAAAGAAATTTCCTCATATAGCATCGTAGCCAGTTCGTTCAATATAAAGATTCATCCTCAGATAATGAAGTATTTACTTGCGGAGTGCCTCAAGGATCGGTTTTAGAGCCCATACTTTTCTTGATATATATGAATGATATTAGTAATTCAACATCCTCAAATGTTCTGTCATTTGCAGACGACACGACAATGTTCAAATCTGACGAAAATATTGACATGTTATTCAACACCCTGAATGTCGAAATCACAAAAGTAAGTGAGTGGTGCATGGCAAATAAATTCTCCCCAAATGCCCCTAAAACCAAGTACATAATCATTCACCCAGCTAATACAAAGTATGTCCAAACCCAGCGTCGCCTTCTCATTAACAACTCAGAATTAACCCAGACATCGAATAGATCGGACACGAAGACAATAAAATTCTTTGTTGAAAATATCAAATTCGATAGCTATGCTTCATATACAGCATGGAAGATTTCCAGAGCGATATACACAATAAATAGTGCAAAATGAAATCTCTCTCTTCAAGCCCTTAAAATGCTCTACTTCACTTTGGTTCAGAGTCACTTGCTGTCTGCAATTCAAGCCTGGGGTCATGCAACAGCCACAAAAAGCTCTTTACATTACAAAAGAGATCTCTGCTTGTAATAAATATATAAAAAAATTCCCCCACGAACCTTTTTTTCCTCAAAGATGAAATTCTCAAGTTTGATGATCTTTACAGGCTTCACACTGTACTGTTCATTCGTGATTGGCACACTGGAAACTTGCCGAAATGCTTTGAAAATTGCCTCCAAATCTATCATCACCCAATCGGAATGCTAACCAGACAAAGTGCAAATACACCTAGAACAAGCTTCTCTACAAATTTACCAAACCTCCCATTCCCTAAACTATGGAATGACCTAAGCTATGACATTAAATCTGAACCGAGTCGTTTTATATTCAAACGTTCCATAATGCTACATGCATTGGAAACTTATAATACATCCCGACATGTTTCAATCCGCAGTGTCCTGATTGTAACCCTAGAGTCAGCGATCTCTTGCGTGACTAGGCCATTTATAACCACAGCTCTGATAAACATAGTAAGATAAGAACATGGTGCGGACCGCCTTTAAGGAGTGACCAAATCTGTAATGCTTTTGCCAGAATCTCCCCACAAACATTTCATAAAGTATATCGGTCTTTGTTGTGTCTTGCATCTCTTGAGAGACAATTGAAACATGTTTACCACCTGTACTGCTACACGCTCGCACTTCCAACTAGGAGATGACAGGAAGACAGCCACTGGGCTATGCCACCTCCTAACAATATACATGTTTGTTACAACTTGTTACGGCCCTAGTTATATTATTTATTTATTGGTGTTTAAGGTCACATATTTCTGCACAATGGCTAACCATGACCGACGGCCCTAGTTACATAGTATTGTTTTTGTAAAGCATCTAAATACATCTGTATTTGTAACTACACTACATGTACGTGTTTTTTTGTGAATAAAATATATTTTATTGTAGTGTATTGTATTGTATTGCACTAAGCTGAAATTCGGGCGACCAGAGGGGGGCGAAATATTAACCCAGGGACCCGATTTGAACAAACGTGAATCCCACCCCTTTGGAGATGTTGTATACCAAATACAAAAGCATTCTTACTGGTGCATCTGGAGAAGATGATTTTAAAAGAAATTCCCTCATATTGCACTTAGTTCAAATTCAACTTGAATCTGAACCCCCCCCCCCCCCCGGACATTTTGTATACCAAATATCAAAAAATTCTAAGAGATGGTTCTGCAGAAGAAGACTTTTAAAAGAAATTCCTTCATATTGCACCAAGTTAACATTTGGGCTCACACAGGAAGCCCAAATATGAAACCAGGGACTAGATTTGAACTAATTAGAATGTGACCCCCTTAAAGATGCTGTGTACCAAATATGAAAGCATTCTGAATGGTGGATCTAAGGAAGAAGATTTTTAAAGAAACTTCCTCATATTGCTCCGCTCTAAGTTAAAATTTGAGCTACCATAGGGAGCGCAAATATTAACCTAGGGACCCGATTTGAACACATTTGACCCCTCCCCCCGAGATGTTGTAAACCAAATATGAAAGCATTCTGACTGGTGGATCTGAAGAAGAAGATTTTTTTAAAAATCCCTTCATATTACAGTAAATTATAATTTGGGCTACCATAGGGAGCCCATATATCAACCCAGACACTCAATTTGAACAAATTTGAATCTGATCCCCCTAAACATGTTGCGTACCAAATATGAAAGCATTCTGACTGGTGGATCTGAAGAATATTTTTAAAGATCATTCTCCATATTACCCTAAGTTAAAAATTCGGGATCCTCTATTGGGCCCAAATATGAACCAAGGGGCTTCATTTAACACACTTGTTCCTGACCCCCTATGGATGCTGTATACCCAATATCAAAAGATTCTGATCTGTGTTGTGGAGAACAATTTTTTTAAAAAATTTTTGCAAATATGCTGACTCAGCATTTTTCGATACCACCCCCCCCCCCCCCCCCCCCCCCCTATAGAACACCCTGACAAAACCAATGGCATTTGTTTTTACCATTCCATTCTATTGGTCCCAAGGATACTTCATACCAAATAACAGCTCTCTGTTCCCCGTGGTTTGGGGAATATGGGCATTTGAAAATATTTCTATTTTTAGCTCCTAGGGTTCCCACGATGACACGGGGAAATTTTGGCATGAATCAAGTACTAATGACTCAATAATACCACATATCAAATTTGGTTCAAATCGGACCATCGTTTCAGAAAATAGAAATTTCGGGCGAGACCAAAAATCTTGCCCCTCGCATTACAAAGGAAAATATTGATCCATGAATTTCGTTTGAACAAATTTGATTCTACATGTCAAAAGGAACATCCATACCAAATATCAAGTCACTGTACGCCCTGGTTCATGAGAAGAAGATTTTTAAAGAATTTTGGTGAAATCTGGAATATCTAAAAATGTTCATTTTTGCCTCGAAAACATAGCTTATAACCCTTAATTGGAACGAGGCTGTTCAAATTTGGGTCCTCAGTTATTTTTTTGAAGTCCAAAAATGAAAAAAAACAAAAACTGTGACACCCCATGTCCCGACCCCCCCCCCCCCCGACCCCCATATTTGATGAATGAATGAACGCCTTTTAATCAACCTTTCATTATTATTATCATTAAACCCTTTGCCTCGCACAAATAGAAAAACGACACTTGCCCTCCACAATTCTAAAAGAACTACATGCATTTTTCATTTTTTGTTTTGCTTCAAAAACACAGCTTATGGCCTCCCCATTCAGAACTTGTTCCAATGAAGAGTGAGGGAGTTGTGGGCTTTGTTTTTGAAGAAAAAGATACAAAAATAATTAGTGCCCCCCCCCCCCCCCCCCCCCACACACACACATACACACACACATACCTACACACATTCACACTTACTTGCTAGTTTGGACGTCACTACACATGCCACAATGCAGTAATATTGACATTTCTTTTAAACTACTTTTATTTTATAGAGATAAACTTTCCTAAATATTCACAATGAAAGACTATGTAAACAGGTAAATCACAGTTGAAAAACTAAGTCTGTTTTCACTGAATTGTGTGTATCCAAGAGTATATGTGCATCCGTTCAAATGAAATCAGTCGCCCGGTAGAACTTGTGCACTGTTCTCAAATTCTTCAAGATTGTCTTCTTTTTCCATTTACGTACCATTTTTTATTCACCTGTGACGTTGAGACTGGGTTGTGACTTCGTTTGGTCTTTTGTGTGCGAATTTCTTAATAGTTCGTTGGAATTTCTTGCTGCAAAGAGAAAAGCAAAAGTAAATGTTTCTGACCTGCTGCTATGTAATAAATATATGAGTGAATTATGGTTAAGTCTAAAGTGAGGAACACAATACAGCTCCAGTAATACAGTTTTGGAAGGGGAGTCTGGATATATGTTGTTGCTTTTTCTTCCAAACGAGAGAGGTCCCCGTTTGGGTGAAGTCGTCAGCTGAAAGTTTAAAGTCCTGAAGTCTTTCCCCCTCATTTACATTTGTCTTCGCCTGGTCCGACGGCAGATTTAGAGACAAAATGGGTGGGGGTGGGGGGGGGGGGGGGGGGGTTATTGGGAGATCGCTCCCCTCTTTCGGGTCCATGAAGAAGACTACTCCATCTAAGTTTATCTATATTTCGTTGGCGTTGCTACATATTTGTTGGTGGGGTGGGGTGCGGGTTCTCCACCTCGGAGCCGGTTGATAATGTGTTTTATATAATACTATTAATGTCACCTCTTGGTGTCAGATTGACAAAACCTGTTCTCGTTGTTTTAAGAATTGCTGTAATCATATTACAGATAATGGGGCGCGGTGGCTCAGTAGGTAGAGGTGCAGGCTCCAAAACCGAGAGGTCCTCGGTTCGAATCCCACCTACGGCAACCGCGTTGTGCCTTTGGGCATTCATCTCCATTGCCCACGTGGGGGCACAGTGACATTGTATACTAAGGCGTACTGCACATCGATGGTGCACTTGTCTTCAACCAATGCTAACCCTGCTTGTGTGGAGTTAGTAGGCCTATGTTAGGGAGCCTGACAGTTGCTCGCCGTTGCTCGAGTAAATGTGTTTCTCGCCTCGGGAGATGTTGTATAGATCAAATAAGGCTCAGTTTATTTTTCCAGTTTTCCTGTTGTCATCAAATATAGCATTATAAAAATTATTTAAATTGGTCTTTTTCAGATTTTCTCTTAGTGTTATGCATTTCACAGGTTGAAACGGAATTTTCTGTTCAGATTTATTTTGAGGTTTATAACTGGCTATAAACTGCCGATATTTAACCAACACTGAGTCCGGCACAGTGTACGTAATTCTCGGATTCAGTTCTAGCCTCTGATAGTAAGGAAGGGCTTTGGAGATCATATAATTTTGATACAAACTTAGCCAACTGGATTTTGGCGTCTATGTGCAGTGGATACTGTCCAAGGTCAGCTCTCACTGCATCGTTCGGTGATTTATTGTTCACATCCAGGACTAACTTACAGAACTGAATATGAACGGTTTCACATGGCGATTTATCAATATTAGCATTGTTGATTTCCGGGGCCCATAATTCACTGCCGTATAAGAGGATGGGTTTTATCGGGATGTTGAATAGTTTTAGGTAAACCGAAACAGACGGAAGGCACTTTCTTTTAAAATTGTTGTTCAGACTGAAAAGGGCCTTTAGTTTGAGATCTTGTTGCGCATTCTGTAGTTCTGTAGTTCACCGTTGGATGTAAACGAAAGTCACAGATATGTGTACTGATGGGTGTAAATAAGCTCATTGTTTCCCACATGGAAACCATGGGGCTCCTTATTCTTTCGCGATTGAAAAATCATAACTTTAGTTTTGTCATCATTAAACCAAGTGGGTTTTTAGTGCAGTAGGTATTCAAGTTACCCAATGCCCTCTGAAGTCCCAGAAGCGAGTTTGAAATGATCGCTAAGTCGTCGGCAAATAGCGAATAACTCAGATTCGTGGTATGTAGACGGACGGGATCACATTTTTCATGAACGATTTAGCCAATGTCATCGATAAAAAATTTGAAGAGCGACGGCGAGATCACACAACCTTGTTTGACACCAACCGTTGACATCAAGGGTGGGGATAATTTTTGCGAAGTTTTTATTTGATAATGACTTGAGCTATATTACGATTTTAAAATTTTAAATTGGTCATCCGGTATCACAAGCTGTTGTACTGTTGTAGTTTATCAAACAGAATGTTTCTATCAACAGTATCAAATGTTTTTCTAAAATCAACAAAAACCGCATATAACGGTTAAGTTTTTTATATTTGTTTACAGCTATTTTAAGAATAAAGGAGCTGTCAATAGGACAACGATGTTTTCTAAACCCGATATGATTATCACTAATCAAGGAATTATTCTCAAGATAGGTATTAATCCTCTTGTTGATAACTCTGTTGAATAGCTTACCCAGAGCTTACGGCAACAGTTCTATAATTATTGGGATCGTTTCGACCACCCTTCTTATATAATGTGGTGAGAACAGATTTACTCCATGAGAGGGGATAATGATGTGATTCAAATACCTGATTAAATAATTTAGTTATATGATCAATCATATGCGGGACTATTATTTTTAAGAGTTCGTTTGAAATGTTATCACACCCGGTCGAATTATTGTTTTTTTAGACTTCTCAGAGAGTGCATTATTTCCGTAGCCGAGATTTTGTCATTATTCAATGGGTATTTATAACATCGGATGCATTTTCATGGGTTTGTGATTGGCACAAAAGCGTTTTGAATAAATCAACAGACCTGTCGGGGTCTAGATGATTGATCTCAACACTATTTGTTCGAAGGGACTTAATTGTCTGCCAATAGGTTTTTGAATCTGAAGATGATAATTTTTCGATGTGCACCTCAAAATGGCACAATCGCAATGGCCAGATGGCGGTATTTTGGGACATTTTAAAGCTCGGTACAATATTAATTTACACTGAATGTTATATGGTATCTGTAATTACATTTCGTCTCTTGAGTTCCAATGTGTTCTATGTGCCTACTGGCACATAGAACACATTGGTGCTCAGGAGACGATTTGTTGCCGTTCCTTGCAGATTTTAGAATTGAGGATTTATTATTACCATTATTTGTATTAGTTGGGGGCGGGGGCGGGGGGGGGGGGGGGGGGGCACTGAAATCGAATCTTCTGAGATAATTGGAGATAATTTCACATCATTTTTTTCAGGAATATTTCAATAAATTTGGAATAAACACTGCATTACGTTGTTTTGTCTACCGTATCGTTAGTCTAGATACTTACTGGCTCAGTGGTTACAGCATTGAACCTCAAACCGAAAGGTCCACGGTACGATCCACGCCGGGTAACAACGTTGTGTCCTTGGGCAAGGAAATTAGTCCCGATTGTCTGCGTGGGGGCGGTGACGCTGTGTACGAAGGCGTACTACACGTCGATGGTTCATTTGTCTTCAACCAATGCTAACCCTACATGTGTGGAGTTAGTACGTTGGAGAGTGTGACAGTTGCTGGCCGTTGCTCGGTGGTTCTCTTCGGGTACTCCAGATTCCTCAATCGTAAAACTGTCGGGCACGAGGTGACCCTGGCTGTCGAAAGTGTCGTTAAAACCTCAATAAATACATAAATAAATACTGGTGATAAGGTATTGATTGCGGCTAGGATGGGGAGGGTCAGAAGGGATGGGAAGGGGGGGGGGGGCAAAGGGTCACGTGCCCACACTTTTTCCGAAGACATGCTTCGCTTCATAAGGATACAATGATTTTAATCTTTCACCCAGCATGACGGCAATAACCAGCGAGCGCTATTTACAAAAATCGCCATTCAAATTTTATTATTTTAAAAATATTTTTGTCTTAAAAACATAGTATATGGCCATCACGGCAATGAGGGGTCATAAGCTATGTTTCTGAGGCATCTTTTAAAGTTACTCAAGAAGTGTCGTCTGCTGTTTGGGTTGGGTGAAAGGTTACACGATTCCACCTCCGGTCGAATAGGACTATTTCTTCTGTCGCGTGGTCGAAGAAGAAACAATAGACCGGACCTCGACCAGAGAGAGAGAGAGAGACATTAAGACCAAAAGAGGGAGACAAAAGTTTATTATTATACGCCTGTTCTATGAAATCCCCCTTTATAGCAACACTAAACCGCGCGGAAAATAAAAATCTGTTCCGCTCATATTCGCAGAACGGAAATCGTTGACGGACTATTTTTAAATAGAAGCGAAATTTTACTGGAAATTTCTACAAATTGTGCAACGCAACACAATTTGAATCGCTAGCGACAGCTGAAAATCGTCCCCTGAGCCAATAGGCACATTGAACACATTGCAACTCAGGGGACGAAATATTAATACGGGTTCCCCTCGCAAATTCGGTTGGCGATAAAATGTGTTGTCTGTGTTAACAGTTGTCAAATGAATTGCCGAGTGTCCTTCTAAGAGGCGAGTAATAAACACAGAACGACACATGCGTGTGAATGGGTTAATCGATATACCGATATGGCACTTTTGCCATCGCGGACGGATAAAACTCGAGGTCTGCGGCCTCTCATTCTATCCTTCTGCGCTGGCACTCGTGCCATATCGATTAACCCATTCACACGCGTGTGTCGTTCTGTGTATTTTTTACATATCATGAATTCCAACGTGACGGAATCACCGATTGACAATGAAAAGCGCTCTAAGTTTGTTTACTGCTTTGAAACACCCATGCAGTCAAACCCTTTGCTACTTGAATTATGTTTACCATAATCATACCTTTCATTCTGAAACAAGTGCAA
This sequence comes from Pictodentalium vernedei, assembly GCA_031216915.1. Taxonomy (NCBI): domain Eukaryota; kingdom Metazoa; phylum Mollusca; class Scaphopoda; order Dentaliida; family Dentaliidae; genus Pictodentalium; species Pictodentalium vernedei. Next base: position 127,752,838 of record CM062289.1, on the reverse strand, counting down.
TGTGGCCTTCTTTGAATACAATTTTATGTTAACCTGTTGAGTCCTTGTGACGGAATCACGAAAATTGTAACCTTGGTTGGAGGGTTAATGTGTATGATTATCAAACTCTGCGAAGTCACTGAAATCCAAGAACCGAAACTATACCAAATCGATAAAATGATAATTCATCTTGTTGGGCAAAAGCTTCTTTTTGTCCTATGTGTCGTGGTTCTGAGAATGGAACAAGTTTTCTCACCGTGACGGAATCACAGTTATTTTGTGACGGAATCACACTTGCGCTTTCTTTTGCATAATTCTATAATAAACGGTTTTCTTGTTTCCACTTGCTCTTGCAAGTGTAGATATGCACACAGAACGTCACGGTTTGTTTATGGTTTCTTTGATATGCAAAAGTGCCAGCGTGGGAGGGTAGAACGAGAGGCGGAGCCTCGAGTTCTAGCCTTCTGCGGTGGCACGAGTGCATATCCAATAAACCATAACCAAACGTGACGTTCTGTGTTTATCACACACTCCTATAGCTTGGAATTTCCATTCATAAAAGTGCTTTAGAAGAAAAAAGTCTGTTGGCAGAAATTCGCATGGAACGCGTGTCAGTCAGATTTATTTTTTTATGGAAAGCGGGTGGAGGGGCGGGGTGTGTAATAAACATATATACTCTAAAGAATTCGGTATCCCACGCACTTGTTGTAAACTGGCACTTTTCAGTTAGGAGAAAGGTCATTGTGGCACTGAGCAGCATTTTTGTTAATAAAGCGCCGGCTTGGGCCGGTACTTTATAAACAAAAATTATGCTAGCTGCTGTTTGACATTTGATTAAAATTGCCAACGGGGACAAGTTGCCCACGCGTGTAAAAGTGCAATATCAGGGTAGATGCCATTGCGGAACAAAACAACACTTTATTAGACGCATAAGACCAAAGAACAATTCACTTTAAAAATGGTCTGACTTTCAAGTAACTTTCATTCTCGCACAAATTATATCAGGATTAGACCAATGGAAAGTGCCCAAGACGGCAGTTCAGTAGTATTCCACTAGTTAGTGATACCACATAATCTTTCGTGGAAAAGCTTTCAATAAAATGCAAACGGAAAACAGTTTAGTTATTAACGAAAAGTGAAACAGGTAAAAAGCAACGCCTTAACGATTTAGTTGGAGTTCGAAAGAAAAATGATACGATGGACAGTTCTGGGACAGTTCTGTGATTTAAATACAGTTCAAACAGGAGAATAAATCGTTGTCATCGATTACACCAAATTCCTCTGCACATGTTTCATGAAACCATCGATGACATGCAACACACGCAAGCCATTGATCGGAGAATTTTGGATCCATTTTATCTCCATAATTCCATCCACATCTTCGACAGGGGTACGTTTCAGTTTCGTCAGACTCTTTTTTAGTGTTTTTGTTACACTTCCCCCTCTCGTCATCATTATTGTAGGCTCTTCTCTTATCAGCAGGGAGGGATTTGGGAGACTCTTCATTGTTTGTACATGAAGCTGCCTGGGCAACACTTTTAATGCAGTGCAGATTTGTTTTGTCGTGTGAATTTGTATAAAACTTACACACAATTAAACCATTCCCATGGGATGAAACAGAATGCGTGTTGATAGTGCCCCTTATTGGAGGAACGTCGGTCCTCAAAGCATCGAGTGAAAGGACCTTGCACTTTTCATCAATGTCAGTTGGTGTAATGTGTGTCACCATGAAGTTCGGACTAGTTGATTCAAGTGACTGTACAAAAGTTTGAGCTCCATCAATAATGGCCCTTCTGGTCATTATAAGACGGTGCACAATGCGTTTGGCATTGCCTCCCAAGGCGTCATTTGGGCCCTTCCCATGACTTGTTGCAAAAAATGCCAAATAATTTCAAGATTGTAGAAACTTTGTAAGGTTTGTATCATACTGAAAATGTATCTATTCTTGTACTGACTACTGGGTCCATCTGTCCATATATTCACAACTTTTACTTCAGGAAGTGTATCTTTTATATATTCAAGGACAGTAGATGTGCAAGCAGCTATAACTTTCTTATCGTGGTCTTTCTCATCGGAAGCAATAACCCAAGATATAATGCTTGAATTACTGTGCCATATTGTCACGGTGTATACAGTAACCTGTTTTTGCCGCCAGTGGGCAGACTGAATTTCATCCTGTGATGCGACTGTGAAATTTTCCGAAAAATCCATTTGTAACACATACGTGTCGCTACCTTCTTGGGCTGCAATGGATTTCTTCTTTTCGTAGGCCGCAGCTTGTTGATTTTTAATGAAGACATGCCATTTAAATCTAGTAATTTGTCCAGCCAGGCAGTTTGCTGTATCTCCAACAGTCCCTTCCATTGGCTGTTTTAATAAAAGTCCATTTTCATCTTCTGCCCATTGCCACCATTTTGTTTTTGGGGACGCATCCAATTTTTCCACAATATTTTGTTTGTAAAGTGTTGTATCTTTGCAAACATCACAGTTGTTCATCATACATGCTTCACTATTCACGTCACAAGCACATAAGCTTTAAAAAACATTTTTTGAGTACAAAGGTACCACATTTGAGTTTTGGCGATGTAAGCAATCTAGTAGCAGTATTACGTTGCTGTGGTATTTGCATCCACAAACGTTATGTGGCATCTTTCTGGACAGAAGCACATGACACGGCCTTAATTCCGCAAACTTTGATTTTCCAATTTTTTGTTCAGGCTTGTCTTGTTTGAAAAGTTCATAAACCTCACCAATAGTCATAACCAGGTGTCTTTTTTGAAGTTTCTCTTTATTACCGTCTTCGTGACGGACAGTTACAACGTCAGCTTTGCCTGGCGTTACGCGAGATATTGAATCCGATTCATAGTAAGCACGAACTGCCTGCACGGTGGCTGGTGCCAGTTCTCCCTTTGGGGTAGGTGTGTTATCATTTCCAAATGGTAGGTTTACATCAAGTATGTCCAGGGCCAGCCTCCTGACAACAGCAGCTTTCTTATTGGGGCTTTTGGGCAACGACCTCTGTACTTTGCGCCTTGCTTTTCCAAAAGAAGCCAAACTCTTGAAGGGAAATCTAATTGTTGAAAGATTTGACATTTCTGTTGATTTTGTTTTGTTAATGCGCCATTTTCTGGTGGCCAACTTTGTGATTTTCCTCAAGTTGGTGATCTCCTGCTTGTCCATGAATTCACGCCTTATTTGCTTTCGTTTGGCATCCCTCTCTTTGTATTTTTTATACTCAAGTGGGTTTTGTCGAAGCCGAGCTCTACGCTCCCTCTGTCTTTCTGCAGCAGTTTTCGCCAAAATATATTCTGATTTAACACATTGTGTGACTCGAAAAGACATCGTCACCTGTTCTGAAGGTAGATGGGGCTGCATAATTAACATTTCCACACCTCCAAGCGACGGGATGGGGGAAAGTTATTGTTGCAGTTAATCCATCACGTTCTGTGGACGTGAGTCATTAATCTTTTGCCTAAAACGAAAGGCAGACGACACTAGCAAAACTAAATTCGTGAATAACTATTTCTTTCATTTTGTGAGTCAAAAACATTGCTTATAAACTATGGTTTGAGACAAAAAAATGAAAAAATAATGAAAATTGAATGGTGCCCCTTTTTGGCATGAACAGTGGAAAAACCTTTTGCCGAGGAAGACCCTGGCTATTTTATGTACGTACTCTTAACCCAACTCGAGGTAAAATCAAGCAGGAGAAACTGTTGGCACTGGAAGCAGAAACATATTTTGTAACCAACCCATCTATATTCAGCCTGGCAACGTCACTGCCACTTCCACGCTTTCAATTAATTTTCACCTCTTTTCGGGAGGGCTCCCATTCCTCCCAGATTATATAAAACTCCTAGAATAGCCCGGTGCATGAGTATTTATGAAAAGATCAGGTTAACAATGTGTAGTCTATGGTTATATATTATATTTTGACAGTTAGTTGATATACTTATCTGCAATGAGCGCTATATCTAGGCCTATTTCCACATTTCAAACAACCGTACATGTTATTACATAAGTCCCACGCAGTCATACATATAATTACATAAATTCTTTCAAAGCAATGGTATAATTTCTTGCCAGCTAATCTTGTTCTGAATCATTTTTGATAACAACAGCTTAGTTTTTTAATGTAAAAGAACGTTTTAATTCTCAAACTGACATTTAGCGTTGAAGACCTCACAGATGTTCAATTAGTTGCTCTTAACCCTTTACCTAACATGAAAAGCAGACGACACTTGGACAAAAAATTCTTGAATAACTAATTTTTTTCATTTTTTGTCTCAAAAACATAGGTTATGACCCCTCATTGGAACGAGCTCGTCGAGCTCGTTCCAATGAGGGGTCATAACCTATGTTTTTGAGACAAAAAATGAAAAAAATATTGAAAATTAATTCGCGATTTTTGAGAATAGCACTGGCCGGTTTTGGCCGTTACGTTAGGTAAAGGGTTAACCATTGCAACACGGTAGGCATATTTATTTATTGGGGTTTAACGACACTTTCAACAGCAAGGGTCACCTCGTGTCGGACAGTTATACGGGTTGAGGAAGCCGGAGTACCTGGAGTGAACCACCATCAAATGTCAGGCTCCCCAACATACTAACTCCACATAACTAGGGTTAGCATTGGCTGAAGACAAGTGCACCATCGATGTGCAGTACGCCTTAGTACACAACGCCACCGTGCCCTCACGTGGGCAATGGGGGTGAAGGGTCTTGCCCAAGGACACAACGCGGTTGCCGCAGGTGGGATTCGAACCGAGGATCTCTCGGTTTGCAACCTGCATCTCTACCTACTGGGCCACCGCGCCCCCTACGGTAGGCATAAATTGTTGCTTTGAGCAAAAGTTGTTGTCAGTCCCTGAGTAGACAGAACAATACACACAGTCATAACGGGACGGGAGGAACAGTGATATAAATGAGGCCGGAAGAAATAAATTATTGCTGAACTTAATTTATTTATGTATTTATTTGTCGGGGTTTAACGACACTGTTGACAGCCAGGATCACCTCGTGTCGGGTAGTTTTACGGGTGGAGGTCGCCGGAGTACTCGGAGAGAACCACCGAGCAACGGCTATCAACTGTCATGCTACTGAACTTAATAAAAGTAAAATAGACTCCATTCCTCTGTATACAGAATACGGTATGTATAAGGCGATATGCTTTCAGGGCGCGATTGGAACCAGATGAAAAAAACTGAAATCATGTTTGCATGGTGGAAAGGTTTCCAAATCAAGCTTTATACTGCCATATAACAGAAGGCTTGTAGAAATCAAGGTTTTGGTTACGTTTAATTTCTTTGAATTTACATGAAAATGGTCCGAAGGACCATTTTCATGTGAATTTAAAGAAATAAAATTATGTAGTTGGGTAAGAAAAAAAAATTAAATCAGATAAAAAAACCCCTGAAAATCCCCCCCCCCCTCCCCTGTTTTTTAGGGTGTCAGGGCTGAAAGGGTTCACTGACGAGGATCTCTATGCGGACGGACTCGTATATTCAAGTTCCAATGTTCAACTATAGAGCTCACCCCGACAGACGCTTTGCATCTGTCTGTCTCAACTCGTTACAAACGTAAAGACGAAAACCGGGGAGCGCTAAACTCCTGCGTATTTTCACGGAAATTTCGATATTTCCCTCTGAGCCGTGGCTTATGACCCTGTGTGGGATCGAATTGGTTCAGTAGGTTGAGGTGCAGGCTGCAAGACGAGAGGTCCTCGTTCCGCATCCCACCTTCGGTAACCGCGTTGTGTCTTTGGGCAATACACTTCACCCAATTGCCCACGTGGGGACCCGGTGGCGCTGTGTACTAAGGCGTACTGCACGTCGATGGTGCACCTGTCTTCATCCAATGCTAACCCCAATTGTGTAGAGTTAGTATGTTGGGGAGCTGACAGTTGCTCAGTGGTTCTCTCCGGATACTCCGACTTCCCCCACCCGTAAAACTGTCGTGATCATGATTAGCCATTGTGTAGAAATATGTGACTTTAAAACACCAATAAATAAATAAATAAATAAATAAATAAATAAATAAATAAATAAATAAATAAATAAATAAATAAATAAATAAATAAATAAAGAGGGCGGTCATAGGTCCTGGTTCAGAAGAACCAAAGTTAAAACGTCATGTTGGGTAAAGGATGAAGGCAATTCTTGCCAACCTCTCGTAACTCCGTTGAACAAGGTGACGCCATGGCAAATACTACCTGACTTAACCTGGATTTGGACCGCACATGGGGCAATGTTCACCTGCTTTCCCCCAAAACTGTGCTGAAGCCTCTGCTTCCTTGCCCACAGACTCAGACTCGTTTTGTGTTCCGGTTAAAGCCTTGAGTGGCCCTTAGTGTTCGATTGACCCCTTCCACCTTGCACTGTGCTGGCTACCCTTTCAGAATCCCATCCTAAATCACAGGTACGTGGTGCACGATAACAGACCTCTAAGAACACCATGAACGCTTTGGTGATTAGCGTTGTGCTCTTTGAACACAATGATGCCACAATGAAATCAGATATCATACCCTATCTTACCAAACCACTCTGAAGGATAGCCTACGGAAATTTTTTTTTATAAATTCTGATCTCTAACAACCTGTGTTTTCAACTTTACACGATCTATCTATGTATATATTTCCTTATGTTTCTGTTTCCTTCATCTTGTACATAATACCAGTTATTACCTCTTTTCCTTCCATACCGACCTTCTTTCTAAAACACAGACTCATATTCCATCTGAAAAGTCCGGAACTTCCCATGTGAATCGGCAAAACATGTGCGTAGTCCAGTCAGTACGGCAGTTGGTCTCATATGTGATAGGTCTTACCAGGCCAGTCCACTCTCATCCCTCCATACTCCGCTCTAGTCAAAATAATGAATGACATAAACACTTACCGGATGACAGTGGGTGTCTTCAATAAAGAAGCGCTCCGGGGTGTATCGTGACTGGACTCCCCCAGTAAGATCTTGGCGTTGTTGGTGTCGTCGCGTGGCCAAGTCGGATTCACAATAATGATTGCCCTACTAGCGGCCACAAATTCAGCGGATATGAAGGGTAGCACACGCGAAGAGTCACTTTCCCTCGAAAATTTAACTCGTGTGCGTAAATTAACGCTGCTGACTGCGTCTGCTAATGTTAACACATTTTGGGCAATAATACTGTCTATAAGCTGCGGGAGACATTAGGAGAAATTCCGGTCCAATTAACTCGTGTTTGAAGTCTTCGGACAGCTCCTATCTATTAATGCAAGTGGTTTCTCAGTATACTTCATTTGAATGTCCAACGTCTATGTCCTAAATTGGATATACTCAAATGTGAGATGCTTCCTCTGGCATGTGCATTTACCGAAACGTGGCTTACTTCAGGCGCGAGGACATTCTGTTTCCCAATTTTTAAAATCCTTTGCAAAAAGACGGGGGTTCAAGAGGTGGTGGGGGTAATAACTTACATTAAAACGGCGTACCATTCAAGACACGCCCATATCTGGATACACCTCGTCTCGAATACATAGGGGCTCCATTATACACCACCAGTGAATCGATTCTGGTAGGTGTATTCTACAGGTCACCCAACTCAGTGATCTATAGGACTTGACTGAGACATCTCTTGAAAGAGTGCTTGACGCGGGTATTAATAATCTCTTGCTAATTGGAGACTTCAACGATAACCAGGCCCCCAGTCCCTCAGCTTCATAGCAACGAATTACCAACCAGTTCAGTCTCAAACAGCTGGAAATCAAACCGACGTATTACACTGAAAAATCATCCTCATGAATAGAACTGATCCTTGTAAACGATGATCTTTCAATTCCAACCGCAGAAGTCGGTGCCTCCTTTCTTGGCAATTATGCCAGGTACCAATGTTCTCGTGCTGCGACTATAAATTTCCAAAAATTATCCCGGGGATCCCCGGGAAGTGAAGCAGTGCTTGTTTACACTGGTAAACAAGCTTCATTGTACAGGTAAAATAGGACGCGGTCACCAATTCCTGGAGTGGAAGTCTCTAAAATGGGTAACATGGGTATAAACGATTGGCTGGACTTGACTCTACCTCCATGTTGCGGTCGCGATTAGCCATTGTGCAGAAGTATGCGACCTTAAACACCAATAAATAAATATTCCGAAAAATCCACATCGAACTTTTTAAACACCTTGTCTGAACATATGATAATGGGAATTTTCCTGAATTAAATAGTCACTTCTCAGGCATAAACTGGTCACACCTACTTGTCGACTGCAGCATCACCTCTGTGACAAATGAACTCACTACAACGATAACGAGTACAGCTGCTAAATGCATTCTCAACAAACTTGTAACTGTAAGACCCCAACAACTGAAGTGGTTTCACAATAACTTGAGAGGTCTAATACGTCAAAGAAAACGCTACATCGCAAAGCAGTTACTATATCCCCCACAGGCATGGGGAAAAGTTAGGAAAAAATGAAACGATGTAACGTTAGAAATACGGAAATCAAAACATTTATACTTGACCAAGTTTGACATAGTTCTGAATACTTCCTCAACAAATCCTCCCGAGTGGTGGAAAATTCTTTGACTGGAATTTTATTAAAAACCGATCGCCCATTCCGGACTTTCTTTTAAATGAATAACTCATCTCACTCGAAAGAAAGAAAGCCGAAATACTTAACGACCATTTTGTAATATCTCATCAGTTGAAGACCAAGGTCATTCCCTTCCGCATACCCCCTTCAGCCCCGACGCCAGGAAACAAGTCAGATTACTCTTATCTTCGAGGGAGTGAAAGAACCACTTTACTCTCTGAGTGTCTCAAAGGCATGTGGCCCTGACAATATCAGCCCGGTGATTCTTAAAGGGTTCTCACTGAGCTAAGCACCTCCCCTGACAATTGTCTTTAATATGATGATGAGCCACTATTTTTTTCCAGCTGTGTGGAAGAGAGGTAATGTTGTGCCCGTCTACAAATCCAGGAACCCACAGTTGGTAACTGACTATCGTCCTATAACTCCACTGAGTTGTCTTAGTAAACTTTGAAAGATGTATTTTCATAAGAATTATCTTATTTCTACAAAGCACTTCTCTACTTACACCCCTTCAACCCGATTTCCTCCCATCTGACACGCAGTCCTACAATTAACTGAAATTTATTATATATTTAGTTCTGCATTTGGCAAAGCGAAAGAAATTCGGTTCGTATTCTGTGATGTACAGTACGGTCGCCGTGGACTGGTCACTTTCCACGAGTGGGCAATATTTCCACGGACGCGATAATATTAGATTCCCAACACCAATCGTGGGAATAATCAGCACAAATTTAATTAATGAAGCACCGGACACAACCCGGTATGTTGGGGAGCTGACCGTTGCTCGCCATTTCTCGGTGGTTTCTACGGGTACTCCGGCTTCCTCCACTCGTAAAACTGTCGTGGTCATGATTAGCCATTGTGCAGAGGTATGTGACCTTAAACACCAATAAATAAATAACCCCCGACATCAATAGAAACATCTTTGAAACAATTCACAGTTTTATCTTGCTGACTAAAAGGTTTAAATAAAAATTAATTCTGCCTCCACACCTCGAGTTCACCCCCCCCCCCTTTAACCCTTCACCTAACATGAAAAGCAGACGACACTTGCAAAAAACAATTCTTGAATAACTATTATTTTCATTTTTTTGTCTCAAAAACATAGGTTATGAACCCTCATTGGAAAGTGCACGACGAGCTCGTTCCAATGAGGGGCCATAACCAATGTTTTTGAGACAGAAAATGAAAAAATAATGAAAATTAATTGGCGGTTTTTGAGAACAGCGCTGGCCGGTTTTGGTCGTTACGTTAGGTAAAGGGTTAACGTAACTGCGTGGCGTTACGCGAGGAGCTGAAGGTTACGTCGGCTTTGTGCTCCGTAATACCCGTTCTTTCCGTGAATATGCGTGCATGTGTGTGTGTGTGTGTGCAGTATATTTTATAGCTGCATATCTGTGGACAAATGTATATCTGCATGCAAATTCGAGACTTTAATCACCATATGTAGGACTCATGAAATCACTGATACAGTCTGGACTGTTCGCTTAACCTTAGATATTATTAATTTCTCCGAGGAGTGGTACTTGAGGAATTAAAGCCCGTGAATGTCTATACTTCCTATCAAGTAATTACCCCGGCCACGCCCGCTCTATGAAACCCAGTTCTAGAAACCACTACCGTATCAGCTGTGAGGGCAGACTTTGCGTTACTGAGTGGCCTTCCTACTTTGAATACGCTGCCTATCCATATGCAGGCGTTTCACCCAAGACTACTATTATAGTCATTAAAACAGCTTAGATACCAAACCCTTCCACCATACCTTTTTACCTTCCTACACAGTGTTTAAATCCAAAGTACAACTATTTAAAAACATTCCGAACAAACCGTGATTCGGTTGCAAGTGCCTGTGTTTTTTCATACAGCCAGACAATGATTAACTTCACCCCTAAGACATCGATAAATCACCGACCATATGAAAACGCATGTAAAGCCCTACGCGTCTGTACCAAGCCTTCCCTTTGTACTACAACCGTTAGTCTTGGTTTATGTACAAAAATCTATTTGGAAACAGCCCAATATTAGCTTAATTGTTGCTTAATCCATTTCCATCAACGCTTTTTGTTGGCTGATATCTGTACCATTATCGTACTTGATTTCTGTAATTTTCTCCAAACTTTGGAATTAAATATTGTTTAACCCTTTACCTAACATGAAAAGCAGACGACACTTGCAAAAAAAATTCTTGAATAAATAATTTTTTTCATTTTTTGTCTCAAAAACATAGGTTATGACCCCTCGTTGGAACGAGCTCGACGAGCTCGTTCCAACGAGGGGTCATAACCTATGTTTTTGAGACAAAACGATGTGCACAAGTCAGGGGAGAACTGGCTGTTAGCTTTAAGTTCTAACGTTTTACTGTAGAGCAAAAGAGTGGTGCGAGTCAAATGCGAACTGGCCCTTATAATTAAGTGTTTGTGTTCCGCATTTAAATGACGTTATTCCGGTTTCCACTTGTGATGCTCTCCTGCCACTTTTTAAAACGTATAAGGAGCATTGCTGCCACTTTTTCTGATTATATTTTTCCCCCACACACTCGCGATGAGAACAACATCACCCACAGACGTTTTTTAATAAATATTTAATTATCATTATAATAAGACTGTGCATAAAACGAACAGTAGACTGCACTAGCCTCAAAAAGTTTCATTTTTTCGTTGCCCAAAACAGAATTCATGACCACTCATAAAAACGGGTTCTCAGCACGTGGCAAGGAAAAGTCATAAGCTATGTTTTAGAAAGAAAATGAAAGAGAATAATCGTATCACAAACACGTCTATTTTAGTTCCGCTGCCACTGCTTGCATCTACTGATATCATTCAAAATTAGATAGAGACTTTATAGCTCAAGGGGAATGTAAACAGAAACAATTTGGCGAAAACTGTCGTGTGGAATTAATTTTTATTCCCATTTTAGGATGCACTCACAGTGCACTTGCCTTGCATTCTCTATCATGAATAATGTATGCTGAGACCTTAAAACATTTCGATAATTTAAATATTTGACAATCTCACATTTAAAGAGCAATGTTAGGAGCAGTTATTCTTATGCTTGTGTAATCCAACATTTACAAAAACTATACTGACAGCTCTGTCTTTTTCTAGTGTATATAAGCTGAGACCTGGAATTTGTTTATAAATTGTGTCATAAAAGAAATAGGAGTAAAATTTCTATAAATCTGCAATGAGTATCAGTCTGCATATTATAAAACTTTCAGAAAATTCGAGTTTTTAATATCCTTGATGTAAATTTAAAAAATGAAAAGGACAAAGAATAGATCCCTGGGGGACACCAGTTGGTATGATCTGGAAATCGGAACTCGTCTTTGGAAGGGATACCGACTGAGATCTCTATGATCGATAATGCTCCATCCAGGAGTATGCATGGCCTCGTATTCCAAAGATTTCTAGCTTTTTAAAAGTAACATTTGGTCATTTATAGTATCAAATGTTTTGGGGAAATCGAGAAACAGAGCTACAGTACAGCCCTTTGTTGGCTTATCGTTAATTTCGGCAAGACTGTTTATGAGATGCAATATCGGATGTATTGTTGAGTTTGCCTCTCTAAAGCCAAATTGATATTGATGAATTGTTATTATCTTCTAGGAAAGATATTAGCCTGGAGTACATTAATTTTTCTAATACTTTAGAGAAGGTTGATAGGATGCTAATGGGCCTATAATTGTTGAATAGTTGTTTAGCGTCAGATTTAAAGACAGGAATTTCTTTTGCTATTTTCATTTTGCTGGGTACTGTACCGCTTGAGAAAGATAAATTAATTATGTATGTTAAAAGGTCAGTGATCACATATATTCTCTCCCTGGTACCGTGGTATGATATTACCTTATCCCTTTGGGGCATATTGTGAGACGATTCTATATAATAAAAGGCAGTGTTAGTTTGATTGTAAGGGGTAATCTTTAATACTGGTGCACCGTTATCCTTATTTTGTACTCTATCCTGGGTGTTTCTGTTAATTTTCTTTCCGGCTGGGGGTGGGGGGGGGGGGGACTGCAGACACAAGGTGGAAATTTTTGTCTCTCCAGTTTCAGCATCCACCCACCCTTGCATGCAATTTTTTTCCATCAAACTTTTGACACCCACCATCTCTAGAGACGCTTCAGAGCACACGGGTTTCCCTTATTGAGTAGTGTCTCTCACAAGGCCCCATTAGGGTTGTCATTATTGTGACCAACTCCAGAACACTCAATAAGGGGCGTTGTTAATTTGATACTAAGTTTTGTCACAGTAATGCACTTTGTAATGTCAAGACATGGTCAAAAATGAAATTTGGCGTTTCATTTTAATCAGATTCTAGCAATTGTTCTGAATTTAAACCAACCCTTCTATATTTCATTTTTGTCGCCAATCCAAATATAATTCTTTTTTTTACGACGACTGGCGTGGAAATATTTTCCTTCAAATTTATATTCTAACTTAATTGATTAATCATGCTAGCTGACCATATCTATTTTATCTTAAACCTCATATTCAACAGACTCAGTAATGGAGTATTCAACAGCGAAACTGTCCGTTTTTTTAACATCTGAAATGTTAAAAAAAGAATCAGAAATAATTCAAATTATTATCAAATGGTGTGCTAACTTATCTATATTAAATTATCTAAATCACCCCTATATCCATACTCAACCCCCTATAACCCTACTCAGGATATACCCCATCCAAATTATCATATATGACTTTTGTTTTTGATTCCTACTGTGCAAGGTTACCTCATTTCGTTTTTCATTAATCAAATCTGATCAGATTCATTAAATAAACAGTTTCGTTTTTTTCACTCATTTGTTTGCATTTTCTCTGGGGAAATATTCTGTGCCTACCTCAAGAATACTTAACAGAGTGGGAGAAGCCTGACATATCCAAATCTTTCATCATTTCCAAATGGTATTTCTTGTTGCAATCAAGTAAAATCCAGTATATTAACAGTAAATCAAGAGGTCCCGACAGGGTAACCTTCATCCACAAAAAGGAGATAGGGGAGTTTTAGCTAATTGCAGAGGGATAACTGTTAGCAGCAATATACTGGGATGTATTTTGCAAGGTTCTCTGTGGAAGGCTTGTGGAAACTGTCGAAAAAAGATGATTCTTGGGGGAAATCCAGAATGGGTTCCGGAAGGGGAAGCGAGTAACTGGCCACTTGTTTACTCTCTCAACTGATAGAATCAACAAAAACGTCAATACAAAAAAGATGTTGATGGCATTTCTTGAGTTAAAAAAAAACATACGGCAGAGTGCGGAGGGGAAAATGTGGTAGAAACTTGAGGGTCTTGGACTCGGAGTAAGTTTTGTCGGAATCATGCGAGCACTATACAACGATGTGTAGAGTGTACTCAATGTACGAAACACCACAATGGAGATAGGCCTTAAGCAGGGAGACAAAACATCCCAGGTCTATTCTTTGGTCTTATTAGCCGAGAGTCAAGATGGACCAGTGCCGTATTAGCCCATGGCCAGGCCCTTAGGCTTTTAGGTATTTCGGCCTCGGCGCCCCCTCCGGCACTTCAATCTTTCACCCCAACTACAGCTGATAGCCTGAACCTGGTATGGTGGGCACTATGCCGCAGTACATAGCCCTATACCCATTATGTGGGTCTCCTGAAGAATTCTACTCACAACTTGACATATTATTTAAATAAGCATTTAAATAATGTACTGTATATAAATATATATATAGTATACTTATGAGAGGATATATATGGATAAATACATATGAACATGTATCGCTACGGCGCAGAGTGCAAAGTGCCTTTAATCATTGGAGCTCAAAGGCGCCGGTAACGGTGCCTCAGCAAAAAAATAAATAAAATAAAATTGCCCCCTCCCCCCTGTCCCTGCGGGCCCCTATGCTTTAGCCTTGTCAGCTTCATGAATAATACAGCCCCGAGAGGGACTACAAAAACTGTTAACCAAGGAAGGAAAGTACGGGGATAAATGGCGAGCTGAACTGAACGAAAACAAAAGCAAGGTAATACATATGGGTCGTAGGGTGGATGCGACGCGAAGGTAGAAGGTGGGTAAATCCTCACTTGGTGAAGAGGAAAGCAAGGATATTACAGTGGGTGTTATGAGAGAATATGAATACTTGCGGGGGAATTGATGTGTTACAGGTAGAGGTATATACAGAAACCACACAAATGAACTTAGCCCTTTACCCAACGTAACGGCCAAAACAGGCCAGCGCTATTCTCAAAAATCGGTAAATTAATTTTCATTATATTTACATTTTTTGTCTCAAAAACATAGGTTATGACACCTCATTGGAACGAGCTCGTCGAGCTGGTTCCAATGAGGGGTCATAACCTATGTTTTTGAGACAAAAAATAAAAAAAAATAGGGGGGGGGGCTGGGTTGTATTAGCCACTCCAAATGTCATTCTCTCTCCATGTAAATTAGTTAATCTGATCTTCAGTATTTTTTTGAGTGGTTATAAACAAGCGCAAATGTCTTTGGAAAAGTATTACATCAATCGGAAAATACTAGTCTTCAGCCTCTAGGGAGCCACCCACCTGGGGACGATGTGTCTTGCAAAATCCCCCCCCCCCCCCCCGCCCCGACTGGACCTCTCAAATTTAATTTTCAAGTTTTTTCCATCCATTGCACAGGCACACTGACACTCTTGAAAACTGCGAAGTACTTTCGAATTCCCTCCCTTGGACTGTTGGCAGTTTTGGGGTTTTCCAAAACAGTCCTGTTAAAAATAAAAGCTTGGGCCTGTGCAAGTTGTCCCGGCGATGGTATGCAGGGGAAATTAACCTGTGATAAATATTTTTGCTTTTATATTATTCTAATGTATAACCATAGAGTAAAGAATGAACTAAA
This sequence comes from Pictodentalium vernedei, assembly GCA_031216915.1. NCBI lineage: Eukaryota > Metazoa > Mollusca > Scaphopoda > Dentaliida > Dentaliidae > Pictodentalium > Pictodentalium vernedei. Next base: position 127,737,460 of record CM062289.1, on the reverse strand, counting down.
AAATGAGTGCATGTCATTCCGTCAGGGAAATCCGAAATTATATTTATGCAACAACGTGCTCTGGTTTTCAATTGAATCGATGAACAAAATCTGGACACCTGGGGTACTTGAACGAATATTTGTAATTCTCCATTGCTTGAATTTGCGTTCGTTCTCTTTATCTGCACATTGTTTTTAAACTATACAGCAACCCGTAATACAAATATATGCATTTATGCAGTTTACTGAAGTGTTTTTGCAACAGTGACAGGAAAACAATCCAATAAGAATGACCAACCCATTGAAAAACGGTCGTATTATGTAATCATTCTGTCCGTTCGTCTGTACGTCCGACTGAGCGTCTGTGTGCCCGCCCATTAACATTTTTGGTTTCCGACCGATAAGTCCATCTTGGATTATTTAATATCAAACAAAGTTGGTATGTGTATTACACATCTTGTAATACAGGCTAAGTTCGCATATGGGGTCCGTCCAATTATTTTTAAAAGAGTTACGGCCTATTATACCCCGTCCAAAGAGCTCTTGGCACTAACACCAGCTCGTTAGTTTCTAGTGCGAACATCGAGAACCGTGTTATTCAAAAAGCATTCCATCAATATTGCTCTTCGTCAAGTATTATTCAAAGTTTGCAGAATCTCCTGGTTCTTCACTACCGTTTGGTTCAAAGAGATCTCATCATTCCATAAATTATACTTGGTGCACGCTAAAAACTAAAGTGTTAAAAACTACACTTGAAGTGCTGTATTTAACACTTACTAAGTGCTGAACTAGCACTTTGTTCAAGTGTAGATATCCCAGAACTTGATAGGTGTTACAATAATACCACTTGACAAGTGTAATGTCGCGACACTTAAAGGGAAACAACGCAGATGACGCGGACCAGGCTCGAACTCTCTTTAGAAACTAGAGCGCGACTATAATAAATAAATAAATAAATAAATAAATAAATAAATAAATAAATAAATAAATCTCAGGAGTGACCGAGACAAATGTTTATTTTTGCGAGCGCTAGAAAAACACTAGAATTTCTTTTTATCGTACGCTTTTCATAAGAATCTGATCATTCCTATCTATAATTCGACTCGTTTCAACCTTGAATTGATGCATGAAAGTAAAAAGCTGATGAACATTGGTACGCGGAAGTGATTTGATCCATACCCGGAACAGATAGCGTCTTGCGATCTGATTCAGCTGGCGGGTTTCGTGTATCAATTCAAGGTGAATAGGTGTTGAATTATTGCCGGAAATGATCGGTTTCCACTCAAAAACACTATATTTTCTTTTCATTTTACGTTTGTAGAACAAATTGATCATTGCCAGTGATAATTAGACTCGTATTCACCTTGAGGTGATGCTTTGAAAGCCACAATTTTGATTGGTACCGTGAAAGTGAAAATGCTATATCTTCACAGTAGGTGATACGATTTCTCTCTTTCCGCAATTTTTTCGATAATTTATCGTTTAGCGTATAATAAATGCATTTATTACATTTCTACCTTTGCCCAAAATGACGTCACATTGATGTCTTTTCCATGAACACTTAATATCAACCACGTTATCGAACGCTCCTCAAAAGTTTAAAAATATAATTTGGAATATAAACATATCTAAAATGAAATCATTGTTCAGCCGACTAAAAATTTATCTAGGGCTGCCGTTGCGTGACAGTCGAACGTTAATGTCGTGAAAATTCAATTTTGTTCGATTCCTATTGAATTTTAATATCTTATAGAGCTTTAAAAACAAAAAAAAATAACTGTTTTAGATTTTTTCATTTAACGTGATATTCGACATTTTAACGTCGCGTTATATTTTTACCTCACCTCCCTTCTTGTGAACACCGAACTCCAAGAAGCGATAGAGAGACACTTATAATATTTTACTTACTCGCAAAGGAACAGATAAAATCGAACACTATGTACTTTTATCCACATTATCGAAAAATTGTTAACGCTTCGCTGTAATAAACACTGATTCTACGTAAGCACGGACCCCCAATATTGATGCAGCCCAACACCTGTTAGTATGTGGAGTTTTGTGAACATGGCCAAAAGGCGAAATGGATCTGATTGCATCAAGACTGTCGGTATATTGAAATGTTCTCTCCGTGGACTGCCTTTGGCGGCAGTCCACATAGAAGACATTTCGATATACCAGCAGTCTAGTCTGCCATTGATCGCTCAGCTGAAGGGAAACGGCGTTCCTTCAGTTTCAAAAATCAAAATTTTGTCCGAAAGAGCCGAACTATTGTCTTCCAGATGGGTCCCTCTCTACCAGGTAGAACCGTTTTTGCCAAGTGATCGATAAAGGTGATACAAAAATACCATCAAAATATCCTCTATCTGGCCTCCCAATTTTCTCGGGGTCTGGGACCCCTTTGGTGCATTTCCCGATACAGATACACTTACAGTATTTTACATACATTAAAGGAACAGGTTAAGTCGAGCATTGTGCATGTGTATTCAGGTTGTCGGAAAATATTTAACGCTAGGCCGTAATACCCACCGTTTTAATGTTACCTTACGTTTTTACACCCGTTTTTACACCCGTCCCTTCTTGTGAACATTCTTAACCCAACCGATATAGATGCACCTATAATATTTTACATACACCCAAAGGAATAGTTAAAGTCGAGCATTGTGAATTTTTATTCAGATTGCCGAAAAATCGTTAACGCTCGGACGCTATTCCAACCGAAAGTCTCAAAACGGCAAAATGAAATTTAACAGTACATACACAGCAAATCAAAATTATAGACTCTTTTAGTGCTGGGTTCACGAGAACAAAGTTGAAAGTAAATTCAGAATGTGAGATGCAGGAGAATGGACATTTTAACCCTTTACCCAACGTAAGGGCCAAAACCGGCCAGCGCTATTCTCAAAAATCGCCAATTAATTTTCATTATTTTTTCATTTTTTGTCTAAAAAACATAGGTTATGACCCCTCGTTGGAACGAGCTCGTCGAGCTCGTTCCAATGAGGGGTCATAACCTATGTTTTTGTGACAAAAAATGAAAAAAATAGTTATTCAGGAATTTTTTTTGCAAGTGTCGTCTGCTTTTCAAGTTAGGTAAAGGGTTAATCTACTACATTTTGTTTCACAGAGCTCTCTGTAATAGAATAAATGTTACGCTTATCATTGAACTACAGAAAGAGACCGAATACCGGATAACTATTATGTGAACAAAACTTACTGGTAAGGCGTCTATTCAGTAAAGAGGAGTTTACCATATCTGATTTCTTTTATTATTATTTATTATTTAAGGTCACATATGTCTGCACAATGGCTAATCATGACCATGACAGTTTTACGGGTGGAGGAAGCCGGAGTACCCGGAGAGAACTACCGAGCAAACGGCGAGCAACTGTCAGCACTCCAACATAGTAACTCCACACATGCAGGGTTAGCATTGGATGAAGACAGGTGCACCATCGACGTGCAATATGCTTTAGTACACAGCGTCACCGTGCCCCCACATGGGCAATAGGGGTGAAGTGTCTTGCCCAAGGACACAACGCGGTTGCCGCAGGTTGGATTCGAACCGAGGACCTCTCGGCTTGCAGCCTGCACCTCTACCTACTGAGCCACCGCGCCCCCTGATTTCTTTTAATGTTGTTTTTCTGTATTCAGGTGCACAACTTGGTGTAAATATCATATGTATGATAGCAATGGCAATTTACGTACACGCATGCGCATTCTCAACACCAAATATAATCATAACGTATACTATTTATTTGTTTATTTGTTTATTATTTATTTAATGGTGTTTAACGACACTTTCGACAGCCAGGGTCCTCGTGTCGGACAGTTTGACGGGTGGAGAAAGCTGGAGTACTCGGAGAAGACCACCGAGCAACGGCAAGCAACTAACAGGCTCCCCAACATACTAACTCCACACAAGCATTGGTTGAAGACAAGAACACCATCGACGCGCAGTACGCCTTAGTACACAACAGCACCGTGCCCCCCCCCCCCCCCCCCATCCACGTGAGCAATGGCGGTGAAGTATCTTGCCCCAAGGACACAAAGCAGTTGCCGCAGGTGGGATTCGAACCGAGGACCTCTCGGCCAGGGTCACCTCGTATCGGACAGTTTGACGGGTGGAGGAAGCTGGAGTACTCGGAGAGAACCACCGAGCAACGGCAAGAAAGTAACAGGCTCCCCAACATACTAACTCCACACAAGCATTGGTTGAAGACAAGTGCACCATCGACGTGCAGTACGCCTTAGTACACAACAGCACCGTGCCCCCCCCCCCCCCCAATACGTAGGCAATGGCGGTGAAGTGTCTTGCCCAAGGACACAACGCGGTTGCTGCTGGTGGGATTTTAACCGAGGACCTCTTGGCTTGCAGCCTGCACTTCTGCCTATGAGCCACCGCGTCCCCAGGTAACGCGTACTACTCTAGTTATTCATTTATTGGTGTTTTAAGTAACTTTCAGCTATTATGTCCGCATCACGGCCATATAGCTACTTCGTTCCCTGAGTTCCAATGTGTTCTATGTGCCTACTGGCAGACAGAACACATTGGAACTCAGGGAACGAATTGTGTATACCTGTGCTGCCCACTGTAGAGAGCTTCAAGCCCAGGCGTTGGTTGCCGTGTAAATATTTACCAGAAAAACAAAACCTTTTTTCCAAGAACTGTTCCACTCAAGGAACTGAGATCAAATATGATTCATAAATGAACACACTAAATCAATACACAACATTTATAATAATATAAAAATTTCACCAACTGATCCCCAAGATTTACGTAAGGCGTATAGGAGCGAAACTTCATTTAACATGCCCCCGAGTTTGCCTAACAAGTAAAGGCAAAAGTTTATCAAATAGATTCCCGAGTTATTCCACCCAGTTTATCCCCGAGTTTTCGAACAAGTCAAAATTCATTTAATTTTTCCCAGAGTCTGGTTAAATGGTAGAAACAAAATTTCAATCGTTAAATTTTCAGGTTTCTTTCGTAATTGGCATTTAGAGTTCTACGGTGTGCGTTGGACATACGTTTGTCATTCGCCTGAAGTTAGCTTGACGTTCGGTGTTCGTTAGACATTCGCATTAGTCCTATTTTCGTTCTGCTTTTAAAATTCATAAAAAAAACATTCCCTTGTAGTCACAGCGGTGCAGATAAAGTGAGTAGCCGGATTCTATAATAGAGGGTGCCCTAGCCAGTTTTGTAGACCAAACATCGTAACTGGAAGGCCGTGATGGGGCTTTGGATACTATCCATACTTCGAACTAGGGCTCTTCGGTCGCCTCCCCCACATACACACCCTCTAAAGGGAAGTTGGAGGACCTGGTACCGACCGGCGGATCTTAGTTAGGAATAGGTCTCCAGGAGACAATTTTGCAAAATTCAGTGATTTGGAGCGAATCCAAGTCATTTATAGCGTGCGTAGCCTATGCTAGAGACAATTTTGGGCTCTATATTATGCGAAACTTGCATTCAGCCAATGTTTGTTTGTCGGAGGGGGGGGGGGCAGCAGAAAGTTTAAGAGGTCAGGACCTCCAGCCCCTCCCCCCGTGACTACGCCACTAGCGCAGCTATCAACACCCCTGTGACTATAAGCGAATTTCAAACGCCCAATGTCAAATTGACTAAATGCGAATGTCGAGCGAAACATCAACCTAACTTCGCGAACCAACATAATTTAAGTATTTTTTTCTCTTTCAGAATAAATGCACAGAATATGCTTCCTCACATCAATACTTTAAAAGCCACCCATCTGTCCGCCTCTACACGCTAAAAACTAAAGTGTTAAAAACTACACTTGAAGTGCTGTATTTAACACTTACTAAGTGCTGAACTAGCACTTTGTTCAAGTGTAGATATCCCAGAACTTGACAGCTGTTGACAATAATACCACTTGACAAGTGTAATGTCGCGGCACTTGAAAGGAAACAACGCAGATGACGCGGATCAGGCTCGAACTCTCGAGCCTGAAGCGCGTCTTCTGCGTTGTGTCCTTTTGATTATGTACCCACCAAGCACAAATCAAATTATGGACGATTCTGGAAGAACCACCAATGCTAGACCTATGGGAAGTGCCATCCATTCAAGTTTCAGATGTCTGACGATTGTAATGTCTAAGTGCTTAAAGCATTGCACTTTGAGTGTTAAAATCAAATCCTAAGAGTCAGAATGGGTTTAACACCTTGAAAGTGTCAGTTTTAACACTTTAGTGTTTTGTGTGTATTCAGCCATGATAAATTTCGTATTTTACACCTCGTCACATCCTCTGTGATAAAAAATGTCTCAAAGAAAGAAAATTATTCGAATTACAACTTTTCCGGTTGAAACTGTTTTGTCCGGACAACTAGTTTATTCATTGCAGGTATAAAACCGATTCAATGCGTACCGTACACTGGATGATAGAATTTTGTACAGACAGTCTGTAATAAATGGAAAATGGGAAATTGTAAATGCCTTTCAACGAAATAAAAAGCGAAACACTGGCATCACGCCACTGAGAATAAATAAGATTTCACACATAAATCTATTGGATGATGTAAGAAATACTACCAGTTCCAAACAGCATTACGTGCGCCAACATTACATAACATATCGTACATCAATAAATTATCATCTTGCGAAACTTCGAAATTCGATTGGATTCAAAATAGTCCCCATGATTCGATTCAATTCGATTTCAGTCGCGCTGATTCGGAAATTTTCCAGTCATCTCTTCTCAGAATCCTACAAAGAGTCTTCACTGGAATTTTTCTTCTACCATCAGGTCTCCTGTGTGGAAACCTTTATGGTACAGTACAGTCGCCGTGAACTGGTCGTAATCCACGGTGGACGGTGATGTAACAATACCAGGTACCGGTAATACAAATTATCATTAGCATAATTTTAATTAATGAATAGACCCCGAAGCCGCCGCCATGAGCCGCCGCCGCCAGCCATATTTTTCGTAAGCCACCGCCAGCCACATTTTTCGTCAGCCACCCGTATTATAAATCAACCGCCACGAAATTTTGAGCCGGTGTTACAGGAATGGAAGTCCGTAGGAAAATTAGTCCCTCTGGACTATTATTCCGCGGAATTATAGTCCTAGGTCTTACATTTCTAGGAATAGTAGTCCGGCGGACTACTATTCCTAGAAATGTTAGACCTAGGACTATAATTCCGCGGAATAATAGTCCAGAGGGACTAACCGCGTTCCTACGGACTTCCATACCTTTTACACCGGCTTAAGCCGTGTAAATTGTCAAAATTTCATAATTACTCTTCACCTAACGCCAGTAGCAGACGACACTCGTAAAAGAATTCTCCTGTAACTAACAATTTTCATTTTTTGCTTCCAAAACATGGGTTATGACCCCTCATTGGAACGAGCGCGACGTGCTCGTTCCAATGATGGGTCATAACCCATGTTTTGGAAGCAAAAATGAAAATATTTTCAAAAAAAGTTTCGCACTGGCCGGCTTTGACGGTTACGTTAAGTAAAATGATTAAATGTTAGAAAAATGTCTCCATATGTCGATTCCCTTGCTCTAATTCCAATTAGTCTACCTTCGTAAGATTTATACATCTGCCTTTCTAGTGCATTTTAGTTTTGTTTCATTCCACCAATCTGGGATAGCCGTGTTTTACACCTCTCAGTCAGCTGAGTCGCCATGAGCCGCCAGCCGTTAAAGTTAAAACTTAGCCAGCTGAGCTGGCTAGCCAGCCATATATTCCTTCAGCCAGCCACGAAAATGAATTTACATGGCTTCGGTGTCTATTAATGAAGTACCGGGTTGCACCCGGTGCTTCCATAATTAAATTTTTGATGATTATTCCTATAATTAGTGTTTGGAATCTAATATTATTGCGTCTATAGAAATATTGCGTACCCGTGGAGAGTGACCAGTCCACGGCTTCCAAAACTGTTCTGCTTCCGTTCTAGAATACCCATAGAAGTACTGAAAGAAACATGCGATTGGCTTGACATCGGAAACTTACAAAGTGAACTGTGCCAAACGTGAATTGGTTGAATTCGAGTTGGATTGAGAGAAAACAAATTGCGGCTTGAAATTTTGATATATCGATATCAATGTGTGGTGGGTTACACTAAAATAAATGTATGATCGAGTACGAGGAGGGGACAATTTGATCAGCTTTGATTAATCTTTAATTATTTAAGTACAGAAATTAAGATTTTATTTGTGTTTGACATTATTTTTTAGCTTTTGAATACGATACCATGAAAAATGGATATTTTTGGTAAAAGAGGAAATTTTTCATTCTGCCAAAAGGTTGACGGTGCGAACTGGTATGGCTTTAATATCGAGTATGAGACCCATTATTGTTAATTACAGCTTGCCAACGCCTTCTCGTGCTCCCAATCAGGTTCCTGGTGGTCCTTTGTGGGATGTTGTTCCATTCTTGGACCAACATGGCACCAAGCTCCTGGACTCTTCTTGGCTGGACTGGACAGGCTGAACTTGCAAGCTGCAACTCATTCCAGACATGTTCGATTGGATTGAGGTCAGGGGATCTTGCTGGCCAGTCCACACGCTCAATCCCCTCCCTCTGTCGGTACTCCCGACAGCATGAGCAACATGAGGACGCGCATTATCGTCCATCAGAATGAATCTATCACCCACAGCACCTGCATACAATCTGACGTGGACATCCAGGAACTCACCAATATACCGTTGTCCAGTCAATGTACCACGTTCAAGGACACAGAGCTCTGTAAGTCCATCCCAGCTGATGCCGTCCCAGACCATGATTGACCCTCCACCATAGCGGTCATGCTCAGCAATGTTGGCTGCATGGAATAGCTCTCCTGGTCTTCTCCATACCCCAGAACGTCTATCTGTGTTGTCTAGGCAGTACCTTGACTCATCTGTAAAAAGGACAGCTAGCCAACCTTCTCTGGTCCATCTAACGTGGTCCATGGCCCATTCATACCGTGCCTGGCTGTGGTTCTGGAACAGTGGAATGCGAATACATGGTCGTCTCGATCGGAAACCACCTTCGTGCAACCTTGCCAGGATAATCTGTGTCGAAACATTTACCCCGGATGCATTCTGAAGGTCACTGCGAAGCTGGGTGGCTGTGGCAAAGCGGTTCCTACGGGCCTGAATGATCAAAAACCGGTCTTCAGCTGCACCAAGTTGTCTTACTGGTGTGCTATACTGCTGAAATTTTGCCCAGGCTTTGGTGATCACCGTATGGTGCACACCAAGGGCTCCACCAACCTGACGATGGGTAGCCCCTTGCTCCTCCATCCCTGCAGCCCACTACATTTCTGCTTCAGACAAATGCATTTGCCATATGCAATCATTAAATCACAAGGGTTTGTGTTGAAATGAAGATTGAATACCCTACACATGTCATGTACATGTAGATAGTACACGAAAACATCATGAAAATCAAGGGGTACATGCTTTCCAGGACTGTCACGAAAAGTTTGCCTGTCAAGAGAGCTAATGTAAACACTGCGGACCATCTCAATACATTCCTCAATCATATCCACCAAAAATATCGCAAATATGCCATAAGCAAATTTCACAGTGATGTGTCAAATATTTGGGTCTTAGCAAACTTTGAGTGGTATATGTTAGACGTCAAGAACGACGCGATACCTATTGCTGGCATGTGTTTTCTCTGAGATCAACTTAGAAAGTGAATGGTTTTACCAGTTATTGAAACTGTCTCGGCCCAGACTTGGGTAATGGGCAAGCTATAATCATCAAAAAATGTGCGTTTCGGTCAATGGCCAGAAAATAATCGAATGATTGCCCGAAAAATTCTCTAACAAACCTCTTATGATCGCTAGTTGCTTAGGAACTGGCGCAGATGTTTACGATATCTGAATGCAATGCTTTGAGACTATGATGCTAAATGATAACTTGCGGATTTCCCACGCCCCCTTCACAAGGAACTGGTCCCGTACTTGCCTCCTCCACCCCGACAAACATTTTCTTGCACCGTCAACACAACCACAACAAATAGCTTCCCAATAATGCAGAAGCATGCTCATCAATTCTGGCTGTCTTGAAAACGAGAGTTTTAATTTTTTTTTAAAATTCGTATCATGTGTATCTCAAATGGGCTCACATTACGTCATCAGCGTGTGCAGATTTTCGAGGCGGCAATTTTAGAAAGCTAAAAGCTCGAGTGCTTTGCAATCTTAGCAGGAACTAGCAGGAAAGGGGTGTACATACCCTCTACTCTTAAGATGTGAACCAAAGCTTCTTTCGTTTGATTTGTCTCTCCTACGGATATTAAAATCGAAGAGAATGCACATTTTTAGCCCCGATTGGGAAATTTGTTAAACATGGGGTACAAAATGTGCAGTGTTTTCAACGTGGATGTGTTTGAATCTCAAATTTAGCTTAATCCTAAAATGCCATTAAGGCACACGAGTTACCACTGATATATATGATATACATCAGTGTGTGTGCCCTTGTATGACTGTGCACCCCCCCCCCCCCCCCCCCATGTTCGAAATGGTTCCAGGTCAGCCATGGAGTGCTGACGCAAGCGATTTTTAGCTTGCCTTAACCGCTCACGCAATTTAGTCCGGCATAAGCCTTTTTTTGCTCACCTACTTTCAGCTATTTTTGACGGTGACGGACCATGGAACGTGTGTACAGAATATGCTGAGTACATGTGTGTGTCGGCCACTACATGTACCAGTCCCCCTGAACTTCTTGATCGATCTGACCACACTGGGGTGGAGGGGATAGTAAAAAATGAATACAGGTTCATTCATTAACATTTTATTAATTCATTTAAAACTGATTGGCTTGAATGCACTCGAAGGAGAAATTACCCAACCCGGTATTAACCCTTTACCCAACGCAGACGATATCAAATTTTATTATTTCAAATTAATTTTTTTTGAATTTTAAAAAACATTCCAACAAAACCATATCATGTGACCCCTCATTGGAACGAGCTCAATGAGCTCGTTCCAATGAGGGGTCACATGATATGGTTTTGTTGAAATATTTTGAAAAATTAATTTTTTTCAATTGCTCAATTTGCATATTACGCGGGAGGAGGCGGGCGATTCGTTAGGTAAAGAGTTGACTAAGTCTTTAGAAGATCTTTGTGAAGCAAAAAAGTGAAAAAGATTTGAGAGCAATTTGCTCGCCAAAGTAGGTTCCAGGTGAGCGATTTATTGCCACTCTGGATTTTTCAGAAATCCAAGCCTGGTTCCTACATCCCGACGGTACAATACATACGTATGAAGCAGTATTGGTCATATTGATCAATCAATAGTTATGATGAGTGTGTACAACTATACGACCGTCCATGTGGTTAGTGGGTGATCCTTGGGACGTTCCAAAAGTGAGAATTACCAGGGATTTTCCCAATAAAAGATATGACCACACCGCCTTCATTGCTAGTCAAGATCAGTGGGTGGCGGACACTATTAAAACAAATTCGACAAAAAACTGCAGTGAAATACAAATACCCACTGGGGAAGGAACCAATAGAAGCCCATTTAAAAATAAGCCAACGGCGCTTTCACCATCTTTTGATGCTCTGTAACCGTTTTCTGTAAATTATATCAACAGTGTGCGCATCGTTACATATAATATAGGCACTGTCCTTTCCATTAAAATAAAAGTCCAGGCGGTGAGATTTGTTATTTTTTCCTTGAAAGAACAAAAACTGGCAAATTACTATAAATATGCATTCGCAAAACAAAGAGCGACAGTTGACATAGTGGTAGGATGTGTGATGCGGATGAGTGTTCTTAACCCTTTACCTAACGTAGAAAGCAGACGACACTTGCAAAAATAATTCTTGAATAACTAATTTTTTTCATTTTTTGTCTCAAAAACATAGGTTATGGCCCCTCGTTGGAACGAGCTCGACGAGCTCGTTCCAACGAGGGGTCATAACCTATGTTTTTGAGACAAAAAATGAAAAAAATAATGAAAATTAATTGGCGATTTTTGAGAATAGCGCTGGCCGGTTTTGGTCGTTACGTTGGGTAAAGGGTTAATGGAGGATTATCTGTGAAGTAGTTGCTTCTAATTAGCTTATCACAAAAAGCCAAGTAACTCTTTTAATAAATGTCGAAGTTGAACATACGCCCTGAGCCGCAAACTTCAAACCATATTACCGTCAATTCATCACTTATATTTATTTATTTACTGAGGTTTAACGACACTTTAACAGCCAAGGTCATATCGTGTCGGTGACTGTTTTACGGTTGAAGGAAAGCCGGAGTATCCTGGGAGAATCACCGAGCAACGACGAGCAGCTGCCAGCTCCCCAACATCGTAACTGAGTACCGCAGCACAGGCAGGGTTAGATTAGTTGAAGACAAGCGAACCACCGACGTGCAGAACGCCTCAGTACACAGCGTCATCGTACCCCCATGTGGACAATCAGGGTTAAGTGCTTTGCCCAAGGACACAACGCGGGAGTCCGAATCGATCGTCCAGACGGTCACACATCCAAGGACTAACCGGGCTCAATGTTGCTTAACTTTGGTGACCGGACGACAAACGGTTACCACATCGCCACCCCCCCCCCCCCCCAATTTCATCACTATAACGAATGATTTCCAATACGAACCTGTCTATAGCAACAAACCTACATCGTGAAATACACAAGGCAAATTGGATGAATAAAGCAATTATGACTATTACAAATTTAGTAAAATAAACCTCTTGTGTATCCCACGACGTCACTGCACGCTAAAAACTAGTGTTAAAAACTACACCTGAAGTGCTGTATTTAACACTTACTAATTGCTGAACTAGCACTTTGTTTAAGTGTAGATATCCCAGAACTTGACAGGTGTTACAATAATACCACTTGACAAGTGTAATGTCGCGACTCTTAAAAGGAAACATCGCAGATGACGCGGATCAGGCTCGAACTCTCGAGCCTGATCCGCGTCATCTGCGTTGTGTCTTTTTAATTATGTACCCACCAAACGCAAATCAAATTATGGACGATTCTGGAAGAACCACCAATGCTAAACACAAGGGAAGTGCCATCCATTCAAGTTTCAGATGTCTGACGATTGTAATGTTTAAGTGCTTAAAGCATTGCACTTTGAGTGTTAAAATCAAACCCTAAGAGTTAGAGTGGGTTTAACACCTTGAAAGTGTCAGTTTTAACACTTTAGTTTTTAGTGTGTGGACAACAAAAAATCAAAAGGTCGAGGTTACCCAATTTTAGTTCAAATCATAAACTTTTAAGGGGGTTGTGGACATGCATCAATAGAATGATCACTGGCGTGGAAAATACAATTTTATAGGCAGTGTGCACTTTGAATTCCCCCCCCCCCCTCCCCACCCCCATTGTTAACCTATTTTCAAATATTTCGTGCTGTAACATCAGATGGTAACAAACGCCACTGGAACCGTAAACATAGAAAAAACTAAGCGAACTCTCGTCCCATCAGAGGGCGATTATTTTAATCTTATTGGAACATTATGTTTTCTATGATTATTAAAATATGGGAGTAAATATCTTGGTCGGTAGTATGCGCATAACCGGATTTAATCACTGGAATAACTTTTGCAATTTTCATTTTATCCGGAACTATTCCATTAGAAAATGATGGATTTATTACATCTGACAAAGGAATAGCAATTTCAGAAATTTTCTACTAAATGAGATGGGAAGAGATAGTGTCACAATCTTCAGTTGATTTATACTGGAGTTTATCAGTAAAATGAATGACTTATTCGGGGGTAGTGGGAATAAAAAAAAGTTATCAGGAAAGTGTCTTTTAGGTAACGCGAAAAACGTTTTTTTTTATTGAAGGAATTGATTGCCTTTTGATTCAACTATTTTGTAAAAGAAGTCATCGAACTGTTGAAATATTTCATTGGGACTAGTTATTTCATTACGTTGAAGTAATTAAGACTATTCAGTATATGCCTTAACCCTTTAAGAGGCCCCTTTTCCGACCAAGGAACATGATACGTCATAATTTCATGAAGTAGAATGGCTGGTAAGTGAATGTGTGGGTAGCCCCGAGGCTGCACGTTGAAAATATTAATTGGTCTGCCACCCAATAATGAATATGGACTCTTCCAATTGCTGCCATTGAATGGACATGGAGGATACCATTACACACTAAAAACTAAAGTGTTAAAACTGACACTTTCAAGGTGTTAAACCCATTCTAACTCTTAGGGTTTGATTTTAACACTCAAAGTGCAATGCTTTAATAGACATTACAATCGTCAGACATCTGAAACTTGAATGGATGTGTCTAGCATTGGTGGTTCTTCCAGAATTGTCCATAGTTTGATTTGCGCTCGGTGGGTACATAATTAAAAGGACACAACGCAGATGACGCGGATCAGGCTCAAGAGTTCGAGCCTGATCCGCGTCAGCTGCGTTGTTTCCTTTTAAGTGTCGCGACACTTGATCAAGTTCTGGGATATCTACACTTGAACAAAGTGCCAGTTCAGCACTTAATAAGTGTTAAATACAGCACTTCAAGTGTAGTTTTTAACACTTTAGTTTTTAGCGTGTAGGTTTTAAAGAGTTAAAATCTATGTAGAGCATCGTTATCCCTTTACCTGGGAGTAATTAAGAAGATTCTATGCTCAGATGAAAAATATGCCTGGGCGAAGCTCGTATTTATATCTACTTTGATTGAAAGTAAAGGTCCATCCCTTTCATCAACAGTTCGAACATTGCGTACTATTTCATGATAAGCAGAGCTGTTGGAAACATTATCAGGAATTTTAGATACTTCTTTGAGATTAATTACATCGAATAAATGTCTATTACTCCGCAGTATAGAGCACATAATGTTCAGAGAGTCCCGGTGGGGAGTCAAACGTCTACAGTTTAAAGTAAAAATGGCACGTGACTATTTGGAATCAAGAGAATTTTTAACAGAGCTCGACAGAAATGAAACAGTCGCTGCCTTACAGATCAAAAGGAGTTTGAGTTAAATCTCTTAATCATTCAGATTGATCTCATTGTATTTAATTAAGACGTCTGAGCAATCGATTCGGACTCCCGCGTTGTGTCCTTGGGCAAGACAGTTAACCCTAATTGTCCACATGGGGGTACGATGGCGCCGTGTACTAAGGCGTACTGCACGTCGATGGTGCGCATGTCTTCAACCAATCTAATCCTGCCTGTGCTGCAGTGCGAAGTTACGACGTTGGGGAGCTGGCAGCTGCTCGTCGTTGCGCGGTGGTTCTCTCCGGGTACTCCGGCTTCCTCCACCCGTAAAACTGTCACGGTCATGATTAGCCATTGTGCATAGGTAGGTGACCTTAAACACCAATAAATAAATAAATTTAATTAAGAAATCAAATTCTTCACTTTCTTGGATCTTATCAAATATCATTCTGTTCGTCATATGCGAAACTGGAAAAGGCCACCAGTAATGTCTGCATGCCAATTACCAAAAGCATTACCAAGTTGGAATTTCCCGAATCATAACCAATGTGAAAATCATTTGCTGTGGCAGCACAATCTCTCTGGCAATATTTCCCTTGAAGATGTGACTTTTTCAACGTTGTATCTAACACTTACAGTCATCAGGATTTAACTTCTGACTTCCATGATTATTTGTTACAAATGTTGTACATTATTTAAAACTAATAAGTAAAACCCATCAAAATCTGAAATGAAGGAAGCAGGGTATGCGAGACTGTACAGTTCCAAAAGGTGGCTCAATGTGAATGCTAGAGGTCCCGAGTTCGATCCCCGTCCGCGACCCGCGTTGTGTCCTTGGGCGAGGCACTTTATCCCGGTTGCCTACATGGGGGCACGAAGACGCCGTGTACTAAGGCGTACTGCACGTCGATGGTGCACACGTCTTCAACCGCTGTAACCCTGCTTGAACGAACGAAGTTTGAACAGAGTTAGAATGTTGAGGAGCTGACAGTTGCTCATCGATGCTCGGCGGTTCTCTCCGGGTACTCCGGCTTCCTCCACCCATAAAACTGTCACGATCACGGTTAGCCATTGTGAATAAGTATGTGACCTTAAACACCAATAAAGAAATAAATAATCACATTACGTTTTTGTACTCTGAAGTTACTGAGACGAAACATAAATCACAAATGAAGGAAATGGAATTGATTGAATGTATCACACGGGGTTATTAGAAAACGTCGTCTTTTACAGGAGAACAGACACAAAAACGAAAGCTTCTTATTGGTTCAAAGATTCCTCCGCATGTTTCAAAGATTTTGCAATGGGGCATATGCTTTGATCTTCCGGTTACATGCTCTTAGCTGACAGCACCAAAGACCTCATTGACACGGGATTATTGGGAAGGGATTAGTGATCGTTACTTCATCACAACGGTGAAAATAGAATACTAACCCTTCTTCAGCCACTCGCGATTGTCGCGTATTTTATTATGAAGTTCAGCTCGTTCTGGAATGCGCAAACCAACATTACACTCTGAATCGGTTGGGTTAAAAATCAACCCAAATCGACTGGGTTGAGTGAATATGAACCCAATTTGGGTTCATATTCACTCAACCCAGTCGATTTGGGTTGATTTTTAACCCAACCGATTTTAGAGTGTATGGTTTGATTAATTGTTGGAAGGAACACTGGCAGCTCTTTCAGTGGTGGCGCCACGGGGGGGGGGGGGCGAGGTGAAGGGGGGGGGGGGGGGCGCTACACCCCTCCGTCAGAGAGGTCCACCCTCACCCCCACCCGAACACCCCACACACCCCCACCCCACCCCACCCCCACCCCGGAGATTTTTAGTCAGTCCGTCGGAGAGTCTCGTACACCCGACTTCACGAGAAATTTCCGTCAATCGAATGTAGATATCTCGTCTTGTGTCGATCAAGAACGAGGTATATGGTTCTTCTTTGTAAGGCATTATGACAATTGTTATCCAACTGGCGTTCCATTCCTTTCATACCTAATCATCGGTTGTCGTCATGGTAAAAGTTTGGAATCTATCGAAATCTAAACAACAATGGCATCCCGCTATAATGTGCGGTATTCTATTTGCAGCGAAATATTTCAAAACGATTATGCAGTTAGGCAGTCGTTCGTCAAACTGGCTTTATAGATGAAATATTTCCCGACCTTATTATAATATGTTTACGTTAAATAATCAACACACATACTCAATTTGCTTCTATTTTGGTTCTCCAATTTACCAATTTTCACTCATTTTCCTTCGTTTGGGAGGTCAAATATTATAGCCCCCCTGTCGAGAAATTCCTGGCGCCACCCCTGAGTTCTTTCCAACAATTAATCGGGCAATGGAGTCACAACTGTGCTATAATTGTTATTAACTCTTTCAACACGAGAGGCCGTTTTTCCGGTCCAGGAACACGATACGTCATAATTTCATTAAGTAGGATGGCCACTAAGTGAACGTGTGTGAGAACAATTAATATTTTCAACGTGCAGCCTTCAGGCAGCACGTTGAAAATATTAATTGCTCTACCCGCAAATAATGAATATGGACTCTTCAAATTTCTGCCTTTAAAACTATCATGGAAGATACCACCAGTGTTCAAAGGGTGAAACATCCTTACATACAATCATATACATACAAGCCCTTCATGTGTGGTAAAAGTAAGAGTGACAGGCTTAGATTAAATAGAACTACGACATAAAATTTTGAAAAATGTAATCCTACTTATACTTAAGCTTAATTGGTTTTGCAAGACTCATTTTGTTAATGTATCGAATCTTACTGAAGAATCTGCACTCAAAATGCACCCATTGCTTCTATTCTGAAATCCGTCTCCCACGGTAAACGAAATGAATGATTGGCGGGTTTATTTAGGAAGGCGTAAAAACAATCAAGAATAGAAGTTTCGTTCTGAGGCGATGACTTCTAAATGCAAATATTGTCAATTTTGTTGTGAACTGAAGATTAAGATCGACATATACGGAGGATTCTTAGCCAGGACGGCTGCCCCCACTCCTAGCAACTCCATAGAAAAAAAGTTTATTTATCTTATAAACTGCTTTAGGTCCAGTACGGCCGCCACATTCCACGGATGGGGAAATATTTCCACTGACGCAATAATATTAGATTCCAAACACTAATTATAGGAATAATCATCAAAAATTTAATTAATGAAGCACCTGATACAACCCGGTGCTTCATTAATTAAAATTTTACTGATGGTGATTTTTAATGCTCAAATCAGGTAGAACCAAAGACCTCCATTTGTACAGTATAGCCGCCGCGGACTGGTCACTTTCCACGGATGGGAAATATTTCCTTGGACGCAATAATATAAGATTCCAAACAATAATTATAGGAATAATCATCAAAAATTTAATTAATGAAGCACCGGGTACAACCCGGTGCTTCATTAATTAAAATTTTGCTGATGATTATTTCAATTACCTGGTAAATGCATGCTTGGACATCACGGCCCACCCGTGGATTACGACCAATCCACGGCGGCTGTTCTGTAACTATGTATCTTATGGCCACAGGCCCCAGTCCCGAACAAGAATTCAAGTTAGCGAGAAAACACCACCCATGTCGGGAATGTGTCGGTCATAAACTCTAGAGATATTATCAGTAGTATGTCATGTTCCCCTACAGGGAATAGTTGGGGGACCCCGGTGGGGGACCCCGGAAGTGACGTCATGTCACGTGACCTAGTGGCGCCATGTTGTGTTGTTATGGTAACCCGCGTGAGCGGCCATGTTGTGACGTCATCTCCATAGTGATACGTGGTGTTAGTGCGCATGCGCAGCGCGTGTTGTTAGGGTGATACGTGTTTCCGTCGTCCATTTTGTATACTGGAGGCCTCCATCTTGGTTTCTATGGTAGCACGTGATTGCTATGTTACCTAAGGCCTACAATAGGATAGGGGTATGTTCGGTGGGTATGTTCGATTGAACAGGAGTAAATCAGATTACCACAAACAACCCGACAATCCCCCAAATCACCAAAATCCACCCAAAATCACCGAAATTGACTTTATTTCCCCAATTGATCGGCTTAGCACGTAGTGCTATAGTACCGAGAGGGTATCGGGGGTGCTTTCGACTGAAGTGGAGTAATGTTCTGGCTTAGAATTCTCCCAGAATCCCTTTTTGGATCTCTATCCCATGACGTTTTTCCCCTATTAAGAATAGCACGCAGTGCTATAGGACAAATTTACCCAGAATTCTCTGCTTCTATCTATATATGCAATAGTTTACGTCTATCTGGCCATGTTCCTTTGTTCTAGAGTATACTCCAGTAGCGTAGAAGAGCCTATTATTTGGAACAGTTTACCTTATTATTGCTATATTTAGCAATTTCTGGTCTATTCTTGTTAGTTCTGACCCTATTCCGTGTACTCTTGTTGTTTCATTTATCTAACTAACCAATCAGATTGCTTGATTTCCCATAATGCAGTTATCTCCGTTGTGTATAACAAAAGCCTATATCCAATGGCACCCCAATTTTAGCACCCCTTTTTGAAAAACATATGACCTTCGGCACCCCTTTTTGTCATATGTGCTTATGTGAAAAGGCACAATGTGACACAATATGCCCTATCACATAGGCACATGCTTTATGTGCCAATATGTGCTTATGTGAAAAGGCACAATGTGACACAATATGCCCTATCACATAGGCACATACGGGTATTTGAGGATACCTATGGCCTGGTATTGTATTATTCGAGGATACCTACTAGAGAATCCCTTTTTTGTCATATGTGCTTATGTGAAAAGGCACAATGTGACACAATATGCCCTATCACATAGGCACATGCTTTATGTGCCAATATGTGCTTATGTGAAAAGGCACAATGTGACACAATATGCCCTATCACATAGGCACATACGGGTATTTGAGGATACCTATGGCCTGGTATTGTATTATTCGAGGATACCTACTAGAGAATCCCTTTTTTGTCATATGTGCTTATGTGAAAAGGCACAATGTGACACAATATGCCCTGTCACATAGGTACATGTTTTATGTGCTTATGTGAAAAGGCACAATGTGACACAATATGCCCTATCACATAGGCACATACGGGTATTTGAGGATACCTATAGCCTAGTATTGTATTATTTGAGGATACCTATCTAGGATACCTTCTGGAGAATCCCTTTTTGTCATATGTGCTTATGTGAAAAAGCACAATGTGACACAATGTGACCTATCACATAAGCACATGCTTTATGTGCCGATATGTGCTTATGTGAAAAGGCACAATGTGCCCTATCACATAGGCACATACGACCAAAATGGGATTCCATAGCCACAGGCGTTTTCGAAAAAGGGATTCCACAAATGGGATTCCAAAAAGGGATTCCACAACTGGGATTCCGTTTCCATCTTGTCGCCAAAGCTCCACCGCCACTACTGGTCTATGGTCTATCTGTCCTATCATTAGGTTCAACAACAGTCTTGTTCCACTGCGGCCTTGTACCAGTACTATTGGCTAAACTACCATCAATTACTTCCTAGCTATACCTTCGCTGAAGCTTTCAAAATGTTCCATCTGATTTCCCCTGTATACATATAAGGCATTCCGTAAGTGGCCCAGTCCGTAAAAATTGGATTCCGTGTTTTTACATCGATACTCGAGGGTATTCCCATTCCCTATTGGAAGAATTCAGTTCAATGGGTTGTAGTTCATTCAGTTAAAATTCATTAAGTTTAAAAATTTATTCAGTTCAAAGGGTGTTAACATTGGGATATGGTTCAAAAATAGAATTCATTCAGTTCAAGGGGGTTAATTATATATACATTCATTAGGGTTGTAGTTCATTCAAACAGTTCAAGAGGGTTAATTATATATACCTTCATTGGGGTTATAGTTCAGAACTTTGTTCAATTTGTTATGTTCACTTCGATCTCGGTTGTGTTGGATCTTTGTTTACTTTGTTTTGATCACTTCGATCTTAGTTGTGTTGGATTCACTTTGTTCTGTTAAGTCTGTCAAACTAGTTCGATCAATCCGACTAGTTTGACATTCTTTCACTTTGTTATGTTTACTTCGATCTTGGTTATGTTGGATCTGTACCTTTGTTATTTTGTAGTGGTTGGTTGTCTCTGTTCAGAGTCTTGTAGTCATTGTTGAATTGGGTGTTACCAATCCCTTTCCATACCCTCGAGTGTCGATGTAAAAACACGGAATCCAATTTTTACGGACTGGGCCACTTACGGAATGCCTTATATGTATACAGGGGAAATCAGATGGAACATTTTGAAAGCTTCAGCGAAGGTATAGCTAGGAAGTAATTGATGGTAGTTTAGCCAATAGTACTGGTACAAGGCCGCAGTGGAACAAGACTGTTGTTGAACCTAATGATAGGACAGATAGACCATAGACCAGTAGTGGCGGTGGAGCTTTGGCGACAAGATGGAAACGGAATCCCATTTGTGGAATCCCTTTTTGGAATCCCATTTGTGGAATCCCTTTTTCGAAAACGCCTGTGGCCATGGAATCCCATTTTGGTCGTATGTGCCTATGTGATAGGGCACATTGTGTCACATTGTGCCTTTTCACATAAGCACATATCGGCACATAAAGCATGTGCTTATGTGATAGGTCACATTGTGTCACATTGTGCTTTTTCACATAAGCACATATGACAAAAAGGGATTCTCCAGAAGGTATCCTAGATAGGTATCCTCAAATAATACAATACTAGGCTATAGGTATCCTCAAATACCCGTATGTGCCTATGTGATAGGGCATATTGTGTCACATTGTGCCTTTTCACATAAGCACATAAAACATGTACCTATGTGACAGGGCATATTGTGTCACATTGTGCCTTTTCACATAAGCACATATGACAAAAAAGGGATTCTCTAGTAGGTATCCTCGAATAATACAATACCAGGCCATAGGTATCCTCAAATACCCGTATGTGCCTATGTGATGATAGGGCATATTGTGTCACATTGTGCCTTTTCACATAAGCACATATTGGCACATAAAGCATTTGCCTATGTGATAGGGCATATTGTGTCACATTGTGCCTTTTCACATAAGCACATATGACAAAAAGGGGTGCCGAAGGTCATATGTTTTTCAAAAAGGGGTGCTAAAATTGGGGTGCCATTGGATATAGGCTTTTGTTATACACAACGGAGATAACTGCATTATGGGAAATCAAGCAATCTGATTGGTTAGTTAGATAAATGAAACAACAAGAGTACACGGAATAGGGTCAGAACTAACAAGAATAGACCAGAAATTGCTAAATATAGCAATAATAAGGTAAACTGTTCCAAATAATAGGCTCTTCTACGCTACTGGAGTATACTCTAGAACAAAGGAACATGGCCAGATAGACGTAAACTATTGCATATATAGAGAGAAGCAGAGAATTCTGGGTAAATTTGTCCTATAGCATTGCGTGCTATTCTTAATAGGGGAAAAACGTCATGGGATAGAGATCCAAAAAGGGATTCTGGGAGAATTCTAAGCCAGAACATTACTCCACTTCAGTCGAATGCACCCCCGATACACTCTCGGTACTATAGCACTACGTGCTAAGCCGATCAATTGTGGAAATGAAGTCAATTTCGGTGATTTTGGGTGGATTTTGGTGATTTGGGGGATTGTCGGGTTGTTTGTGGTAATCAGATTTACTCCGATTCAATCGAACATACCCACCGAACATACCCCTATCCTATTGTAGGCCTTAGGTAACATGGCAATCACGTGCTACCATAGAAACCAAGATGGAGGCCTCCAGTATACAAAATGAACGACGGAAACACGTATCACCCTAACAACACGCGCTGCGCATGCGCACTAACACCACGTATCACTATGGAGATGACGTCACAACATGGCCCCTCACGCGAGTTACCATAACAACACAACATGGCGCCACTAGGTCACGTGACATGACGTCACTTCCGGGGTCCCCCACCGGGGTCCCCCAACTATTCCCTGTAGGGGAACATGACATACTACTATTATCTTTCAAGAACAGAGGATCAGTATGACAGTTATATTTTTCTTATTGGTTGTATACAGATGGCACATTGAGATATAATTTGTTTATACACTGTGCTCGTCATATCGACCCTTGAAGGTATGAAAATGACATAAGCAGTGCTTTAGCAAGAGACAAAATGTGAAATCCGTACAAGGGACAATGTACTAAGGCACAATATGATGCTAAAAGGTGCTACATTCAGTGGGTGCATATTTTTAAATTTAAAAATAACAGAATTTGCTTCAACGATTTTGAATTGCAGCCCCGCTGTACGATGTTTACAACTTTGTGCGAATTATGACATTGCTAATGTTTCTTGCACGACCAAGAATAAAACGGTAGGGCATACACAAACACACACAAAC
Source organism: Pictodentalium vernedei (assembly GCA_031216915.1). Classification (NCBI taxonomy): domain Eukaryota; kingdom Metazoa; phylum Mollusca; class Scaphopoda; order Dentaliida; family Dentaliidae; genus Pictodentalium; species Pictodentalium vernedei. The sequence continues at coordinate 127,714,234 of CM062289.1, read as the reverse complement.
AATTAAAATAAGCAATGGGTTAACCATGCGGCCCATATTATTAGAGAAACAGATCAAACAGACTAATCTCATCTGTTGCGTCACTCCTGTGAGTGGGCAAAATTTCCATAAATCCCTTTGACAATCTAAACTAATTGGATGATCATGGCCTCGGGCAAAGACACTTCGTTAGTTTTCACCAGCGGTATTGAACAATCGGCTTTCGAAAGTGCATGCACGGCCATGACCACACTGAGCTTTATTCACTCTTCTGATTTCTGTGCGTCAGGATATGGATTACAAACCAATCGACCTCGCGAATAACTTCAACATCTTCACAGGCAAACGGTACGCAAATCTCCCCAGTTGCCGCAGAAGGTGGAAGTGCGGAAGTTGCTTGCCGACAAAGTTCATGAGCTCATTTCGAGAAACGCTGTTTTTAGAACAGGCAAAGAAAGCATGTAATTCATCTTCGACCGAATTTGTCATTCATTGTTTGCAGTGCCTCTGTTCCCTGAGTATTGGTGTCGGCTTTTGATAGCGACCCCGCTCTGTCTCCAAGTCATGATCGTTAATACGGAATCTGGTGACAAATCGCCTTTCCTTCGCGGGAAGTGCATCAATATAAAACTCCCTACAGTAGTTCTCTTTGACCGAATGATAGAACTTTAAATTAATACAATCCGAATGAACGCCTTTTCGCGTGGATCCGCTTTTCCACGTCTGATCGTACACGCCACTGAGTCGCGTTTTTAATTGTTTCTCAAAATTTGTGGGAGCACAGTTTGGGTTCAGCCACACGTTGCGAAACCCACAAGTGGAAAAGACGCTTTCAATTTCTGATGTACAGTTATGATTAACCCTTTAACCAACGAATCGCCCACACGGATCCGCCCGCGTAATATGCAAATTCAGCAGTTGAAAAAGTATTATTTTTTTCAAACAATTTCAACAAAACCATATCATGTGACCCCTCGTTGGAACGAGCTCGTCGAGCTCGTTCCAACGAGGGGTCACATGATATGGTTTTGTTGAAATTTTGTGAAACATTTAAAAAAATTATATTTAAAATAATAAATTTTGATATCGTCTGCGTTGGGTAAAGGGTTAAGTTCCCGCATCTCCTTGTAATCCAAACTTAACAATGGGTTGGCCTGAACCGTTACCTCTTTTAGCCAATTTGACATACGTTTAGTTTTTATGATACTAATAACTTAGTTTCAAGTGAAGTCCACACCATATGATATTTATAATATAGTTTGACTTATAGACTTGTATGATGTTTTTAACTTGATTTCAATTGAAGTCCTGTCGTATGATACTTATAACGTAGTTTGTATTGTAACCTTGCAGCATGACGCTTATAACACAATTTGAATTAAACCATTGCTTTATCATGCTTATAACTTAGTTTGAATTGAAGTCCTGTCGTATGATACTTATAACTTTGTTTGCATTATAGCCACGCTGTATGATGCTCATAGCCTAGTTTCAGTTAAAGTCCCCCAGTATGACACTTATAACATTGTTTGAGTTATAACCTTGTTACATGATGCTTATAACTTGGTTTCTATCGAAGTCCTGACATATGAAGTCCAATAATATGATACTTATAACATTGTTTGAATTATGACCTTGCTACATGATGCTTATAACTTGGTTTCTATCGAAGTCCTGTAATATGAAATCCAATAGTATGATGCTTATAACATAGTTTGAATTATAGACTTGCTGCATGATGCTTATAACCTAATTTGAATTAAAGTCCTCCAGTATGATACTTATAACATATAAAATAACAATTTACCACAATCTTTTAAAAATATTTTAGGAAATCAAGAATAATTCCTCGTGCTTGGTAACCAGGCAAACTGGTCAAGTATACAGCAGACCTTACCCCTACCCCCCACGCCCAGCCCCCAAACGCACTTCTCAGACCAATTGCCTGAAGACTTGCTATCTATAATATGGTTCGAAGATGACAGCCCCTTACAATGCATTATTCCGAGATCTAAAATAAAATAAAACACTGTTCAAAGATTTGATTAACTCGTATTCGATTGCTGTTTGCTGCACCAATTTGAACTGTCCTGACTGTATGAATAATTAAGCCAATAATTCGTTAGAAGAACCCACCATGATTAATTGTTTACCAATTGATTAAATCATACTGGATTCATCTGTATTAGTGAACAGTTCGAACTTTTAGTTTACTCTATCTAATCACCTTTGATCCTTGCTCCAGTTCTTAAACAGAAATATTCATACATACTGCCCTACATTTGCTGAGTAAAAGTAGGTTACACTTAACGATTCATTGGATACAAACAAAATTGTTACTTTTTCTCCTTTCGGTTGCCATAGGAGAAAGTGAAACCGCTCGTATAGATAAGAATCATACTTTATGAATATGTTTAACCCCTTGATAGGGGGCGCGATGGCTCAGTTGGTAGTGGTGCAGGCTGCAAGCCGAGAGGTCCTCGGTTCGAATCTCGCCTTCGGCAACCGCGTTGTGTCCTTGGGCAAGATACTTCACCCCACTGCCCACGTGAGGGCACGGTGACGTTGTTTACTAAGGCGTACTGCACGTCGATGGTGCACCTGTCTTCAACCAATGCTAACCCTGCTTGTGTGGAGTTGGTATGTTGGGGAGCTGATAGTTGCTCGCCGTTGCTCGGTGGTTCTCTCCGGGTACTCCGGCTTCCTCCACACGTAAAACTGTCACGGTCATGGTTAGCCACTATGCAGAAATATGTGATCTTAAACACCAATAAATAAATAAATAAATAAATAAATAAATATAACCCCCTGATACGTCATAATTTCATTGAGTAGGATAGCTGCTAAGTGAATGTGTGGGTTAGACCGATCAATATTTTCAACGTGCAGCCTTCGGGCTGCACGTTGAAAATACTTGTTGGTTTACCGCCAAAATAATGACTGTGGACTCTTCCTATTGCTGCTCTTGAACTGATATGAAATATATCACCAGGGTTCAAAGGTTTAACAGGAGTACTTGTAATACTGTGTATCAAAGACAATTAACCCGATTACGTCTTTACTACTTACTCCAGGGAGTACAGGGACTCAGTGATTACTGTATTGGACTTCAAACCGAAAGGTCCACAGTTCGATCCCCACCAAGGGTAACCTTGGACAAGGCACCTAATCCTGACTGCCCATATGGAGGCGCGGTGACGCTGTGTACTAAGGCGTACTGCACGTCGATTGTGCAATTGTCTTCAGCCAGTGCAAACCCTGCTTTTGTGAAGTTAGTACGTTGGTTTGTCTGACAGTTGCTCGGTTGTTCTTCCCGGGTACTCCGGCTTCCTACACCCGCAAAACTGTCCGACATGAGGTGGCCCTGACTGTCAAAAGTGTCGTTACATAAATACATAAATATAACCCCCTGATACGTCATAATTTCATTGAGTAGGATCGCTGCAAAGTGAATGTGTGGGTTAGACCAATCAATATTTTCAACGTGCAGCCTTCGGGCTGCACGTTGAAAATATTTGTTGGTTTACCGCCAAAATAATGACTATGGACTCTTCATATTGCTGCTCTTGAACTGATATGAAATATATCACCAGGGTTCAAAGGTTTAACAGGAGTACTTGTAATACTGCATTATTGAAGGCAATTAGCCCGATTACGTCTTTACTACTTACTCCAGGGAGCAAGAGGACTCAGTGATTACGGTATTGGACTTCAAACCGAAGGGTCTACGGTTCGATCCCCACCAAGGGTAACCTTGGACAAGGCACCTAATCCTGATTGCCCATGTGGAGGCGCGGTGACGCTGTGTACTAAGGCATACTGCACGTCGATTGTGCACTTGTCTTCAATCAGTGCTAACCCTGCTTTTGTGGAGTTAGTACGTTGGCGAGTCTGGCAGTTGCTCGCCGTTGCTCAGTGGTTCTTCCCGGATGCTCCGGCTTCCTACATCCGCAAAACTGCCCGACATGAGGTGGCCCTAACCGTCAAAAGTGTCGTTAAACCCCAATAAATAAATAATTAAATAAATAAATACTCCAGTTGTGTTCATCCAGACTACTTATTCATTTCGACCTCACTTGCGAACTACAGTGTAGATATATTGTTGGCCTGGATACTAGTAAGAAGTAATGACGCTGTTCGTTTTCTATAATAATTCTACAAAGGTGGAAGAGGGTCAGAGAGATAATCAAACTGGCCACGTTGCACACCAACGATGTATCGTATCTTAAGATTGCTTTCCTGTGTACATAAGTGTTCAAATTTGGTAGAATGATAAATAAAAGGGCTGAATTTAAAAAAATTGATTGTTGAGCCCCAAGGAACGCCACATACAATTTCGTCATTGGTAGATTTATTAACGGTATCTTAAACGTATTGTTCTTCTCTTGTGAATTAAGATCTTTCAAAGCCTCTATGCCACACAATTTTACAGAGAAAGAAGCACAACTCAGAAGATGTCAGCATCATTCTGTTGTTCTTCACGACTCGAGTCTTCATTATTGTGGCATCGTGACAAACTTCTGGTAATCATGTCACGAGATCGAGTGGAGTTTCCACTTGGTAATTTATGTATTGACAATCTAGGTATTCTGGTAGAACTTTTTGTTTTGGGAACGGACAAATAGGAAGGGGTCAACAACAGTAAATGGCTAGAACTGTTTACGTAATTAAGGGTGTAACTAATGGGTTACGGGGGTAATTTTCGTCTGGATTGTAAAGAAAATATCGATTGCCTCTTGCTAGAGGACATGTACCTTCATAAGAGACTTGATTTAATTCTTACTCCACACACACAGTTGGTGATACAGTACAGTGGCCGTGGAGTGGTCGTAATCCACGCGTGGACACTGATGTCAACGCATGCATTTACCAGATAATAAAAATAATCATTATCAAAATTTTAATTAATGAAGCACCGGGTTGTACCCGGTGCTTCATTAATTAAATTTTTGATGATTATTCCTGTAATGAGTGCTGGAATCTTATATTATTTCGTCCGTGGAAATATTGCCCATCCGTGGAAAGTGACCAGTCCGCGGCGGCCATACTGTACAAATGGAAGTCTTTGGTTCTACCTGATTTGAGTAGTTGGGGGATCAGCATTTTCAGTCTGGAGTACGGCAAGTGCTAATTTAATAAGATGTTGAGAAACGCATGCGCCCCGACTCTTGAGTTTTGAAATATAACCCCCAGTAACTTAAATTCCATCTACGAGTCAATATCAGATTTGGCAGAAATTTGAGTTGACAAAAACGTTAAAATAAAATGCATAGCGAATATGTTTTAAAAGCAAAGTTTGATAAAATAAACATTAACTGAAATAAGAACGATGCTTAATGATCCTTTCGGCGCCTCCATATGTCATCATGAAGTTTACTGCTCGCACAGAATGTCCTTACTGTAACGTAAGTGTGTACGGATTTTTCACTCATCGTGTCGAGCAAATTAAACAATTCTATGCACATATTAAGCGTTTGAAGTTTGAATATGAAAGTATGGGCAAACCTGATTTTTCTCCACGGGACATCGTAGCTAAACCTAAATTTATCACAGAAGGAAATATTTCACTAGAAAAATAATGGTGAGTTCAATAAGATCGTCTCATTACAGCGCGTTGAAATATGGGACTAAATAGGACGCATATAAGTACGTGCATATTACGCAAAAGGTTAGGTATATTCACTCACGAGTTACAGTGAGGACATGGCTGTTACATGACGGACACTATTTGGTTACGGGTTGGGAATTTTCAACATCTTGACAAATTAATATTCATTTCTTATGCAGATTGCATCGTGCAAACAAAATATGCCTAATTCAGGGAGCGTGGTCACTCAGTGGTTAGAGCATTGGAACCAAAAAGCCGACGGTTCGATTCTCACCAACAGTACTTGCGTTGTGTCATTGGACAATACATTTAATCCCGCTTGCCTATGTGAGGGCGTGGTGGTGCTGCGTACTGAGGCGTACTGTACGTCGATGATGTACTTGCATTCAGTCGCTACTAATTCTGCCTGTGCAGTGATAGTAAGTTGACCATCATCAAGGTGAGGTCTCTCCCGAACATGTGTATCTCCTGTAACAAAAACTCATGTTCATATGGTATCTAAACAAAGCAAGCAACTACATTATTGTTTATAAGCATTTATTAAAAAGAGGAAAATAATTTTGAAGCGAACAAATTATCATAGTATGCGGAGCATAATAACTTTCCCGCTCAACATATCCCTTCCCGAAACAAAGGTCAGTCTTTCGTATCACAATATGAATTTAATTGTGATGATCTGCCCAGTCCTGATTCTTCTATATATTCGTTATTACCACCATATGAGGTTCCGAGATGGCGTAATGAAGTCGAGACCTCGTCTCTGGGCTTATATCGACGAGTCCTTTAGGACTCGTCGATATATGATCCAGAGACAAGGTCTCGACGTCAATACATCATCTTGGAAACCCAGTTGGTGGTTATAACCAATTTATCTTACTATATTCTTCCCTTTCGTGACTTGTTGGCATATATTTTGACAATCATTCAGCGTCTGTGAATTGATTTTTAATGAATGAAGATCGTGGTATTGCATTCTTGAGTTGTGCATGACGTAATCCAAATTCATCGTTCCACTTATTCTATAACCGCCGAAGTTTATAGTAGAGTTTCAACTGTCTGTTTCTTTATTTTATTTTTTTCAGGTTTAACGCATGGTAGGCCAACATGGAAATATCATCATGGTAAAAAATGACCTTGTGGAATTTGTTTCGCAGATTTGGTGATTTATTATTTAATTACTTTGACCAAAATGGTGGCATCGACATATGTAATCAATTTTCGATAAGTGCAGGTAAGAAACGTTCTCTTTCTGAATAGAATGATCGTACATGCGGGTACTACCCTCAATGCAGATTTGTATTTTGTCTAGACGTTTTTACTTGTATTGGGGAAAATACGTTCTTGTTGGAAGATAAATAAATATATTTGAAAACAATATTATTAAACACAATATTTAACTATCTCTGAATATGGCATCTAACACTATGCACATTGGTTTCAGGATGCTCATGGTTTTGCAACGAAATTTAAGTTCTGTAACTTTATTGTTACTACTGTGATTTTTGCAGTTACATTCGGGATTGTTATGGGAAAGATTTTCTGGCAGTACTACATGTTATTGTCTATTAACGAGTTCTCCCCTGAGCACACCGAAATGTAGAAATTAGAACTACACAAAAATATATTCATAAAACTGTATTTGCAATTTGTGATTTCCACATAAACATTATTAAATTCGCGTTACATTTAAGATATTCACGAACAATATACATGAGGATCCCCCCCCCCCCCCACCTTAAACGTAGTTTTGAGAGTTTGTTGTTTCGAGTAATCCACCAACTTTGGTGGAAGCTCTAGAATACAGGAAGTTAGGATTCGTTAGCAAGAATTGCCAAACAAGTTGGAGTAAATATCAGATTTCGTCAAAAATGTTGTCCTTTGCACCTGGGTTCTCTGGCGAGAAATGTAATTTGCCATATCCCCTCTTCCGCTGTGTATGACCACGAATGCTATCTAGTCATCACCAACAGAGTGTCATTTTGCGAATAGGTATTTCGTCCACTGAGTTCCAATGTGTTCTATGTGCCTACTGGCACATATAACACATTGGAACCCAGGGGACGATTTGTTGGGAGATACATTTCCAGCCAAAAAATTGTACCAAATTTGTGTCTTTTTCTTAGTTTTATTGACCAATCCGGTAAGCTGTGTAGCTTAATAATGGGATTTTTGGTAATAAAAATGACAATTTATCACTAACCTGCAAGATGTGACACGAACTATTACAAAAAGGTTGACTGTCTGTGAGAGAAACCCCCCCAACAGTTTAGGTTGGTAACACACTGCAATGATTCTCCTGTAACAATTTCTCTCTCCAGGGTAAGATTTTGTCAAAAAGATACATATAGAATAAAGGTAGAGTGTTTTCAAGTAAAAAAAAATTCTACCTCTAGGATTAAGAATGAAACCGACGAGCCCCTGGCGAGTCGGTTTAATTCTTAATCCTCTGAGTAGAATAAATTTTTTACTTGAAAACTCTATACCTTTATTTTGTTTATCCCCTAAATCTATTACAAATCGGTGGCGGCAAAATAGTGCTGTAATTTGCTACAAAACCTAACTCGAAGTAAGGAGAACATTGGTCCATTTCAATCGACAAGACGACATTGCAAAAAAAAAAAAAAAAAAAATAAGGCGCAGTGATACATTTATGTATAAAAATAATTCCCCAACAAACGTCAGCTAAACTTGCAAAAAACCTTTATTAAATGAACAGTCTATATATTCTTTTGTACTGGCATTGTGTAATACTTTCAAACCTTTTGAAGAAAACAACAATTGAAGTGTTAATTATGCTACATTACAATGCGTACATGATGCATTGAGTGGGTGAGAGCAATTGGGACACTTTCAGTTTCAAGGCAAGTCACGAAATCAGTTCATTTTTGTATCGCTATGTTCAAAGTATTAATGTTTATGCTATTTCCGTGAAATAAACTTTTCAATAATCTGCTTGGATTCGAGAGGTCAGTTTGCTGAAAATGTAAGTCGTTAATGTTAAAACTTGTGCCAATAGTTGTTGCGGTTACCCGAGATTCGTGTGTGGAAGCGATGGGCTCAACACCATGTGATACAGCTGTGTTCAAATTATTTTGACAATGTGTGGATTCCGAATCAGTTGTACATGTATTAGCATTGTGCAGAGTGCACTTGGTGTGACGCGTTGCTGTGCTGGGAGGAGAGGTAAGTTTACTCATAATTAAAGAACATCGTTCACGATCTTTCTCTCCTGAAACAGAATAATTGTTTATCGATACAAGGTTTTTATGGCCTGTAAACTATCAGCAATATCAATAGGGGCAACATTGCTTTCTCTCAGTTTTTGAACAAGATGTTTTCTGTCACTTGTGTTGGTTAAACGTTTATTCTTATCTAAATTTGCCTTTTTTGCCATCGACCGCATTATGTGTGAAAGTTTATTCCGCCCCACTCGCTGTTTCTTGAACCACATATCACTATCATTTTCAACTGCTGTGGTCCTTGTTGCCACATAGAAAGGGTCATTGGGCAGACAGAAAGATTTGGGCCTCTTTTCCTTATACACCTCATAAATATATACTGAGTTCTCTTCATTGTCAATTCCAGTGCTGTACATCCTGAGAGGTATTTCACGGATATTTCGGACATCACTACCAGTCCTTGTTTTAGTTTGACGTTCATTGTGTTCAAGGAATTTTTTATTATCAGCTGTTATTTTTAGAGAAATGCCACCCCACTGCAAATCGTAATGTTCAGTCACGCCACGCAGTCCAAAATGTACAGTGTTATTATACCAGAGAGTGTTCAAAATTGCTTCGAGAGTTTCTAAGCAGAGAAATTTCTTTTCGTACAAAATTTCGAGCTCACTATCAGCTATTGCTTCAGCTTTAAATGGTTTATTTCCCTTCCCACACTTCTTAAGTTGTTTCTGCTTTGCAAGTGCACGTCGAGCAGTATCAAAACAATCGTCATTTCTGTTCAGCACTGAAGTGCCATACTTGTGTCGCCTTACAGTACTTGGAGAGTGTATTATCATTAAATCACCCGCAGAGTGGCGATTCCACCCGAGCAATAATTGCAAATTTGTTGCAAAGCATAACCATCAAAAGCAAGTTCCAGCCAATGGACCTCCGGGTTAAACCCGGAGGTCCATTGGCTGAAACATTGCTTGTGTTTTTTGTCCATATGTACAGATTTGAAAGTGATACTTCGGGTGATAACTCCACTCCGCGGGTGATTTAGTTACAATCCACTCTCCACGTACTGTAAGTACCGATCATTGTTTGAAATTAGCCCTCTAACGGAGCTTGGCTCAAAATCCCCACCATCTTTTTTTCTTACACTGAGAATGAAGTTAGCAATTAAAGGGTCCAGTTCGGTTGGTGGATTTTGATGTATTTCATGCTTTTCCCCATTTATCTGAAGAAATTGCTTGAATAATTTTATATCATTCATTGATTTTCTCACTGTATTTTTATTGTCTTGTTTTGATATAAAATCATTTACAGTTTCATTGTTAAATTTTAAGAATCTGGATATTCCATCACTTGTATCAGACTCAACTTCATGTACAGTGTCATTTGTCTCATTAATTCTGGGTAAATTTGTCCTATAGCACTGCGTGCTATTCTTAATAGGGGAAAAACGTCATGGGATAGAGATCCAAAAAGGGATTCTGGGAGAATTCTAAGCCAGAACATTACTCCACTTCAGTCGAATGCACCCCCGATACCCTCTCGGTACTATAGCACTACGTGCTAAGCCGATCAATTGTGGAAATGAAGTCAATTTCGGTGATTTTGGGTGGATTTTGGTGATTTGGGGGATTGTCGGGTTGTTTGTGGTAATCAGATTTACTCCGATTCAATCGAACATACCCACCGAACATACCCCTAACCTATTGTAGGCCTTAGGTAACATAGCAATCACGTGCTACCATAGAAACCAAGATGGCGGCCTCCAGTATACAAAATGAGCGACGGAAACACGTATCACCCTAACAACACGCGCTGCGCATGCGCACTAACACCACGTATCACTATGGAGATGACGTCACAACATGGCCCCCTCACGCGAGTTACAACACAACATGGCGCCACTAGGTCACGTGACATGACGTCACTTCCGGGGTCCCCCACCGGGGTCCCCCAACTATTCCCTGTAGGGGAACATGACATACTGCTATTATCTTTCAAGAACAGAGGATCAGTATGACAGTTATATTTTTCTTATTGGTTGTATACAGATGGCACATTGAGATATAATTTGTTTATACACTGTGCTCGTCATATCGACCCTTGAAGGTATGAAAATGACATAAGCAGTGCTTTAGCAAGAGACAAAATGTGAAATCCGTACAAGGGACAATGTACTAAGGCACAATATGATGCTAAAAGGTGCTACATTCAGTGGGTGCATATTTTTAAATTTAAAAATAACAGAATTTGCTTCAACGATTTTGAATTGCAGCCCCGCTGTACGATGTTTACAACTTTGTGCGAATTATGACATTGCTAATGTTTCTTGCACGACCAAGAATAAAACGGTAGGGCATACACAAACACACACAAACAATTAAAATAAGCAATGGGTTAACCATGGGGCCCATATTATTAGAGAAACAGATCAAACAGACTAATCTCATCTGTTGCGTCACTCCTGTGAGTGGGCATAATTTCCATAAATCCCTTTGACAATCTAAACTAATTGGATGATCATGGCCTCGGGCAAAGACACTTCGTTAGTTTTCACCAGCGGTATTGAACAATCGGCTTTCGAAAGTGCATGCACGGCGTCAGGATATGGATTACAAACCAATCGACCTCGCGAATAACTTCAACATCTTCACAGGCAAACGGTACGCAAATCTCCCCAGTTGCCGCAGAAGGTGGAAGTGCGGAAGTTGCTTGCCGACAAAGTTCATGAGCTCATTTCGAGAAACGCTGTTTTTAGAACAGGCAAAGAAAGCATGTAATTCATCTTCGACCGAATTTGTCATTCATTGTTTGCAGTGCCTCTGTTCCCTGAGTATTGGTGTCGGCTTTTGATAGCGCCCCCGCTCTGTCTCCAAGTCATGAGCGTTAATACGGAATCTGGTGACAAATCGCCTTTCCTTCGCGGGAAGTGCATCAATATAAAACTCCCTACAGTAGCTCTCTTTGACCGAATGATAGAACTTTAAATTAATACAATCCGAATGAACGCCTTTTCGTGTGGATCCGCTTTTCCACGTCTGATCGTACACGCCACTGAGTCGCGTTTTTAATTGTTTCTCAAAATTTGTGGGAGCACAGTTTGGGTTCAGCCACACGTTGCGAAACCCACAAGTGGAAAAGACGCTTTCAATTTCTGATGTACAGTTATGATTAACCCTTTAACCAACGAATCGCCCACACGGATCCGCCCGCGTAATATGCAAATTCAGCAGTTGAAAAAGTATTATTTTTTTCAAACAATTTCAACAAAACCATATCATGTGACCCCTCGTTGGAACGAGCTCGTCGAGCTCGTTCCAACGAGGGGTCACATGATATGGTTTTGTTGAAATTTTGTGAAAAATTTTAAAAAATTATATTTAAAATAATAAATTTTGATATCGTCTGCGTTGGGTAAAGGGTTAAGTTCCCGCATCTCCTTGTAATCCAAACTTAACAATGGGTTGGCCTGAACCGTTACCTCTTTTAGCCAATTTGACATACGTTTAGTTTTTATGATACTAATAACTTAGTTTCAAGTGAAGTCCACACCATATGATATTTATAATATAGTTTGACTTATAGACTTGTATGATGTTTTTAACTTGATTTCAATTGAAGTCCTGTCGTATGATACTTATAACGTAGTTTGTATTGTAACCTTGCAGCATGACGCTTATAACACAATTTGAATTAAACCATTGCTTTATCATGCTTATAACTTAGTTTGAATTGAAGTCCTGTCGTATGATACTTATAACTTTGTTTGCATTATAGCCACGCTGTATGATGCTCATAGCCTAGTTTCAGTTAAAGTCCCCCAGTATGACACTTATAACATTGTTTGAGTTATAACCTTGTTACATGATGCTTATAACTTGGTTTCTATCGAAGTCCTGACATATGAAGTCCAATAATATGATACTTATAACATTGTTTGAATTATAACCTTGCTACATGATGCTTATAACTTGGTTTCTATCGAAGTCCTGTAATATGAAGTCCAATAGTATGATGCTTATAACATAGTTTGAATTATAGACTTGCTGCATGATGCTTATAACCTAATTTGAATTAAAGTCCTCCAGTATGATACTTATAACATATAAAATAACAATTTACCACAATCTTTTAAAAATATTTTATGAAATCAAGAATAATTCCTCGTGCTTGGTAACCAGGCAAACTGGTCAAGTATACAGCAGACCTTACCCATACCCCCCACGCCCAGCCCCCAAACGCACTTCTCAGACCAATTGCCTGAAGACTTGCTATCTATAATATGGTTCGAAGATGACAGCCCCTTACAATGCATTATTCCGAGATCTAAAATAAAATAAAACACTGTTCAAAGACTTGATTAACTCGTATTCGATTGCTGTTTGCTGCACCAATTTGAACTGTCCTGACTGTATGAATAATTAAGCCAATAATTCGTTAGAAGAACCCACCATGATTAATTGTTTACCAATTGATTAAATCATACTGGATTCATCTGTATTAGTGAACAGTTCGAACTTTTAGTTTACTCTATCTAATCACCTTTGATCCTTGCTCCAGTTCTTAAACAGAAATATTCATACATACTGCCCTACATTTGCTGAGTAAAAGTAGGTTACACTTAACGATTCATTGGATACAAACAAAATTGTTACTTTTTCTCCTTTCGGTTGCCATAGGAGAAAGTGAAACCGCTCGTAGATAGATAGATAAGAATCATACTTTATGAATATGTTTAACCCCTTGATAGGGGGGCGCGATGGCTCAGTTGGTAGTGGTGCAGCCTGCAAGCCGAGAGGTCCTCGGTTCGAATCCCACCTTCGGCAATCGCGTTGTGTCCTTGGGCAAGATACTTCACCCCACTGCCCACGTGAGGGCACGGTGACGCTGTTTACTAAGGCGTACTGCACGTCGATGGTGCACCTGTCTTCAACCAATGCTAACCCTGCTTGTGTGGAGTTGGTATGTTGGGGAGCTGATAGTTGCTCGCCGTTGCTCGGTGGTTCTCTCCGGGTACTCCGGCTTCCTCCACACGTAAAACTGTCACGGTCATGGTTAGCCACTGTGCAGAAATATGTGACCTTAAACACCAATAAATAAATAAATAAATACATAAATATAACCCCCTGATACGTCATAATTTCATTGAGTAGGATAGCTGCTAAGTGAATGTGTGGGTTAGACCAATCAATATTTTCAACGTGCAGCCTTCGGGCTGCACGTTGAAAATATTTGTTGGTTTACCGCCAAAATAATGACTGTGGACTCTTCCTATTGCTGCTCTTGAACTGATATGAAATATATCACCAGGGTTCAAAGGTTTAACAGGAGTACTTGTAATACTGTGTATCCAAGACAATTAACCCGATTACGTCTTTACTACTTACTCCAGGGAGTACAGGGACTCAGTGATTACTGTATTGGACTTCAAACCGAAAGGTCCACAGTTCGATCCCCACCAAGGGTAACCTTGGACAAGGCACCTAATCCTGACTGCCCATATGGAGGCGCGGTGACGCTGTGTACTAAGGCGTACTGCACGTCGATTGTGCAATTGTCTTCAGCCAGTGCAAACCCTGCTTTTGTGAAGTTAGTACGTTGGTTTGTCTGACAGTTGCTCGGTGGTTCTTCCCGGGTACTCCGGCTTCCTACACCCGCAAAACTGTCCGACATGAGGTGGCCCTGACTGTCAAAAGTGTCGTTAAACCCCAGTAAATGAATAAATAAATAAATAAAATAAATAAATAAATAAATAAATAAATAAATAAATAAATAAATAAATACTCCAGTTGTGTTCATCCAGACTACTTATTCATTTCGACCTCACTTGAGAACTACAGTGTAGATATATTGTTGGACTGGATACTAGTAAGAAGTAATGACGCTGTTCGTTTTCTATAATAATTCTACAAAGGTGGAAGAGGATCAGAGAGATAATCAAACTGGCCACGTTGCACACCAACGATGTATCGTATCTTAAGATTGCTTTCCTGTGTACATAAGTGTTCAAATTTGGTAGAATGATAAATAAAAGGGCTGAATTTTTAAAACTGATTGTTGAGCCCCAAGGAACGCCACATACAATTTCGTCATTGGTAGATTTATTAACGGTATCTTAAACGTATTGTTCTTCTCTTGCGAGTTAAGATCTTGCAAAGCCTCTATGTCACACAATTTTACTGAGAAAGAAGCACAACTCAGAAGATTTCAGCATCACTCTGTTGTTCATCACGACTCGAGTCTTCATTATTGCGGCATCGTGACAAATTTCTGGTAATCATGTCACGAGATCGAGTAGAGTTTCCATTTGGTAATGTATGTATTGACAATCTAGGTATTCTTGTAGAACTTTTTGTTTTGGGAACGGACAAATAGGTCAACAACAGTAAATGGCTAGAACTGTTTACGTAATTAAGGGTGTAACTAATGGGTTACGGGGGTAATTTTCGTCTGGATTGTAAAGAAAATATCGATTGCCTCTTGCTAGAGGACATGTACCTTCATAAGAGACTTGATTTAATACTTACTCCACACACACAGTTGGTGATACAGTACAGTGGCCGTGGACTGGTCGTAATCCACGCGTGGACACTGATGTCAACGCATGCATTTACCAGATAATAAAAATAATCATTATCAAAATTTTAATTAATGAAGCACCGGGTTGTACCCAGTGCTTCATTAATTAAATTTTTGATGATTATTCCTGTAATTAGTGTTTGGAATCTTATATTATTGCGTCCGTGGAAATATTGCCCATCCGTGGAAAGTGACCTGTCCACGGCGGCCGTACTGTACAAATGAAAGTCTTTGGTTCTACCTGATTTGAGTAGTTGGGGGATCAGCATTTTCAGTCTGGAGTACGGCAAGTGCAAATTTAATAAGATGTTGAGAAACGCATGCGCCCCGACTCTTGAGTTTTGAAATATAACCCCCAGTAACTTAAATTCCATCTAAGAGTCAATATCAGATTTGGCAGAAATTTGAGTTGACAAAAACGTTAAAACAAAATGCATAGCGAATATGTTTTAAAGCAAAGTTTGATAAAATAAACATTAATTGAAATAAGAACGATGCTTAATGATCCTTTCAGCGCCTCCATATGTCATCATGAAGTTTACTGCTCGCACAGAATGTCCTTACTGTAGCGTAAGTGTGTACGGATTTTTTCACTCTTCGTGTCGAACAAATTAAACAATTCCATGCACATATTAAGCGTTTGGTCCTTACCCAAAGTTTGAATATGAAAGTATGGGCAAACCTGATTTTTCTCCACGGGACATCGTAGCTAAACCTAAGTTTATCCCAGAAGGAAATATTTCACCAGAAAAATAATGGCGAGTTCAATAAGATCGTCTCATTACAGCACGTTGAAATATGAGACTAAATAGGACGCATATAAGTACGTGCATATTACGCAAAAGGTTAGGTATATTCACTCACGAGTTTCAGTGAGGACATGGATGTTACATGGCGGACACTATTTGGTTGCGGGTTGAGAATTTTCAACATCTTGACAAACTAATATTCATTTCGTATGCAGAATGCATCGTGCAAACTAAATATGCCTAATTCAGGGAGCGTGGTGACTCAGTGGTTAGAGCATTGGAACCGAAAAGCCGACGGTTCGATTCTCACCAACAGTACTTGCGTTGTGTCATTGGACAATACATTTAATCCCGCTTGCCTATGTGAGGGCGTGGTGGTGCTGCGTACTGAGGCGTACTGTACGTCGATGATGTACTTGCATTCAGTCGCTACTAATTCTGCCTGTGCAATGATAGTGAGTTGACCATCATCAAGGTGAGGTCTCTCCCGAATATGTGTATCTCCTGTAACAAAAACTCATGTTCATATGGTATCTAAACAAAGCAAGCAACTACATTATTGTTTAAAAGCATTTATTAAAAAGAGGAAAATAATTTTGAAGAGAACAAATTATCATAGTATGCGGAGCATAATAACTTTCCCGCTCAACATATCCCTTCCCGAAACAAAGGTCAGTCTTTCGTATAACAATATGAATTTAATTGTGATGATCTGCCCAGTCCTGATTCTTCTGTATATTCGTTATTACCACCATATGAGGTTCCGAGATGGCGTAATGAAGTCGAGACCTCGTCCCTGGGCTTATATCGACGAGTCCTTTAGGACTCGTCGATATATGATCCAGAGACAAGGTCTCGACGTCAATACACCATCTTGGAAACCCAGTTGGTGGTTATAACCAATTTATCTTACTATATTCTTCCCTTTCGTGACTTGTTGGCATATATTTTGACAATCATTCAGAGTCTGTGAATTGATTTTTAATGAATGAAGATCGTGGTATTGCATTCTTGAGTTGTGCATGACGTAATCCAAATTCATCGTTCCACTTATTCTATAACCGCCGAAGTTTATAGTAGAGTTTCAACTGTCTGTTTCTTTATTTTATTTTTTTCAGGTTTAACGCATGGTAGGCCAACATTGAAATATCATCATGGTAAAAAATGACCTTGTGGAATTTGTTTCGCAGATTTGGTGATTTATTATTTAATTACTTTGACCAAAATGGTGGCATCGACATATGTAATCAATTTTCGATAAGTGCAGGTAAGAAACGTTCTCTTTCTAAATAGAATGATCGTACATGCGGGTACTACCCTCAATGCAGATTTGTATTTTGTCTAGACGTTTTTACTTGTATTGGGGAAAATACGTTCTTGTTGGAAGATAAATAAATATATTTGAAAACAATATTATTAAACACGATATTTAACTATCTCTGAATATGGCATCTAACACTATGCACATTGGTTTCAGGATGCTCGCGGTTTTGCAACGAAATTTAAGTTCTGTAACTTTATTGTTACTGCTGTGATTTTTGCAGTTACATTCGGGATTGTTATGGGAAAGATTTTCTGGCAGTACTACATGTTATTGTCTATTAACGAGTTCTTCCCTGAGCACACCGAAATGTAGAAATTAGAACTACACAAAAATATATTCATAAAACTGTATTTGCAATTTGTGATTTCCACATAAACATTATTAAATTCGCGTTACATTTAAGATATTCACGAACAATATACATGAGGATCCCCCCCCCCCCCCCCCCACCTTAAACGTAGTTTTGAGAGTTTGTTGTTTCGAGTAATCCACCAACTTTGGTGGAAGCTCTAGAATACAGGAAATTAGGATTCGTTAGCAAGAATTGCCAAACAAGTTGGAGTAAATATCAGATTTCGTCAAAAATGTTGTCCTTTGCACCTGGGTTCTCTGGCGAGAAATGTAATTTGCCATATCCCATCTTCCGCTTTGTATGTCCACGAATGCTATCTAGTCATCACCAACAGTGTCATTTTGCGAATAGGTATTTCGTCCACTGAGTTCCAATGTGTTCTATGTGCCTACTGGCACATATAACACATTGGAACCCAGGGGACGATTTGTTGGGAGATCCATTTCCAGCCAAAAAATTGTACCAAATTTGTGTCTTTTTCTTAGTTTTATTGACCAATCCGGTAAGCTGTGTAGCTTAATAATGGGATTTTTGGTAATAAAAATGACAATTTATCACTAACCTGCAAGATGTGACACGAACTATCACAAAAAGGTTGACTGTCTGTGAGAGAAAACCCCCCAACAGTTTAGGTTGGTAACACACTGCAATGATTCTCCTGTAACAATTTCTCTCTCCAGGGTAAGATTTTGTCAAAAAGATACATATAGAATAAAGGTAGAGTGTTTTCAAGTAAAAAAAAAATTCTACCTCTAGGATTAAGAATGAAACCGACGAGCCCCTGGCGAGTCGGTTTAATTCTTAATCCTCCGAGTAGAATAAATTTTTTACTTGAAAACACTATACCTTTATTTTGTTTATCCCCTAAATCTATTACAAATCGGTGGCGGCAAAATAGTGCTGTTATTTGCTACAAAACCTAACTCGAAGTGAGGAGAACATTGGTCCATTTCAATCGACAAGACGACATTGCAAAAAAAAAAAAATAAGGCGCAGTGATACATTTATGTATAAAAATAATTCCCCAATAAACGTCAGCTAAACTTGCAAAAAACCTTTATTAAATGAACAGTCTATATTCTTTTGTACTGGCATTGTGTAATACTTTCAAACCTTTTGAAGAAAACAACGACTGAAGTGTTAATTATGCTACATTACAATGCGTACATGCAGCATTGAGTGGGTGAGAGCAGTTGGGACACTTTCAGTTTCAAGGCAAGTCACGAAATCAGTTCATTTTTGTATCGCTATGTTCAAAGTATTAATGTTTATGCTATTTCCGTGAAATAAACTTTTCAATAATGTGCTTGGATTCGAGAGGTCAGTTTGCTGAAAATGTAAGTCGTTAATGTTAACACTTGTGCCAATAGTTGTTGCGGTTACCCGAGATTCGTGTGTGGAAGCGATGGGCTCAACACCATGTGATACAGCTGTGTTCAAATTATTTTGACAATGTGTGGATTCAGAACCAGTTGTACATGTATTAGCATTGTGCAGAGTGTACTTGGTGTGACGCGTTGCTGTGCTGGGAGGAGAGGTAAGGTTACTCATAATTAAAGAACATCGTTCACGATCTTTCTCTCCTGAAACAGAATAATTGTTTATCGATGCAAGGTTTTTATGGCCAGTAACATTAGCAATATCAATAGGCGCAACATTGCTTTCTCTCTGTTTTTGAACAAGATGTTTTCTGTCACTTGTGTTGGTTAAACGTTTATTCTTATCTAAATTTGCCTTTTTTGCCATCGACCGCATTATGTGTGAAAGTTTATTCCGCCCCACTCGCTGTTTCTTGAACCACATATCACTATCATTTTCAACTGCCGTGTACCTGTTGCCACATAGAAAGGGTCATTGGGCAGACAGAAAGATTTGGGCCTCTTTTCCTGATACACCTCATAAATGTATACTGAGTTCTCTTCATTGTCAATTCCAGTGCTGTACATCCTGGGAGGTATTTCACGGATATTTCGGACATCACTACCAGTCCTTGTTTTAGTTTGACGTTCATTGAGTTCAAGGAATTTTTTATTATCAGCTGTTATTTTTAAAGAAATGTCACCCCACTGCAAATCGTTCAGTCACGCCACGCAGTCCAAATGTACAGTGTTATTATACCACATAGTGTTCAAAATTGCTTCGGGGGTTTCTAAGCCGAGAAGTTTCTTTTCGTACAAAATTTCGAGCTCACTTTCAGCTATTGCTTCAGCTTTAAATGGTTTATTTCCCTTCCCACACTTCTTAAGTTGTTTCTGCTTTGCATCAAGTGCACGTCGAGCAGTATCGAAACAATCGTCATTTCTATTCAGCACTGAAGTGCCATACTTGTGTCGCCTTAAGTACCGATCAATGCTTGAAATTAGCCCTCTAAGGGAGCTTGGCTCAAAATCCACACCATCTTTTTTTCTTACACTGAGAATGAAGTTAGCAATTAAAGGGTCCAGTTCGGTTGGTGGATTTTGATGTATTTCATGCTTTTCCCCATTTATCTGAAGAAATTGCTTGAATAATTTTATATCATTCATTGATTTTCTCACTGTATGTTTATTCTCTTGTTTTGATATAAAATCATTTACAGTTTCATTGTTAAATTTTAAGAATCTGGATATTCCATCACTTGTATCAGACCCAACTACATGTACAGTGTCGTTTGTCTCTTTAGACTTGTGAGGTGTTAATGTGGGGGCATTTTCAGTTTCTGCATTAACAATAACAGGCTGCATCATTAAATTATTTTCGACTTCAATTGTTTCAGTATTCTGCTCTGTATTTTCATTTTCTACCTCGCATTCAGAGTCAGACAAAAAATCATCTGGGTTGATGGACAACAAAAGAAGGTCAATAGGGTTGCCACTGCCACTTTTGTCATTGATATTGTCATGACTGGTGCCGGTACTGGTGGTAGGCTTGCTAACATTGTCTAAATTATTGCCATATCCAGTACTGCAATCCAATTCGTTTTGTGTTATAACCTCGGAATTAGAGTCCATTTCCTCCTCAAAAATGTCACTGGTCACTGTGAAATCTCCATACATTTTTATCTTTCTTATTTTTCTTGTTTATTTTTGTTTTTTCGTGGTCGATTCAACTTCACTTTAAAAAACAGAGCAGACGGCACGTGCATTTGTTTATTTACACTTTCCTAATTTGGCAGTCCCTAATTTGGGGAAATGTCCAACGAAACATCAATCATCATGTCCCCCGCCTTTCACAATCGAACTTGTATGCTTTTCAACGCAGGGTTTCGATTGATATAATATGTGTTTTCTTCGTTGATTGTTGTTCGTTTTATTTTTAGGCAGTGTTGAGATGTGTTATATATTCTAAAACTAAACATTTAAGCTGCGGTCAGCGTTTGAAAAAAACATCGGTTCATTACGAATTTACGTGCGGTTCCCTTATTTGGAAACTCGTACCGCCCATTGGGCATATACATCCCAAAATAAACATTACACCAGTCAGTACTGGCAATAAATCGAGTTTTATTTTTGAATACTTTTGTTAATTAATTATGAGTGTTCTTTATTGTCTGCTCGCAATGGACGTCTTACATGTGGCATATATTCTTATGCCGGTACAACTCATTTAATTACGTTTCAATTGACGACTGTCGCTTCGTTTCCACAGATTTCTGACACGCGTAAATCAGGTCAAGATATCACGACCTTTCAAATGGAACGAGGTCAACAACATAGTATAGTCCGTTTCCAACTCCCTACTAGGGTGATAAATTTTTCGTGTGTTAAACCAATGGGGAAAATTTATCACCATACTAGGTGAATATAGCAAAAAAATTATCCAAGGCTTCTGTTGTTGGAATAAACAGCCATTTATGGGATAAATATAGAAAAAAGGTATAGTGTTTTCAAGTAATTTATTCTCCTCGTTGGATTAAGAATTAAACCGACTCGCCACCCATTATGTCTCCTGGATAAGGCTGGCTTTGTCAATCAATATACATATACGATAATACCATAGTGTGTTTTGATATGTTTGATATCTCAACTCGTTGAAAGTGAGTTTTTTTCGCGAGGCTTGGTATTGTTGTATTTATCTTATACCGACCATTTTTGTTCTTTTCTGCGTTTTTAAAAGGGTTTTGGGGATGATTTCGTGTCAAAATGTCGACTCAAAATGTTCTCCAATCTATATGACATAGGGGTATGTGTTATAGATAATCTATAACACATGGTCTATATCTTCAACAGGTATAAGATAAAATCCATTATGTCTCCTAGCTATGGCTATTTGCGAAACAGGATACTATTAGTTATCCTTCTGTTTTCCAGGTTGTATGGGAATTTACACTGGTTTGGGAATGAGTTCCCAGACCGGTGTAAACCCCCATGCACCCTGGAAAACACAAGGATAACGGATTTATTTCCAAGAAGTTTGGTGTAATTAATACTTTAAGCTAATTGTGGGAAAAGCTGACAGAAAACTTGTACTTTGTAAGTTTCTTAATAAAACGAGACATATATGGATGTCATTGGAACTGGCTCAATAAGCCAGATCCAAAGACATCCATATCTGTAATATTGTATTGAACATAAATATCAAATTTCCTGTATTTGTATTTTTGTTCTAACATAACAGAGCAGAAGGTATGAATTAATAATTAAAAATGGGTACTTTTTAGCCGAAGAGCCTGCTATTGTGTTTTCTGTTTTACACCGTGGTTAACCACGGTGTAAAAAAAAGGCTACTGTGGATTGCAAGTTACACCGTACCTCTAAGCCAATCAAAATGCAGTATTTTGTTTCATTTAGAAATAAAAACACATTATGTCTCCTAGGTATGGCTGGCTTTGCCAAACAATATACAACCCACTATGTCTCCTAGGCATGGTTGGCTTTGCCAAACAAAATAAACCATTATATCTCCCAGCTAAGGCTAGCTTTGTCAAACAATACAAAATCCATTATGAATCCCAGCCATGGCTAGCTCTGTCATGCAAGAGTCAACGCATTATGTCTCTTAGCTATTGCTAGCTTTGTCAAACAAGATTCAACGGCCCATGTTTCTCGTCCTGTTTAGCTCCGCACATTGGTATCGCAAATTTGAAGACAGAATTCATTACATTTCTAGTTGCATTATCAGAAAGATTCGTGAATTAAAATGTCAATATTTTGACATCGGTATTCAGAAGGTTTGGAAGTATGGCCGATAGATTGACAAAATTTACTCCAGCGATCAGGAAGTCAAAATCAAACTCCATTTGAATATTTTCTTATTAAATGCAAATGCGATGTCGCTGTAAAACCAAGAAACGTTGTTGCTTATTGATTGGAAAATCAGAGATGTTAAAAACTGATTTGTCATGCGTATTTTTTTTTTATCTATGCAAAACGATTTAATTTGTTTTAAAAGGATAGAATTTAGTTTGTAGCTTCTAGCTAATGACAATTGTTTAACCCCCGACACAAAGAATGAAACATCCAATATACAATTTAATCTACACTGACGGACGAAACAAAAACGTAGCGAAGATTGGGGCTGGCTGGCTGGCTAGCTGGTTGGGCCAGGGTGGCTGGCTGGGACAGGCTGGCTGGCTGGTTGGGTCAGGCTGGCTGGCTTGGCGGCCACACTGTTAAAAAAACTTCTAAGAACACCATAAAATAACTTCGCCTAGTTGAAGATCAAGTTGCTGTTAATTTTATTTTGAAGATTGTCCCACCGCGAACAGAAGACGGTGCTTGCAAAAACATAACACTGCACAAACATATATAACATGCTCTTCTTTTCTTCAAGGTATTATCCAACCGTCCATTTAGGTTTGGCTATAACATACCCTACCTTTGTTCTGGGTATTAGTCAATCATCCCATAACGTTTGGCTACATAACATAACATGTGCTACCTTAGTTTTAGTCATTAGCCAATAACCCTATTGGGTTTGAAAATAACAATGCCCTTCCTTTGTTCTAGGCATTAGCCTATCATCCTATAGTCTTTGTAAGACTGTGACCCGGGGCCCTCCTGGCCCTCAGTCTTTGAGAGACCCGTTCAAATCTAGTCTGACTAAAAATGAAAGAAACTGACCGCATTTGGGTCGACTCAGTTCACGCTTCACATCGAAGACACAAATCACATAATCAACATTCTACTTGTCGTACTCAGCCCAAATATAATTTATTTACGTGTGTGCATCATTTTTTAACGCAAACACAACATCAAATTCAAGAAATGTTGAAAAATATCCGTCTTCACCACGTCAAAAAACACCGATTTCAAAGATAAACAAATTGTACTACACATGCGCACAGTATCTGTGCGCATGCGTAGTAGAATTTGTTTATCTTTGAAACATGATGTTATTTTACGTGTTGAAGTCGGATATTTTTCAACATTTCTTGAATTTGATGCAGACACGTAAATAAATTATATTTGGGCTGAGTACGACAAGTAGAATGTTGATTATGTGATTTGTGTCTTCGATATGAAGCGTGAACTGAGTCGACCCAAATGCGGTCTTTCATTTTCAGTCAGACTAGATTTGAACGGGTCTCTCAAAGACTGTGAGGGCCAGGAGGGCCCCGGGTCACAGTCTTACAAAGACTAATCATCCTATTGAGTTCGGCACTAACCTGACCTTTTTTGTTCTAAGCATTAGCCAATCATTCTATTGAATTTGACTAGCATTTACTAGAATAGATGCATTACCTTTTTGAACCCGAGAGGCCGCTTTTCCGGCTCAGAAACATGATGCGTCATAATTTCATTAAGTAGGTTCGCCACTTAGTGAATGTGAGGGGTTGACCAATTAATATATTTTAAAATGCAACCATAAGGCTGCACATGGAAAATATTAATTGGTTCACCCCCAAATAATGAATAATATTGAATATGGACTCTTCCAATTGCAGCCATTGAACTGATATGAAATATACCTTCAGTGTTCAAAGGTTTAACAGGAGAACTTGTAATATTGTGTTATCTAAGACATCCAGCCCGATTACGTCTTTACTACTTACTCCGGGGATCGCGGTGGCTCAGTGGTTATGGTATTGGACTTCAAACCGAAAGGTCCACGGTTCGATCCCCGCCTGTGTTATGTTCTAGTTATACCACCAGGGTTTAACCCTTTACCCAACGTAACGGCCAAAACCGACCAACTCTATTCTCAAAAACCGCCAATTAATTTTCATCATTTTTTCATTTTTTGTCTCAAAAACATAGGTTATGACCACTCGTTGGAACGAGCTCGTCGAGCTCGTTCCAACGAGGGGTCATAACCTATACTTTTGAGACAAAAAAAGAAAAATATTTGTTATTCAAGAATTTGTTTTGCAAGTGTCGTCTGCTTTTCATGTTAGGTAAAGGGTTAAAGGAATAAATCTGCATATATAGGTTGTAGGTTGAACATATGAATTTATCTACCCTTAATAACGACTGTACAACTTTCCAGAGCAAGGAAACTAAACCAAATATAAGATCTTACGTTCCAGATCGATCAAAATAATCATAATGGCCAAAATTACGGGTTTTTACCGTAAGATTTTACGATTGTAGTTCTGGCAGCTGCTTGCCAGAACTTCGACCACAGAATAAATGTTTTGATCAAATTTAAAGACCTTTTGGATTGTTAAATTCCACGATTCTCCTTTTACTCAAAATATTATTTCCGTTTGTCGTCCTGTGACAATGTGTATACATTTCGGTGAACTATTCTAAAAGCTTCCCCAAATTAAGAGGGGTACTGCTGATGGTAATATGTTGCCCGAATTAATAAGGTTACTTCCAATGTTAATATGATGTCCGAATTAATAAGAGAAACCCTGCTAGTGTTAATAAGTTGCCCGAGTTACGAGGGGTACTGCCAATGTTCATGTGCTGTATTAAGAGGGTTACTGCCAGAGTTAATATGTTGCCCGATTTAATAAGAGGGGTAGATCCAATGTTAATATATTACCAGAATTAAAAGGGGTACTGCCAATGTTAATATGTTGAATTAAAGGAGCTACTGCCAATGTTAATATGTTGAATCAAGACCAGTACCGCCAGTGTTAATGTGCTGAATTAAGAGGGTTGCTACCAATGTTAATATGTTGCCCGAATTAATAAGAGGAGTCTATCCAATGTTAATATACAGATAGAATTAAGAGATACTGCCAATGTATGTTAATATGTCGAATCAAGGGGGAACTGCCAATGTTAATATGTTGAATTTATAGGGGTACAGCCAATGTTAATATGTTGCCCGAATTAAAAGAGGTACTGCCAATGTTAATATGTTGAATGAAGAGGGGTTACGGCCAATGTTAATTGTGATAAAACATTTCAGTCAACTATTATAAAAGCTTCCCCAAATTAAGAAGGAGTACTGCTAATGGTAATATGTTGCCCGAATTAAGGGAGTTACAGCCAATGTTAACATGAAGCCCGAGTTAATAAGAGGGGAACTGCCAATGTTAATATGTTGCCCGAATCAACTTGAGGGGTACTGCCAATGTTAATATGTTCTCGAATTAATAAGCGGGGTGCATCTATTGTTAATATATTGCTAGAATTAAAACAGGCACTGCCAATGTTAATATGTTGAATCAAGGGGGTGGGGTGGGGGGTACTGCCAATGTTAATATACTGAATTTAGAGGGGCACTACCAATGTTAATATGTTGAATTAAGAGGGAGGGGCACTACCAATGTTAATATGTTGCCCGAATTAAAAGACGTACTGCGAATGTTAATATGTTGAATGAAGAGGCTTACTGCCAATGTTAATATGTTGCCCAAATTAATAAGAGGGGTGCTATCAATACTAATATGTTGCCTGAATTAAAAATGGCACTGCTCATGTTAAAATGTTGATTAGGAAGGGCTCTGCCAATGTTAATATGTTGAATTAAGAGGAGTATCGGCAATGTTAATATGTTGCCCACATTAATAAGAGGGGTACTATCAATATTAATATGTTGCTCGAATAAAAAAGGGGCACTGCCACTGCCAGTATTTATATGTTGAATAAAGAGGGTGTACTGCCAGTGTTAATATCTTACTCGACAACATCAAAATTCCGAGATACTCTGGCCCTGTACCACTACTGGCTTTCACTCATTAATTTCTGTGGTAAACATTGTGGTTGTACCAACCATACGCCACTTCAACGTCTCAAAAGTTACATGCTTTGAAAATGGGAAAAATCAACTCTAATGGTATTTTAAAAAAATGTTCTCCCAAGCAATGTTGGTCGTTCCGCTCAATAAATGTTAATACCAAAAGTAGAATATGATGTGAGTGCTCCATGTTTATGCAAAATAGTTTCCTGCCTGTGAAATTATATCTCATCCTCTTGCCTCAAGAAATGTTCTCACAAATAGGTTAGATCTAATTTGCATAGACTGACAAACCCGCATTTCAAGAAAAATGAGGACATTTGACAAGGAACTTCTATTATTCCCTTAACCCTTTACCCAACGTAACTGCCAAAACCGGCCAGCGCTATTCACAAAAAATACTATCCAATTTTCATTATTTTTTCATTTTTTATCACAAAAACATAGCTTATGACCCGTCATTTGAGCTATGTTTTTTGTGATAAAAAATGAAAAAAAATAGTTTTTCAAGTATTTTATTTGCAAGTGTCGTCTGCTTTTCGTGTCAGGTAAAGGGTTAAGGATAAAACATTAAGTGTATTCATTTTATCGAGAAACGTGAGTGGGATGGGGAATAAAGGATGTCAGCACGACAGTGTGTGTAACGGCGATACATGCCTAATTTTATAATCTTATAACTTGTTATATGTTCTCAGTTAAAAAGAGCAAAGAAATCGAACTTTTTGTATCGTATGGGGAGCGCGGTGGCTCAGTAGGTAGAGGTGCAGGCTGCAAGCCTAGAGATCCTCGGTTCGAATCCCACCTGCGGCAACCGCGTTGTGTCCTTGGGCAAGACACTTCATCTCCATTGCTCGCGTGGGGGCACGATGACGCCGTGTACAAAGGCGTACTGCACGTCGATGGTACGCATGTCTTCAACCAATCTAACCCTGCATGTGCTGCAGTGCGGGGTTGCGATGTTGGGGAGCTGGCAGCTGCTCGTCGTTGCTCGGTGGTTCTCTCCGGGTACTCCGGCTTCCTCCACCCGTAAAACTGTCACGGTCATGATTAGCCATTGTATAAATAAATAATATTGTATCGTATGCGTGGCGAGTGAGCGAGGAGAGGAGTATTTAAGACGATATATCCTGACCGTGGCTTAAAAAAAATATCAGTAGTTGAGCTCAACTTCAACTCTGATTTGGCTCATCTCGTAGTGGACCCCGGACGCGCCGTCATAGTCACATGACTCAGTTATGTCATGTGGCCCGTGTGACCGACCATGTTGTGATGTCATTACTGCAGTGATATGTGATGTCGGTGCGCATGCGAAGCGCGTGCTGTTGGGTGACCATTTTGTTTACTGGAGGCTGCCATCTTGGTTTCTATGGTGGCTCGTGATTGTCATGAGCCTGGGAGGTTTGTAATAGGACATGGGTCCGTTTGCGGGGTGTAGTCGATTAAATGGGAGTGTATCTAATTATCACAAACAACCCTACAAATGTATATTTGGTTAAATCTAGATGCCTCAATTTACAAAGTCCCCATTGTGTTGGGTAAAGTGTCAATCTACTTGTCTCTATTTACAAAGTGTTTGTTCCTAACTAGAAATTATTCTTTGTGTCTAACATCGCGGGTCAGTTTTCCACATTATGGTTGGGTGAAGGTTAATATGCATGGCCATATTTGCAAGTTGTTTATTCCAACAAAGAAATTTTTCTTTGTGTCTGTAACCACCCTGATGGAAAATAAAATCAACTGTTGATATATGAAGGAAGATATACCTGTCTGAGGTAACTGTAGCTGTCCAAATAGTGATAAACATGCCTCCACAAATTAGAAATTAAGGCGAAACGAAAAAAGGTTACCTTAACCTGCCTCATGTAACCTATTTATTTCAAGTAACCCGTTTTCGATTTTCTGACTCAAAACGACATTTTATACTCCCTACAATACAGCTTCGGGGAAGAACATGCTACAAAACTAAAACACATGCAATCCCAAAACAGAAGAATGGTTTCGGCGCGCCGAATGAGCGCGGAAACGTTGTGGCGTGGTTCCACCCCTTTCGACAATGTTGGCGATGTTCTTTGATTGTCAACATACACAATTACGTATTTCGTGCACAATATATACACAGAACGTCGCGATGTGTGAAGCCGCGCGCCTCTCTTTCTATCCTTCTGCATTGGCACTCGTGCCGTAATGACGAACGCATTCGCACATCGTAGCCTTCTGTGTTTATTACACGCCTCTGTGACATATAATCCATTAAGTTAAAAATTCAACATCTAACACAGAGAATTTCAAATTTTTAAAACTCTTTGTTATTTATTGATCGTCTTCTTGAAATAAAAACAAAAATCAGGTATGGATGGCAAACACGTGTGACATATCGATTCGTAAACAGAAAAATATAAATGAAAATTGAGTCCAAATATATGACCTATTCGTATTTTTCAGAAATTAGCTGCCGTTATCTGAACGATATTCGCTTCAAAGGCAGACCTTGTTACAAAATCACTCCCCATTTATAGAATAAGTTTAATTTCGTTAATGTTTTTTGCATTTGAAGAAAAACAGTTTCCAACTGACATTCGATTTATCGGCTGTCACCCCAGCTTCCGAATTGATCTAGGTCAGAATACGACGTTTCAATTGAAATGGGCGGAGATTAGTTCTCCTGATGGACCCATGACGTCAGGTGAAGAAATAGTCTGTCAACTGAAATCCGTATGGAACACGTGTTCCATACAGATTTGCGAATTTTCCAATTGACATTCGATTTATCGGCTGTCACCGCAGCTTCCGAACTGATCTAGGTCAGAATACGACGTTTCAATTGAAATGGGCGGAGATTAGTTCTCTTGATGGACCCATGACGTCAGGTGAAGAAATAGTCTGTCAACTGAAATCGGTATGGAACACGTGTTCCATGCAGATTTGCAAATATGGAACTGGGGGAAAGTAATAGGCGTGTAATAAGATCAACGAAAGCAACAACTCGCGTAAGCAATCACATTGGTTATTTTTTTCTCGACCTATAATCTTAATAGGCCAGCACAAATTGGAAATTAAAACGTGAAAAGGACTATCTTCACTTTTTTTTCAGCCAATCCATTTTTTTATATTCCACGTTTTAGATTTTGAAAGCAATCGGGAGACAAAACGATAGTGATATGTACATGAATTATTTGTTTTTTGTTAGCAAACCGATCAACTGCTGTGATGTAAAACACGGTTGGGAAGGGATGAGAAAGGCCTTTCAATCATGTGTTACATCACACCAGTACATTGTCATTTTAAGGAACACTTTTACGGGATAGTTAACGAACGGAAGTAAAGATCTTTGTCAAAGATCTAGTAATGAGGCGAATGAACGACAAATCTGTCGCCCTATCCCCTTTTCGCCGAACGAAGCGATCATTTGGTACAGTCCCAAAGTAAAGGTCAGGTTTACTCTTGCGTCACGCCCACTTTTGTCATAACTGGAGAGTTGTCATAGGTCCCACTTTTGCAATAAAAAATCGCCAGGTTTTGCCATAGCTTTCCATTTTTGTCATAAAATCGACGGGTTTTGTCATAAATTGAGGTTACCAGTTTAACTGGTAAACTGTTAACCCCAAATACAACTAACCCATCTACTGCCTTACACTATCGCGTTGTTGCCACCGGTAGTATCCGATTGTAGGTCATGTGATATTCTTTGGTGTGTGCGGTTGTATGATATGGTAGTGTAGTAAGGACATTATTTACCCCTATTGTTGTACTGTTAGCCCTTGGTGCTACATATTCTCGTTATGCCTTTTCTACTTCTATCCTCTGACTGCTACGTTTGTACGAAACAGTATGTCATGTGGTCTTGTGGGGGGTGGGGATTGGTAGCATAGTATAAGTTGTCTATACCCATTTTCGTACATTTTAGTCTTGGGGACACCCAATATTCCATCTCCAGCAATATACTATACTACCCCGTGAATTTAATGCCATTTCCTTACGCTACTGGTGCACTGTTAAGAAGAACCGAATTCTGGAGAAATAGCTTTAGGCTAAATAAAATTAATCTTTTGATTCTCAGGCAGCAGCGCATTCGTTTTTTCGGCCCGCGTTCGTCATATAAATATTGATGGCAAAATTCAAAATGTATAAAAAGTGTATAAAACCATCACAGGGTGGGATTTTAGCGGTATGGCATCACCATTTGCGATGCAATATGTCGTATACATAAGACAAAGAAGTGTTTTGATTCTCAGGCAATCCCTCATTGAATTTGAATCCCATCATTCGACATTTTTTTGCCTTTCAGTGTTTTCCAATGTTAGTACAAACACAGGAAGGCCCTAAACTTTTTACATTTTTTGACTGATGCATATTTATTTAGTTGCGTCTCCAAAATATTTGCTTTGCTACAATTCATGGGAGAGTGCCAATACTCCCATAAATTGTAACGAGACAAATCCCCATAGATTAAATATTTTTACTTCAAAAATAATATAAAGAACAGCGAAGGAATATGAAGCCATTGAATTGCAGTACCTATAGTTTATTTTTAGAGGAAGGTTTTATTTTTCAAATTAGAATTGACTTTATTTTTATAAATATGCACTTTCTATATTTCTGTGAGTAAAAAGACAGTCGAAATCCTCTCCAAGTTTGTTAAATTTTTGCAAAATATAAATAAAAATTAAAAATAAAACCCTCGCTCCCTCAATGATTTAAAAAAAATGCCTGAGAATCAAGCAATTTATTTTGTATGGCCTAATACACAAATAGATCATGTAATAGAACACTTAACTCTTTACCCAACGAATCGGCCGCATCCGCCCGCGTAATATGCAAATTCAGCAGTTGAAAAAAATATATTATTTTTCACAAAATTTCAACAAAACCATATCATGTGACCCCTCGTTGGAACGAGCTCGTCAAGCTCGTTCCATCGAGGGGTCACATGATATGGTTTTGTTGAAATTTTTTGAAAAATTTAAAAAAATGATATTTAAAATTATAAATTTTGATATCGTCTGCGTTTGGTAAAGGGTTAAATAGATCAATGGATTTCTCAAGACTAAAATGACCAAAATCGATGAAAACCTCCAATACTATGCTGCCAAACTAGACGATCAAACATACCCCACACGTCACCACCACATAACCTGCTATTTCGTTCTGCCCATAGCAGCCAGTTGATGGTAAAAGGCGTAAGGTGAGTAAGTAGCACCAAGGGCTAACAGTTCACCAACAGGGGTACACACCGTCCATACTACACAACCATATCTGTCAACCACAAACGCCCAACAATAGCATTTGTCCTGGAATTACGTATAAGTTGCGTTAGTTAAACCAAGGTCTAACCGTTTTTTTATGCTAGTGGAAAAAAGGAATGTCTTACAAAACCTGCTGATTTTTATGACAGAAGTGGTGATATTTTTTTGTTTTACAAAACCTATCGATTTTTATTACAAAACTGATAACCTAAGTTATGACAAAACCTGGCGATTTTATTACCACAGGTGTAAACTATGGTAAAACGTGTCGATTTTTGTCGCAAAAGTGGGCGCTATGACAAAACTCATCAGTTATGGCAAAAGTATGCGTAATGCTCATGTCTTCCGATTGTTTAACTATTTACCCAACGCAGACGATTTCAAAATTTATTATTTTAAATATCTTTTTTAAAAATTTTTTCCAAAAATTTCAACAAAACCATATCACGTGACCCCTCTTTGGAACGAGCTCGACGAGATCGTTCCAAAGAGGGGTCACATGATATGGTTTTGTTGAAAATTTTCGAAAAGTAATATTTTTCAGCTGCTGAATTTGCATATTACGCCTGCGGATGCGGGCGATTCGTTAGGTAAAGGGTTAAAGGAGTAGACTCAATCCTAGAAAGACTTTATATACTGTACAATCGTCATGGATTGGTCGTAATCCACGCGTTGGCAGTCATGTCCACGCATGCGTTTACCAGATAATAAGACTCATCAGAAGCAGAATTTTAATTAATGAAGCACCGGGTGGTACCCGGTGCTTCATTAATTAAATAAATATGAATGCTATAAAATCAAATTTATCTTTTATCAAACAATAACATGAGACAAATGAACTTTAATAAAACGAAGTCTAGTGTTGGACAATCAGTATTATTTGATTGAATATATGCCACTGAATGACACATTTCTTTATAATATCCAGAGAAGGTCATTTCCAGACTAGAAGACAGAATTGTCGGAAGAAAAATCATCTTTGTGAGGATTCTTGCGAATTACATGAATCTTATGAAGCTTTTCGCATTGATTTCCTGTCAGCTCAGGCTTTTGTTATATCCTCAGTAATCACCATTCTCTACCTTTCCATCAGTAGGATAGCTTTAAATGATCTACTCACTGTGTAGCATTAAAATTCGTCTACCCAAACTGAGAACTCTATTGTTCTCGTGAGACAATATTTCCTCATTTTAAGTTACCCTTACCCATCGCGTACGATATCAACATTTGTTATTTTAATTTGTTTTCAGATTTTTCCAAATATTCCAACAAAAACGAGCTCGTTCCAATGAGTGATCACAGGATATGGTTTTGTTGAAATGTTTAAAAAAAAAACAACTTTTTTTCCAACTGCTGAATTTGTAAATTAAACTGGCGGATGCGGTCGGTTCGTTAGGTACAGGGTGCTAAAACCTACAATATTTTATTTTTTCTCTAAAAAAAAAATAGCTTATGACTCTCATTGTAACGAGCTAAGGAGATATGTTTTTGAGAAACCTGTTACATTCTTAATTCTGTCTGTGTGGAAAGAATCTTTCTCTTCCAAGTACCTAAGGTTATTTCTATGATGTCAGTGCGCATGCACAGTGCGCGTTGTTAGCGTGACACTTGTTTCCGTCGTCCATTTTGTTTACTGGAGACCGCAGTCTAAGTTTCTATGGTGATACGTGGTTGCTATGTGACCCAAAGCCATACAGCAAGAAGGAGGTATTTTCGGAGGTCATGTTCGACTGAACTTCAGTATATCTAATTACCTAAATGAGTCGGACATCTGGCCAAAACCACCACAAACGACCAAAAAACTCGCCGAAACGGACCCGACAACTGCCCCAGACAATCCTTAGTTTCTACGTATTGATACCGCCATCTTTGATGTCACTTGGTTACTATAAGCCTAGAATGCTTGTAATATAGTGAGGTGTGTTCTGGGGATGTATTCCATTTAATAAGATTATGAATAATTACCGGAAACACCCCTAAAAGGTATGTTCGATTGTATAAGTGTATGACTAATTACCGTGATCGATCCCCATAGACCGCGATGTCCATCTTACACGGGATGAGTGCCATGAGAAAATCCCCCAATGAGGGCCAACCTCAGGTTTCTCATATTATCGTCTGGGTCTTAGAAGGCCATTGGACATACTAGTGTAGTGTACTAATGTTCTGTCAGTCTTCAAGTTTATCGTATGAGGCCATGAGGAAATCACTTAATGGGGTATAATCTAACATTGCTCATATCTTCAACTCATGGGGAGCATGTGGAAATTCTCCAATGAGGTATAACCCTTTACCTAACACAAAAGGCAGACGGCACTTGCAAATAAAATTATCAAATAACTAATTATTTTAATTTTTTGCGCCAAAAACATAGCTTATGAAACCTCATTGTAACGAGATCAAAGAGCTCGTTCCAATGAGGGGTCATAAGCTATGTTTCTGAGACAAAAAATGAAAAAATAATGAAATTTGAATGGTTATTTTTGAAAATAGCGCTGGCCGGTTTTTGCAGTTACATTGGGTAAAGGGATAATGTATCTTTGCTCATATCCTAGTCTGGGTATTGAACTGCCACGTTACGCGGAATCCTACTTACAGAATGCCTTGTATGGTCTGTTTACGCTTGCAGGATTACTTCTTGGCGCGTGAGACCATGAGAGCTACCATTATATCCCTCATTGAAGTATAACCTACCATTGCTCATATCCTCACCTGGGTATTGAACGTATGCACACAAGGCCGTCACCAAGGAACGCCAATTCTGTGTCTGCTGACCATCTCTTAACTTGGTCCCACGACCATCCGAGCTCTTTCATCTCCTTCTCTACTGCTCGTCGCCATGTATCCTTCGGTCTACCTCTAATCCGTCTGCCTGCTGGGGTCTACCTCAAGGCAACTCTTGGGATTGTGTTAAGGTCCATTCTGTTAATGTGTCTTCGCTTGATTTCGGTGGCGAGTGGGTTGGTGTGTGCTCTTTGGTAGAGTTCCTCATTCCTGATGGTGGTTGGCCAGCAGAACCGCACAATCCCCCTCAAGCATTTGGTTTGGAAAACGTCCAGCTTGTGATTGATGAACTTTGTCAGTTTCCACGCCTCTGCTACTTACAGAAGGACTCCAAGGACGTTGCTCTTGAAGAATTTCAGTTTCGTATTGAAGCTGATCACGGAAGACTTCCGAATGTTCTTTAATGCAGCAAAGGCCCCTCTGGCCTTGAGTAGGCGGTTACATACATCAGACTCTGAAACCCCATCATTGGTGATCTTGCTTCCGCGGTACAGAAATTCCTGAACTTCATCGATGTTTTGTCGCCGATGGTAACTAGCTGATCTAATTGTGTGTTGACTTTGGCGTTGTCTTATCGGTATTGGTGTTTAAGCCGATTTGTTTACCCGTTGATGCCAGCTTCTGTGTTTGTACTTAAATGTCCTGGTGGCGACGTAAAATGAAGGCATGGCCATCCGCAAAATCAAGGTCTTCTAATGTTTCAGTGAAGGTCTATGCAAATAGTTTCTTGGCATTCTTTGTTGTTTCTTTCATCAACCAGTCTGTGCATATAGAGAATTAGAAGAGGCTACAGCAAACATCATTGTTTTACACTTGTATGTATGGAGAGCTCCTCTGACAGACTGGATCCACAGGTGACCGTTGTATTAAAGTCAGTGTACAACATCCTTATGGTGGATATTCGCGTGTCTGGGATTCCATAATGGTGTATAATACCCCACAAGGCAGGTCGGTTGATGCTGTCAATGCTTTGACAAAGTCGATGAAGTTGGTATAGACTATTAAATTTCAGTATTTGCTTTGCTCCATGATTTGTCTAAGTGTAAAGATCTGGTAAGCACAAGGTCTCCTCTTCCTAAATCCTGATTGTTCCTTCCTAAGTAGAGGATCGAAGTTACTTCCAGGCGGTTGAGGATAACACGGCTCAGGACTTTGGAGGTTACTGACAACATAATTTCTCTCCAGTTGTTGAAGCTGGTGAGGTCACCTTTTGTGGGAAGCGTCGGAATCAAACCGATTTTCCAGGGTTGGGGTGCCTCTTCTGACTCCAAAATGTCTTGTAGTATCTCTGTGAGTACCCTTGGTGTTAACACTTCTTTGGCTTTCAGCATCTCGGCGTGTACTCTGTCAATTCCTGACGCCTTCCCATTCTTGATAGACTTTATGGATATCCTGACTTCCTCTGTATTTGGAGGATCGCTGCTGATACCCAATGCAAATGGTGCTGGAGTAATTGTGGCTTCTACTTCCGGGGCGTTTCTATTTAGTACCCTCTCAATGTGTTCCTTCCAGCATTTACGGATGTCCTCTTCTTTAGAAATGGTATTACCTTGCTGGTCTTTCACTGGTAAATTTGTTGGTTGGAATTGGATTCGATTGCAACTTTTTCTTTTCCATCTTTCTGTCATCGATCCTCTTCCTTGTATCTCGTGATATCCACTCTTTCTTCTTTCTCCGCTCTGCACCAAGGACTTTCATCCTAGCCTATAGCATGCTTTCGTGGAAATGATTTAAGTGTAATTCCTGATGGTCTTGTAGTGAAGCATACCTCTTCCTGATATCAATCTGGAAGGTCCTTCTTGTGTTCTTGTCTTTCAGTTTTCCAACTTCCATTGCTGGTTCTCTTTGGTCTCTACTCTTTTCCCTTCGTAGTTTGAGCCCCAGTTTCGCTGTGACGAGTGTGTGGTCGCTGTCAACATCTGCCTCTCGTTTTGCCACTACATCCTGTAGACTTCCCTTCCATCTGTTGTTGGTGACATGATTGATTTGGTTCTGGGTTTGACCATTTGGAGAAGTCTATGTAGGCTTGTGTATGTCCTTGTGCACTGTCCCTCCTATAACCAGCCTATTCACCTGACAGAGTGTTGTTAGTCTCTCGCCGTTTGGCATTCATGTCCCCATGACGGGAAGGACGTCGCTTGATGGTGACAATTCCAAAGTTGGTCATAGAACGTTTTTCTGCTCTTTTGGTGCATAGCACACAATCACAGTGAGTTTTGCAAATGCTGAGTTGCGCCTTACTTTGAAGAGCCTCTCGTTGATTGGTTTCGACTTTATCAAGCTCCCATGGACCTCTTTGGTGGTGATGATTGCAACTCCTCTACTGCGATGATCGTTCGTTCTTTCTGGGTAGAGTATGTGATGCTCAGACGCCAGTTGCTTTAATCCGCTTCCAGTCCATTTTGTTTCTCTCACAGCAATTAGCCCAACCTTATAACCTTCCATTTCTTTCACAACCTGAGCGAGTTTCCCTGCCTGGTAGAAGGTCCACACATTCCAGCAGCCAACTCTACGGGTTGGTTTTGGTCTGAGGATGCCCAGTCTCATGATGTCAGTACCCGGTTGGGTGTGGCCACCACCCGTCCTAAGAACAGTTTCCGGGATTGCTTCTATCCTCCAACCAGCATCATGTTCATTGCTTATGGTTTCTGTAGAAATGTAGTGTTTTAATGTAATGTTTTAAGTAGCTGGGGTGCTGGCCTAGTGCACAATCCTCCTCCTTTCACATGGTGGTAGTTGGGGGCTTGGTATTGAAGAAGTGCATCTAGGTGTGCAAATAAATTAAAAATATAGGAGCATGTGTGCTAAACGAACCGAAGACTTAATGCTGGAAATTAAAAGCGAGTAGGCCAAACCTTCAGCCACAATACCCAGTAGTTCCGCCCGAGAAATGCAAAGCGTCTCTGTTTTCCACTCTGTATCACTATGCATTCCATTGTTAATTTTCGAAAAACAATTCTCGAACCCTTTGTAGAATCACAACCAAGTGTAGTAACGAGATAGTCCACCCACTGATGAAATACAACCAAATAGAGCAACGATGTATTCCACCCTTTGGAGAATCACAACCAATTACAGTGACGATGTAGCCCACCCTTTGGCGAATCACAACAAAGTATAGTAACGATGTAACCCACCCTTTGGTGAATCACAACCAAGTATAGTAATGATGTAACCCACCCTTTGGTGAATCACAACAAAGTATAGTAACGATGTAACCCACCCTTTGGTGAATCACAACCAAGTATATAGTAACGATGTAACGATGTAGTCTACCCTCTGGAGAATCACAACAAAGTATAGCAGCGATGTATGCCCACCCTTTGGTGAATCACAACCAAGTATAGTAACGATGTAGACTCCCTCCCCTTTGTTGAATCACAATTTCATATAGTAACAATGTAATCCACCCTTTGATGAAACGCAACTAAGTATAGTAACGATGTAGTCCACTTTTGGTGAATCACAGCCAGAGATAGTAATGATACAACCTACTCTCTGGTACATCACAACCCAGTATAGTAATGGTGTGGTCTATCCTTTTGTGAATCACAACCAAGTTTAGCATCGAACGATGTAGCCCATCGTTTGGTGAAACGCAATCGAGTATAGTAATGACGTAACCTACCATTTGGTGGATCATCGCAACCAAGTATAGTAATAATG
The DNA here is from genome assembly GCA_031216915.1 of Pictodentalium vernedei. Lineage (NCBI taxonomy): Eukaryota > Metazoa > Mollusca > Scaphopoda > Dentaliida > Dentaliidae > Pictodentalium > Pictodentalium vernedei. The sequence continues at coordinate 127,675,723 of CM062289.1, read as the reverse complement.
TACTCTATCTACCCTTTGGTACATCACAACTGAGCATAGTAACGACGGAGTCCACCATTTGGTGAATCACATGCCAAGTATAGTAACTATGTGACACCATCTTTTTGTAAATCACAACTATGTCTAGTAATGATGAAGTGCACCCTTTGGTACCTAACAACCAAGTATAGTAACGAAGTAGTCCATCCTTTGGTGAATCACAACCAAGTATAGTAACGGTGTAGCCCACACTCCAGTGAATCAAGAATCACAACCAAGAAACGTAATGATGTAGCCCACCCGTTGGTTTTAAATCACAACCAAGTAGCGATGTAGCCCACCCTTTGGTGAATTTCTACCAAATGTATTAATGGTGTAGCCCAAAACGGAGGTTATTAGTTTATATACGTATTCTAAGCATAAGTTAGAAGGATATAATTTGTTAATTTGCCAAGACAATATTCATTCTCAGATAATTGGCATGGTCATCAAACAAAAAAATCTGATAGCGTGTAAAGTGGTAATTTGATGTGACTCGATGTTCAAAATATTACTTGCTAAAACCAAGGCCAATCATATAGAACTCTTGTAATTATATATATCAAAATGGCATTGTCTACCTATAAATATAAACTGAAATGAGTCATTAGCATTCGTTAAGATGTGGATATTATCTTTCCAGTAAACCACCACGTCTTTTAAAATGTTATTTATTTCAGCCATTTATAGTGAAAAAGAGAAAATACACATCTGTAGAATACAATTTAACCCTTTGAGACGTTAATTATCCTGACGTTCAAACGTCACTGGGAATTCAGTTTCTTCAACGTTTTTCAAAATGCGACGTAAAACGTCGTAAAATACAAATAACAACATATTTTTCACATTACTGATTAACTGGTTGACGGCTAGATTATTTTTGGTAGTCTGAAATTGTTATTCAAAACTTGTTTTATTACAAATTATTGGAGAGTGCCCACGGGCACTCTCCAATAATTTGTAATAAAACAAATTTATAAAAACAAAATATCATTTGTGTTTGACTGAATATGAAATTTAAGCAAGGAAGTGTTGGCTTATGCTCTGGTATCCTCATTTTTTGAAAGTCCTGATAGCGGATTCTTGCACTCAACCAGTTAAGAAGTCTTGACAGCAGGATTATATTAGTATTTTAAGCTGCGATAACATTTGGCTCAACGGTTGTCGCTCAGCACTTTTGGTGAGAAAATAGGAATTGAGGTTAAAACTTTAAAAAAATCGAAAAATAATAACAAAACAAATGACCACAAAGTACCAGCGCGCTGTTTGATTTCGTACGTCATAAGACGTACAAAAGTATCAAAGGGTTAATTAGTGCTTATTACTTGGTTAGTTTCATATCGGTCGAGATCTCAACCCGAGGTAACTTCATATCAGCCTGGAATCGAAGGTCGAAGGCTGATGTGATGTTACCGAAGGCTGACATCTCGGCCGATATGAAACTAAATAAGTAATAACTTCTTTATTTATTAAAGTAAAGGAAATAATAACTTTTGAGGCCATGAGGGATTTTCTCATGGCCCTCATGGCCTCATACGACAAAAAGGGATTCCCCAGAAGGTATCCTCGATGGGTATCCTCAAATAATACAATGCCAGGTCATACGTATCCTCAAATACTGAAATGAGGCTAAGAGTCGTATATGCGAGTCACTCGTTCGAGTAAATACTCTATGGCTTATTTGCCCGAGTAGTTCGAGCAATGACTTATCAGTAACCGCTCGATAGATTCTTGGCATTAGGAATGATATAGGCTTTCATGGAGGTTGTCTATCAATTGGCTATAATCCAAAGGGCCACTCAGTACTATAGCACTACGTGCTACTATTATAAGCCATGGTATGGCGGTCCTAAAAAGGATTCTGGGAGAAATCCGAACCAGAAAAAACTACTCTAGTTCGATCGAACTTACCCCTGGAGGCCTTCTCGGTACCTAGGGGCCTCTCGGTACCATGGTATGGCGGTCCTAAATAGGATTCTGGGGGAATCCGTATCAAATAAAGTCAATTTCGGTAGTTTGCGGTGGAGTTTAGTGATTTGAAGGGATTGTTGGGTTGTTTGTGGTAATTCACCGAATCGGGACATTACTCCTGTTCAATCGAACTCACCCTGGGTCCCTCGGTACTATAGCACTACGTGCTAAGCCAATAAAATGGGGAATCCATAGTAAATAAAGTGTTTTGGGTGATTTGGAGGGATTATCGGGTTGTTTGTGGTAATTCTGCGACTCGGGAAATTACTCTTGTACAAAGGAACATACCTTCCGAACATACCCCTGTCCTATTATAAGCTCTTGGATAACATAGCAACCACGTGCTACAATATCAAATCTTTTATTTTGCAGTATAAATCAAATACAACAATTGTATAAAATAGCAAATATTTAAGAAATATTCTGCAAGGAGATGGCATAGCCGAAAGGGCTGTCTTCCTGCCATTCCTTAACTAGGCAATAATAAATATAACCAAGACAGCAGTGAGTATTTATTAGTATTACTTTTGACAAAATATTTTTATCATTTCGCTCACAGAAAAAGTGAAGGACCTATAAAGAGTTTTGCCCATGCAAACAACCTATCAACAGTTGGCTCACCTCGAAGAGATTCAGGTACGAGCCGAAGATCAGACAATTTCAAACTGTACATAAACTCTTAATTGGTTAATAACGAGCAAATAAATAAATAAATAATTAAATAAATAAATAAATAAATAAATAAATAAATAAATAAATAGTGACCTGCGAATCGGGAGTTTATGCCCGAATCGAATCTCGGAAAAGAGGGAATGTCCAAGGGACACAGTGGAATCCAAAACTGAAAGTAAGAATTATGATCCATTTACAGAACCGCACAAAACAACAAAGTCCCCGTCTCATATCGGACGGCAATGTTTCCCGCACATTTTGGTATGCATAACTGTCTGATTAAAGGCATACATATCTTTAGCTAGGCTATCTGGTCGCGGCGGCGGCGGCCCACTGACAGTTGAACTAGTGTACCGTCGATTCGTGAAAAGCCGAATCAGTAGGCGGTTTTGACGCCGAATCGAATCTCAGATATTCGCAGGTCACTACGGGTTACATTGGTTGCCTAATTTACAAGTTACAATCTGCCTTGTTGGGTGCCAATTTTATCAGTCCTCGACTTTCGCCACAGCAATTGGCAATGCCACACAAGAGCCGTGGTATCCCATAGCACGGCTCCTACTGCGACACCGCGGACTGCCATGCCGAATCTCGGGGTTTGACGCATATGTAATGAGTGATTGAAATGGATTGAGGCTCACGATTATTGCGGTATGTTCTTATTCGTTGATATTTTGAGGGGATTTTGAACCAATCATAGAAAAAATACATAGCTAATCATATTTGATAGATGAGATGCCAGAGTATCTATGACGAGCAGTCCGGGCATACTGGATTATTGCAATTGATTACAGCCAAGTATGAATTGAGATATTTGTCAGTTAGGTATTTTTTGAACAGGGGTCTAGATAGATTTTGAACTGGCGGGTCGATATAGTTCCAGACTCTTGGGAATGAATGAAAAAGGAGTTTGGCAGAAAATTGGGTTCTAGGTTTGTGTGTTCGCAGTTTTCCATACTGTCTTGTATCCATGCCTGATGGGTTAACGTAAATATCAAATTGATCAATGAAACTCCTAGGTAAGATCCCATTACGCCAGTCATGCATGAATAAAAGAACCTGAAGTTCATACAGATCATCAAGCTTTAAAATCCCCAAACTATTAAATAGAGGATCTGTATGAGCATTATACTTTTTATTGGCTACAATTCGAATGGCCTTTTTCTGTAGATTGAAGAGTCTAGCCTTACATTCTGAGTGCCCCCACACATGTATACCGTACAGTAAATGACTGTGAACTAGCGAAAAGTATAGAGTTTTTAGCGCTTCACGGGGAAGGAATTTTTTCACACGATTAATAGCATAAGTTGCTCTAGCTATTTTCGCGCAGATTACCGAGATGTGCTGTTTGAATTTTAACGATTCGTCCATGTGGATCCCTAAAAACTTGAACGTTTTTTCAACCTGATTGCTGCCGACCTTGGATAAATTAGCGCCGTTCAAACTTAAAAAATGTTCATCAGTTTTATGTAGGTTTTTATTGGGTTGAAATATAATGAATTTAGTTTTATTGGCATTGAGTGATAACTTGTTGGCGGCACACCATTCGTGGATGTTGGAGAGTTGACTATTTGCGTCGGCAAATAACATGTCCAGATTACTACCTGAGGCATATGCTGTAGTGTCGTCGGCAAATGACAGGATTTTCAGCAGGGTTGACTTACTTATGTCGTTGATATACAGTAAAAATAATATAGGACCAAGAATAGAACCTTGAGGAACATCTGCAGATATATTCTCCATGTCCGACGACGTGTTCTGAAATGGGACAAATTGTGTTCTTTCAGTTAGGTAGTCTTTAAACCAAGAATTTGCTAATCCTCTAATACCATAGGACTCAAGTTTTTTTTACCAAAATCTGATGATCTATAGTATCAAAGGCTTTTGAAAAATCTAGGAAGATTGCAAGAGTGCAATCTTTGGTCGACTTGTCATTTTCTTCTGCCACACTGTTAACCAGGCGTAATACTGGATGTATAGTGGAATGTCTCTTCCTAAAGCCGAATTGGTACTTGTAGATAAAATCATGATCGTCTAGAAAGTGACTCAGCCTGATATGCATTAATTTTTCAAGAACTTTTGAAAATGAGGGTAGTATACTGATTGGCCTGTAATTATTAAAAAGTTGCTTATCTCCTGCCTTAAAAACGGGAATAATTTTGGCTATTTTCATTTTATTGGGGACAATACCATTGGAAAATAAAAGATTAATTATATGTGTTAGGGGGTGTGCTATTTCGAATTTGATTTCCTTTAGTAATTTTGTTGATGTGTTATCATAATCCTGACTTGATTTCGCTGATAAACTATTAATAAATAAGATTACTTCCTGCACATTGGTGGGAGAAACGAAAAAAGAATTAGCGCTATTATCGTCAAGGAACTCCGAAAAATGCCTTGTGGTATCAGGAACCTGATCTCTAACATTTGTCCTAATATTAATAAAAAAATTATTGAATTTGTCGGCTATCATTTTTGGGTCGGTCAGTTCCTGGTTATCGTAAACGAAGGAGGAAGGTAAAGGTGACCTGCGATCGTCTTTGTTGATCGCTGTACGCAAAATGTCCCATGATTTTTTGATATTGTATTTATATTCCTGCAAGATATTATTGTAATAATCTGCTTTACATTTCCGTTTTAGGTGATTAAAAATCGTGCAGTGGTTTTTGTATCGTTCAAAATTTTGATCTGAAGGCGATTTTAGTTTCTTAATGTAAAGTTTGTTTTTTGTGATTGAAGCCTGAAAGAGACCTGTTGTAATCCAAGGTTGACGTTTGATGTATTTTGGAGGAACCAAATCAGTTATAATGGGAAAAGCAATGTTAAATGCACTATGAATGTGCTCAAGAAAATTGTGATAGGCATCGTTTGGACAAAGGCTATCGTTTACGTCTGAGAAGTCACACTCGGATAACAGTCTTTTGAAGTAGTTTACATTGTTTGCGCTGAATGATCGTTTGGGTATTTTTTCTGAGGTCTCGCGAGTTTTGCATGTATAGGAAGTGTCAACATAAAAAGTAGCGAAATGATCACTAACGTCGGTAATAATGATTCCTGATGAAAATTTATCAATGGTATTGCTGAAGATATGATCGATTAATGTTGCTGTATATTGCGTAACTCTGGTAGGTTTCGTAATTACGGGCATAAATCCTGTGCTGAACATGGAATCAACAAACTGCGCTGTTTTTTGGTGAGCTGTGTAGCGAAGCAAATCTATATTAAAGTCCCCCATTAGGTATACGTTTGCATTCCCACTGTTTATAGTTTTGAGCAATCTGGAGATAGTTGATAAGAAAAGATCAAGGTCAGCTTTAGGAGGGGTGTTGGGTCTGTAGATAATACCAACAATACTCTTATTGTTTCCATTCAATTCAACAAATAGTGATTCAAAGACGTGTGGAATAAAGATAGACAAATCGTCCTGAATTTTAAAAGGTATGTTTTTATTGATGAACATACCAACTCCCCCTCTACCATCATCACTGTCGGGGCGTACACGGGTGATAAGTGAGTGATATCCTTCAATTGAATATGTAATGGGCTGTTTAATGGTGAAGATTTCGGTCATTCCAATTACATCAAAAAAGTTATGGTTGGGCTGTAGATCACATAACAAGTTGTGGAAATTCTCCCAATTGGCGTTCAGGCTACGACAGTTAATATTAAATAACGACAGTTTCTTATCACAATTACATAGTTGGTGTCTGAATTGTTCTGGGGGATAATATTGAGAGCTGTTGATTTGGGGGGATTATCGGGTTGTTTGTGGTAATTCTGCGACTCAGGAAATTACTCTTGTACAAAGGAACATACCTTCCGAACATACCCCTGTCCTATTATAAGCCCTTGGATAACATAGCAACCACGTGCTACAATAGAAACCAAGATGGCGGCCTCCAGTATACAAAATGGCCGACGAAAACATGTATCACCCTAACAATACGCGCTGCGCATGCACTAACACCATGTATCACTATGGGGATGACGTCACAAGATGGCCGCTCACGCGGGTTACAGTGGCAACCAAACATGGCGCCACTGGGTCACGTGACATGACGTCACTTCCTAAGTCCTGCACTAGGTCCTGCCAATGGGCCCCGATCCATCGCTCTCCTGCTACTCACTGACAGTGTTCCGGATGAAGTGTTGTTTAAATTACAAAGCAATTAGCGATTTGAACTGAGTTGGGATGAGTTTATCTGGTTTATTGATTATCCAGTGCCGTCGTGGGGTACACGAGATGCTTATTTACTGAACATGTGATCGTTAAAAGTTGCCTTGCAGAAGCCAACTTTTAACGATCACAGGTTTAGTATATAAACCTCTCGTGTTTCACAATGTAGGTTTTGGGCTATGGGTAGTATCTTATTGGAACACGTACGTTATTGTGATGAGTTGGCGGTAACATGGTCTGAGGTTTGCGGCTTGGAGCGTATGTTCAACCTCGATGCTTCGCGTCTGGGTTGAACATAAGCTTCGAGCCGCAAACCTTAGACCATGTTACCGTCAATTCATCACAATAATTTAATCTTATATCTCTATGGAGCAGTATGATTAAATTATTACTGTCCTAACTACATGTTCATATTGTCGTCTGCTCGTCCGCTGCCAATTTTATGTTCACGCAAAAACTGATGGACATCGAGTTGAAAGAGTTAACAACTGTTCACAATTATTGGACATACCGCGAGTGAGAAACAAGTCGTGCTTCAAAATCAATACATGACACAATAAACTCATCAACCTGATGAGGACGTATTTTGATGATACAAAGATGTCGTGAGCTGATCAGGATGTAGTAGCTTTAAGATATATGAAGATACTTAACAAAATAATCGCATTCTTATCAATCTGTATAAGCAGTTTCAAGAGATTCGAATTGTAAATCAAAGATTGATGTCAAGACAAAAATCCTCTGCAAATCTAAACACTTGTTTATGACAGATGATCTGAATGAAGGCTGCAATATTTAATTATTGAATTAGTGGTTCTTCACTTGTGACATAGGTCAATTTATCAATGCCCAGAAAGAACATATTGTTGTCAAACGTTCACACAGAATGCTACAAACATTTCCTGTGGCGGTACAGCAACAGGATTACTTGTCGAACAATAGAATAAAGATCCATTTCCCCTTTCCCCTCCCAAACGAAAAGCATGTTTACTGACCACACCTTCAGATTAGAGCTGTAGGTTTTTAAGTTTCTTGTTCGGTTTCGGTTTTTTCAGGTTGAGTAAAACCTCGGTTCGGTTCGGTTTTCGGTTTGTTCATGAGGCCAAATAAAATTCAATAAAACTCATTCTATATGTCTGGAATCATAACTGAATGGCAGTGAAATTGAATGAAACTCAATGAATGCCCGAAATAAGCTATAATACATGAAGAATCAGGAAGGCCAATATAATAATTACCTAAATATACAAAACTTTTATTGTGCTTGGCCATTTTTCGAGGTATGACACCTGCGCGCAACTTGAGGAAAGCTGCGAACACAACTAAGCTGAAATGTCTGAAATTCACAGAATGTAGCCATCCCAGAGAAGTGAGAGTACCCAGACACTGCCAATGGCAGTATCTGGGTATCCTCACTACTCTGGGATGGCTACATTCTATGAATTTCTGCAGCAAGAGAGTATTTTAATAAAAACGAAAAACCTTAGATTACGGGATGTCGACGGTTTCGGTTTCGGTTTTTAAAAAAACAAAAAACCTCGGTTCGGTTTCGGTTAACCTACTGCTCTACTTCAGATGGTTGATCCCTTGAACCCTAAACCCTAAAGACCACTTTTCCGGTCCAGGAACATGATACATCATAATTTCACCAAGTAGGATGATTGCTCAGTGAATGTGTTGGTGATCCACCCAATATTTTCAACGTGCAGCCCGAAGCCTGCACGTTGAAAATATTTAATGGTTTACCCCAGGTTAGACTTCCAATAGCTTCCAGTAGCTGTCATTGAACTGACATAGAAGAGACATTAGGGTTCAAAGAGTTAATTGTCTCCATTCCATTCCACCCATATTTTTTAGTTTGTACCCAGTATAATATATTCAACAACTATACATTGATTGATTAACAAACTGTATCTGGTTCTCGACGTCTGGATTCATCTGTTCACGAACGCTACATGTGAGTGTTTAGTAACAATCCACGCATCATTCGGGTAATACAGATGAAACAAAATGTTCTACAGAATAAAGAAAATAAAGACAGAATAATAAAAAATAGAGTTGAAATAAGATTGAATGCTCATCAGTGTTTATTATAAAGGAGATAATTTTGGTTAGTGTTTTAGTGTCGCTATAGCTTACGGCATGACTGAGGCACACGATCAATTAGATACCTCTAATCGACCTCTGATCAACATTACGAGACAGGCTGGTAGCAGAAAAGAGAAACGAAAATTAACATTTAGCTTGCCTAGCAACTAATTAACACTAATGGTGAACATTTAGCCTGCTTTGCAACTAACACTAATAATGAACCTTCATTTGTGTGAAGTTTCAAAATATTTGGCCTGGCGGTTTCAGAGGAGAAGATTTGCCTATTTAGCAACAGATTAACCTTAATAATGAACATCTTGCATGCTTAGCAACTAACTAACCCTAATGGAGAATATTTAGTCTGCATAGCGACTAATTAAAACTAATAATGAACATTTAGCCTGCTTAGCAACTGATTAACACCAATAATGAAATTGCACTTGCTTAGAATTAGAAACTAATCAAGACTAATAAAGAACATTTAGTCTGCTTAGAAACTAATTAGCACCAATGGTGAACATTTAGCCTGCTTAGCAATTAATTAACAACTAGAGGCAATAAGGAGTCGGTAATCGCTCACCTGGAACGACACAAAAATGTGATTTCCCGTAGGCTTTCCATGGTAACTATGAGCTGCAATTGTGACCATGTTTGCAACATCAACATTACATAAGAATCATTGATAAGTGTCACAGTCCTCAATCACGTGAAGTTTCAAAACATTTGACTTTGTAGTTTCAGAGGGGAAGATATTTGCAAATCACAGAAAGTCTCTCGTGGCCAAATTGTCCAATCAACGGGCACAAAAAGAGAAACGTTTGTAGCGGGCCTCCTATAGACCGTTCCTGCGAAGTTTGGTTCACGTCGGCCCAGTGTTCCAGAGAACAAGATGAAAATGTTATTTCCCTTAGGGTTTCTATGGTAGCTATAACTCACAATTGCGGTCATGTTTGCAACACCATCAAGATTAAATGAGGATCGTTGGTACAGGGGGTCCCAGTCATCATTTGTGTGAAGGCTCAAAATATTTGGCCTGGCGGTTTCAGAGAAGATTTTTGAAAATCCACCAACCAGATTCAAAGACTGCCTCTGGATGCGAACAAAATGAGGATCGTTTGTAGGATCGTTTGTAGAGGACCTCCCATAGACCATTCCTGCCAAGTTTGGTTCACACTGGCTCAGCGGTTACAGAGAAGAAGATGAAAATGAGAAAAGTTGACGGACGACGACTGACGCCAGGTGATGTGAAAAGCTCACAGATTCCAAGTACTAATTATAGGTGAGCTAAAAAGCAGAAGGAATTCGAACTAGTAAAACAATTGTCGGTTGTTTTTAGGTAATTCTAATCGAGGATTTGGGCAATTCCGAACCAGAAAAGTACCCCATTTAACAGAACGCGCCGTATCGTATTACTTGCGACTCTTATAAGCCCAAATCGGGGCTGCTTCGCCAAGTCCGTTTCGGTAGTTTGGGGTGGTTTCGAGTGATTTTCGGGTATAGTTTGGTGATTCTATGAAGTAGCTAAGGATTTGAGGAAAATCCAAACCAGAAAACTACTCTTATACAAAGTAAAGCACCTATTTTTGGAAGAGAGGAGGGTTCTGGTGGAATCCGTACCAAATAAAGTCCGTTTGGAAAGTTTTTTGTAAATTGGAGAGATTGTCGGGTCTATTGGGGTAATTAGACTTACTCGTATACAAAGGAACATACCCCAGAGCATACCACCGTACTATTAGAGGTTTGGGGTTACATAGAAACCACGCGCTTCCATAGAAACCAAGATGACGCCCTCCTGTATACAAAATGGACGACGGAAACACGCGTGCACACTGGCACCACGTACTCTTTGGGGATGAGGTCACAAAATGGCCGCTCACGTGGGCTACCATGCCACCCCAAATGGCGCCACTGGCTCACATGGCTATGACGTCACTTCCCCCACCCAATCCCTCATCCTGATGGTGCACGAAACGTGTGAGCTATACAATTCACGAAGCTAGTGTATGTGGACAAGTTGATATAGCGCATATGATGTCGATCGGTGGATGGCTATATCTTCAAAGTCTATCCAGAGTATGTTGGATCGATTGTATGGTTAAACCTTAGTGTTGCTCCTGTGCTCCTGTCAGAAAAATTTATTGGTATCGAAATTTTGCCGACGGTCGTCTGTATTTTGATCAAACGTTTTGAGAAGAAACATGAGACTTTGAGTGCAATTATATTATAGCAGATGCATGTTATTTTCAGAAAACTTTACCAGGAAACTTCTCTGCACAAACCGATACCAAACGAGCAAATTTCTCATAACGCACTATGCATTGACCAATTCTATTTTGTTTCACGGAGCTCAATGGGTTGGATTGATTAGATTTATAGTTGCATTATTGAACAGAAAATGGTGCTTGAAATTTCGGTATTTTGACAGGGTGAAGAGGGTTTATTATCTTCAATGTAGCCACATATTAGAGAAATAGTAATCTATTGCGTGTTTCAACATCCCCTAGTTCTGACAGAAGCTGGAACTGGACATGTTACAAGCTGTGGAAAGATCCCACAATGACATGTGTACAGGAATCAAGTTTGTTGGGGAACTATTTTTCACGACAATCTGATTACGATTCTTTCGGCAATGAAAATGGGCCTATCATTTTCCTTGCGTATAGAACCGGAGCCGCTCCCAAAATGAACCGGAGCCATTTAGTTAGGGCCATGCGAATCATACATTTTCAATTCGAATCGAATCTCGTATCGAATCATGTCTATTATTCAAAATCGAATCGAATTAGTGGCGTCTTGAAGATGACCGATGGAGGTTGGGGTGCTATAAACCTGATTTGTTCCCACTGTGATGACTCAAGTTCCGACTGATAAAATAATTCAACTACATCACCAAGGCATGCCTTCGTCGAAGGGTGAGGTAGTTGGAACATTACCCCTTAAGGATTATAGTTCATCGTCGACATTGCTTGGAACCTTTAAATTTGCATTTAACACTTTACCCAAAGCAGACGATATCAAAATTTATTATTTTAAATATCATTTTTTAATTTTTTTTCTAAACATTTCAACAAAACCATATCATGTGACCCCTCGTTGGAACGAGCTCGACGAGCTCGTTCCAACGAGGGGTCACATGAAATGGTTTTGTTGAAATTTTTTGAAAAATAATATTTTTTTCAACTGCTGAATTTGCATATTACGCGGGCGGATGCGGGCGATTCGTTGGGTAAAAGGTTAAGTGGTAGGGACTAGTGATATTGGAATTAGCATGGCCGGCGGCATTAATACAGATGTTATTTATGTTAATGTAGCGGGAATTATACTCAGTCTTTTCTTTCAACATTATGTACGATTTCCATCTGAACTTACGTTTTGTGAGACGATGAAGATGACTGATACCAAGCTATATTTCTTTGAAAAAGATTCAAGAAGAAACGAATCCGGCCGGTCGATTTCGAATCGAACCGAATATCTATTTAAGATTCGTTCTCGAATCGAATCTCGAAGCTTCACAGGGCCCTACATTTAGTATACCACTAAACGAACTCTGTCCGTATATAAACCAACTTATTAGTGTAGTGACCAACGCCAACGCTAGCTTAGAGGGAATATATATGTAATAACTAATCAGAATTAGTTACATAATATAGCGCAACATATACATATATACATAGTGTATATACCTACAGCGCTGCGCCGTGGACTAGTCAATTTCCACGGGTGGGCAATATTTCCACGGGCGCAATATTAGATTTACAACCCGATGCTTCATCAATTAAAATTTTGCTGATGGTGACTGTACTGTATATATGTAGCACTATCTCACTTTCATATCGACGTGAGAGAGTTTTTATTCGAAACGATAATTTTCAAAATGATTATTTGAAATTTGACTAGCGAAATGGGACGATCACTTGCAGTTGTAGTTTCTTTGACCCTCCGTTCATATCAATCACAGAAAATAACTCACTTTGACTAGGGATTCGACTACCACCATGTACCACTAGGATTTGTTATTTTGGGCGACAGTGTGGACTATCTTTCGGGACTAAAATCAAAAGAGAGCGATTTTAAGGGTCGACCCATCACCACCCAAAGTGAACTAGAGGTGTGACTGTCCCAGATGGCAACAAAGTCTGATCGAAACTATAATCGCAGGTACACGGGTTCCCATGGTAGTGAACGTCCATACCAAGTTTCAAAGGAATCAACCCATAAAAATCTGGGAAAATCTCCGGACAAAATCTAGGCATTATGAGACGAGAACGGGCATAAGTCCGACCTCAAAAGTCCAATCGGAACAATAATCGCAGGTGCACAGTGTCCCATGGTAGTGAACATCCATACCATCCCAAGTATCAAATGAATCGACCCATACACATCTGAGAAAATATCCAGAGAAAATTCAAGCTTTCGAAGACGAAAAGGGTCATAACGCTGACAAAAAAAAGTCCGACCGAAGCTATAATCACGTGTGCACAGGTTCCCATGGTATTGAACATTCGTACAAAATTTCAAACGAATCGACCCATAAACATCAGAGAAAATCTCCGGAAAAATTCAGGCATTCGAAGACGAAACAGGACATAACTTCTCCCAACTCGTTTACGGGGGGGGGGGGGGGGGGGGGGGGGGGGGGGGGGAAAGCTTCCCACGGTACTGAGCATCCATACCGAGTTTCAAAGGAATCGCCCATAAACATCTGAGAAAATCTCTGGACAAAATTCAAGCATTCTAAGACAAGTCGAAAAGAAGCATAACTCTGGAAAAAATAGTCGGTCCGGAACTATAATCGCAGGTGCGCAGGTTCCCATGGTGGTGAACACGCATGCCAAGTTTCGAGGACAATGGTCCATAAACGTCTAAGAAAATCTCCGGACAAAATTATGTCTACGGACGGATGGGCGGACGGACAGAGGGACGGACGGACGGGCGGACGGACAAGATGATTCCAGTATACCCCCATGGGGGTATAAATAAGGATGGGTGGATATGTATACATCAGCCGGCCGGGTATCAAATAACCTCATCAGTATGAGGATAGAAGACTGATGAGCTATCCACTCAGCATTCAACAGCTATCAAACTACTGACATGATGTCACGTAAACTACAGGCCTGACGTAACGTCAATTCAAGCATGATGTCACGTCTCGAAGATAAAAACACTGTACTCTAAGACGTTTATAACTAAAACTAACAGCGCGAAACCAAACACACAAAACAGGAAGTCAAATAATCAATAACGGATTTCACCTCCTCTAATCACGAGAATATTATTTTAGAATTTGCGGAGTTGGCAGTTCATTCGATATCTAAAAATTTTGAGCGCAAAATTAATCGATTCCTTTCCGAATCAATGTCGAGCATCTAATTCACAGTTTATCATGGTAAATAATTGTCACCTCAATGAGTTCCAAATCAACTAACATCACTGTTATCTACTTTAAGTCACCTCCCTGACTTCCAATACTACTAACATCACTGGTGTTATCAGTTACCTCATCGACTTCCACAACTACAAATATCACTAGTGTCCGCCGTCAGTCACCTCATTGACCTCAACTACTCCTAAAATCATTAGTGTTCGCTATTAGTCACCCCATTGATTCCACTAATACTAACATCATTGGTATTGCTATTAGCCACCTCATTGATTTTCACCACTAGCAGTCACCTAATAGACTTCCACTTGTGCTAATATCATTGGTGTGCGCCGTCAGTCACACACTGACTTCCACTAATACAAACATCATTGATGTCCGCTACCAGCCAACCCACTGGCTTCCACTAATACTCATATCATTGGTGTTCGCTAACAGCCACCCAACTGACTTCCACTAATACAAACATCATTAATGTCCTCTAACAGTCACCCAACTGACTTCCACTAATACTAACATCATTGGTGTCCGCTACCAGTCACCCCACTGACTTCCACTAATACTAACATCATTGGTGTCCGCTACCAGTCACCCCACTGACTTCCACTAATACTAACATCATCGATGCCTGCTACTAGTTACCTCACTGACTTCCACTAATACTAACCTTACTGGTGTGTACTGTCAGTCACCTCATTGAATTTCGCTAATGCTAACATCACCAATGTCTGCTACCACTCACCCCACTGATTTGCACTAATACTAACATCTGTGGTGTCAGCTATCAGTCAGCTCATTGACTTGCATTACTACTAACATCTCTGGTGTGCGCTGTCCGTCACCTCATTGAATTCCACTAATACTAACATCATCGGTGTCCGCTATAAGTCATCCCTCTGACTTTCACTTATAATAACATCATTGGTATCCGCTGCCAGTCACCCCTCTGACTTCCACTAATACTTACATCAGTGGTGCAGCTTTAAGTCACCTCATTGACTTCCACTACCGCTAAAATCTCTGGTGTGCGCTATAAGTCACCTCATTGACTTCCACTACTGCTAAAATCTCTGGTGTGCGCTATAAGTCACCTCATTGACTTCCACTACCAATAGAATCTCTGGCGTGCGCTATAAGTCACCTCATTGACTTCCGCTACTGCTAAAATCTCTGGTGTGCGCTATAAGTCACCTCATTGACTTCCACTACCGCTAAAATCTCTGGTGTGCGCTATAAGTCACCCCATTAACTTCCACTACTGCTAAAATCTCTGGTGTGCGCTATAAGTCACCTAATTGACTTCCACTACTGCTAAAATCTCTGGTGTGCGCTATAAGTCACCTCATTATCTTCCACTACTGCTAAATCGCTGGTGTGCGCTATAAGTCACCTCACTGACTTCCACTACTGCTAAAATTTCTGGTGTGCGCTATAAGTCACCTCATTAACTTCCACTACTGCTAAAATCTCTGGTGTGCGCTATAAGTCACCTCATTGACTTCCGCTACTGCTAAAATCTCTGGTGTGCGCTATAAGTCACCTCATTGACTTCCACTACTGCTAAAATCTCTGGTGTGCGCTATAAGTCACCCCATTAACTTCCACTACTGCTAAAATCTCTGGTTTGCGCTACAAGTCACCTCACTGACTTCCACTACTGCTAAAATCTCTGGTGTGCGCTATAAGTCACCTCATTAACTTCCACTACTGCTAAAATCTCTGGTGTGCGCTATAAGTCACCTAATTGACTTCCACTACTGCTAAAATCTCTGGGGTGCGCTATTAGTCACCTCATTAACTTTCACTACTGCTAAATCGCTGGTGTGCGCTATAAGTCACCTCACTGACTTCCACTACTGCTAAAATCTCTGGTGTGCGCTATAAGTCACCTCATTGACTTCCACTACTGCTAAAATCTCTGGTGTGCGCTATAAGTCACCTCATTGACTTCCACTACTAATAAAATCTCTGGTGTGCGCTATAAGTCACCTCATTGACTTCCACTACTAATAAAATCTCTGGTGTGCGCTGTAAGTCACCTCATTAACTTCCACTTCTAATAAAATCTCTGGTGTGCGCTATAAGTCACCTCATTGACTTCCACTACTAATAAAATCTCTGGTGTGCGCTGTAAGTCACCTCATTAACTTCCACTACTAATAAAATCTCTGGTGTGCGCTATAAGTCACCTCATTGACTTCCACCACTAATAAAATCTCTGGTGTGCGCTATAAGTCACCTCATTAACTTCCACTACTGCTAAAATCTCTTGTGTGCGCTATAAGTCACCTCATTGAATTCCACTATTAACATCCCCGGTATCTGCTGTCAGACACCCCTCTGACTTCCACTAATACTAACATCATTGGTGTCCGCTACCAGTGACCCCACTGACTTCCACTAATACTAACATCATTTGTGTTCGCTGCCAGTCACCTCACTGACTTCCACTAATACTAACATCATTGGTGTCCGCTGCCAGTCACCTTACTGACTTCCACTAATACTAACATCATTGGTGTCCGCTGCCAGTCACCTGACTGACTTCCACTAATGCTAACATCATTGGTGTCCACTACCAGTGACCCCACTGACTTCCACTAATACTAACATCATTTGTGTTCGCTGCCAGTCACCTGACTGACTTCCACTAATACTAACATCATTGGTGTCCGCTGCCAGTCACCTGACTGACTTCCACTAATACTAACATCATTGGTGTCCGCTACCAGTGACCCCACTGACTTCCACTAATACTAACATCATTTGAGTTCGCTGCCAGTCACCTGACTGACTTCCACTAATACTAACATCATTGGTGTCCGCTGCCAGTCACCTGACTGACTTCCACTAATACTAACATCATTGGTGTCCGCTGTCAGTCACCCCACTCACTGCCACTAATACTAACATCCCTGGTTTACACTATCAATCATCTCATTAACTTCCACTAATACTAACATCACTGCTGTCGGCCATCAGTCACCGCAGTCACTGCTAGTAATAACTATCGGTCATCTCACTGACTTCCACTACAACTAACATCACTGATGTCCATTACAATCACCCCATTGAGTTCCTCTAATACTGACACCACTGGTATCCACAATCATTCAGCTTATTAACTCCCACCACAACTAACATCACTGGTCTCCGCTATCAGTCCCCTCATTAACTTCCACTACCACTAATATCACTGGTCTCTGCTATCAGTCACCACATTAACGTCCACTACTGCTGACATCATTGGTCTCCACTATCAGTCACCTCATTAATTTACACTATTACTAACATCACTGGTGTCCACTATCAGTCATCTCATTGACATGCACGGATACTAACATCACCAGTGTCCGCTATCAGTCACCTCATTAACGTCCACAACTACTAGCATCACTGGTGTCCACTATCAGTCACCTCAATAACTTCTACTGCTACTAACATCACTGGTCTCCACTATTAGTCACCTCATTAACTTCCACTAATACAAACATCACCGGTGTCCGCTATCAGTCATCCCATTAAATTCCACTACTACAAACCTCATCGGTGTCCGCTATAAGTCATCTCATTAATTTCCTCTACTACTAACATGATTGGTGTCAGCTATCAGTCACCCCATTAAATTCCACTGCTACAAACCTCATCTGTGCCCGTTATATGTCATCTCATTAACTTCCACAACTACTAACACCATTATTGTCCACTATCTTTAACCTCATTAACTTCCACTACTACTAACATCACTGGTCTCCGCTATCAGTCTCCTCATTAACGTCCACTACTACTAACCTCATTAACTTCAACTATTACTAACATCACTGGTCTCCGCTATCAGTCACCTCATTAACTTCCACTACTACTAACCTCATTATCTTCAACTATTACTAACACCACTGGTCTCCGCTATCAGTCACCCCATTAACTTCCACTACTACTAACCTCACTAACTTCAACTATTACTAACATCACGGGTCTCCGCTGTCAGTCACCTCATTAACTTCCACTACTACTAACCTCATTAACTTCAACTATTACTAACATCACTGGTCTCCGCTATCAGTCACCTCATTAACTTCCACTACCACTAACCTCATTAACTTCAACTATTACTAGCATCACTGGTCTCCGCTATCAATCACCTCATTAACTTCCACTACTACTAACCTCATTAACTTCAACTATTACTAACATCACTGGTCTCCGCTATCAGTCACCTCATTAACTTCCACTACTACTAACCTTATTAACTTCAACTATTACTAACATCACTGGTCTCCGCTATCAATCACCTCATTAACTTCCACTACTACTAACACCACTGGTCTCCGCTATCAGTCTCCTCATTAACCTCCACTACTACTAACCTTATTAACTTCAACTATTACTTACATCACTGGTCTCCGCTATCAGTCACCTCATTAACTTCCACTACTACTAATATCACCGGTGTCTGCTGTCAGTCACCACACTGGCCTCCACGATACTAACATTACCAGTGTCTGCTGTCAGTCATCCAGTGATTACCACTACTACTAACATCACTACTGTCTGCGATCAGTCACCTCATTAATTTTCACTTTTACTAACATCACCTGTGCCCGTTATAAGTCACCCTTCTGACTTCCACTACTACTAACATCACTCGTGTCCGTTGTCAGTCACCTCATTGACTTCCACTACTACTAATATCACCGATGTCCACTAGCAATTACCTCATTTCCGTCCATACTACTAATATCACTCGTGTCTGTTATCAGCCACTCGTGTCCACTGTCAGTCATCTCATTGACTTCGACTACTTTTAGCATCACTGGTGTCCGCTATAATCCCACTAATACTAACAAAACGTGTGTTAGGTCTCAATCACCTCATTGACTTCACGCATCGCTAGTATTACTGGCGTGCACTGTCTGTCACCTCACTGACTTCCACTAATACCAACATCACTGGTCTCCGCTATAAGTCACTAGTTTGAATCCCACTTTTACTAACAAAACGTGTGTTATGTCTCACCCCATTGACTTCAAGTATCACTAATATGACTAGCGTGTACTGTCAGTCACATCACACCACCAACATGACTAGTGTGCGCTACCAGTCACGTCAGTGACTACCACTACTACTAACATAATTGGTGTCCGCTGTCAGTCACGTCACTGACTCCCACTAATTCTAACATCGCTGGTGCCACAAGCATTCACCTCATGGACTTCCACTTGTAGTAACAGCATTGGTATCCGCTATCAGTCACTTCATCAACCACTGCTAACATCACTAGCGGCCACTCCTGTCATCACTGTTAAAAGTCAACGACAGGTGGATGGACTGCTCGGGCGACTTTACGAATTAGCTTTGAATAAAAGGAACACTAGTTGTTTATCAGTTGACGCACAACGGCCGCGCTATGGATGTAGGAGAATTGAGGGACTCGCCACCCCCACCCCGCTCACTGTTGTGTGCATGCTGTGCCCCAATTTGTACCAGCACATTAATCAGTACATGCGAGAAATTCAAGATTTCAAGGAAGACTCTTTCCTTCACTTTTGTTTACTAATTCGGTGACCTAAAACTTTTATTATTTTTATGTTTATTCCTGCGTCCGATTTTATTGAAACACATATTTTTGGTTAGATGAAAATAAACGACCTTGAATCTGTCATCATATTAAACTATTTGTGGCAAGAATCCATTGCCAAGAAATCAAGACACGTGTCTGCAATAATTACAAGCTATTACATTTAATGTTGTACATTTGTCGACGTTTTGTTTATGGAAGAAGCCATCCATTCAACATTATCAAAATTTTGACAAGCAATTAGAAATTTATATTCATCCAGCCCTAAAAGTGGAGCATTTAAATAATAAACAAACGTAAAATAAATTTTACTGAATGCGAACATCACTTCTTCATAGCGTGCGTCTTTGGAGTTCCGATAATAAAACGATCAAATGCCCATATAACACTTTGTTGCTTCAGAAGTAAAATTGAAAAGCTAGCCATCTTAACTTCCCAATCACGTTGTGTACCCCTCTCATTCCTAAGGTTTATCTACTATTGAAACAGTTCGTGCACTGAGTTCCAATGTGTTCTATGTGCCCGTAGGCACATAGAACACATTGGAACTCAAGGGACGAATTACCACCACAAAATTGATAGCATAGACAAAGCCATTATTCAATAGAGTAGCGCCGAACTCAACTGTTTGGGTCGCGTTTTAACTATTTGAAATTACACTGCAAAAATATAGATTCTCTTTAGAACCAAAACTGGTTCTAATCATGTCCCTGAGATGGAAACAGTTCTGTTTAAACAGTATTTATTTCAAATCAAATAAATTTATAAAGATTAATATTAAATATTAACAGAATTTAAACACAAATTGAGGGGGTTCAGACGTAAGTTTAGAGCTAATACGAGGTTGTCTCAAATCATTATTAAGCAAAGGAGATATGAACAGTTGGCATATCGAACCAGTTTTGGTTCTATACAGAAGTAAAGTAAGATGGAGTGACCTTTATTATTTTTTTGATTATTTGTCCAGTGGCGCTGTGGGGTACACTGGAGGTTTATTAACTAAACTTGTTATCGTTAAACGTTGCCCCGTTCATTTCACGATGCAGGTTTGGGGCTATGTGTAAGGTCTTATTGGAACATATATACGCTATTGTGAGAAACTGACGGTGACTTCGCGTCTCGGTTGAACATAAGCACCGTGCCAAAAACCTCAGACCATGTTAACGTCAATTCACGGGAATAACGTATAACGTTTACGAGTGTTTGTCTAAAGGCTGAGATAAACAACCTAGTATACTGTATACTATTTTTACCAGTGTTTGTCTAAAGGCTGAGATAAACAACCGTGTATACTGTATAATGATATGTTTACTAGCGTTTTGTCTAAAGGCTGAAATAAACAACCTAGTATAATGTATAATGATATGTTTACCAGTGTTTGTCTAAAGGCTGAGATAAATAACCTAGTATACTGTTTAATGATATGTTTACCATTGTTTTGTCTAAAGGCTGGAATAAACAACCTAGCATAGTATATAATCTTATGTTTACCAGTGTTTGTCTAAAGGCTGAGATAAACAACCGTGTATACTGTATAATGATATGTTTACTAGTGTTTGTTTGAAGGCTGAGATAATCAACCTAGTATATTGTATAATGATATGTTTACCAGTGTTAGTCTAAAGGCTGTGATAAGCAAGCTGGAATACTAATACTGTGTAATGATGTGTTTACCAGAGTTAGTCAAAAGGTTGAGATAAACAATCTGAAAAACTGTATAATGATGAGATAAGATAAGATAAGATTTACTAAGCAAATACACCAGCACAAAGGCAGACTGCTTTGTACATACAAAATCAACATAAATAGAAACATAAAACAATACTAATTCCAAATGACAAACGTAAATATCAAGACTTATAGTGGTTGCAATATAATATTGTTAATGTCACCTCTAAGTGTCAGATTGACAAAACTTGTTCTCTTTGTTTTAAGAATTGCTGGATCACAATACAAATGATACCGGATAGCTGTGGTACTTTGTTTCTCATCGGCAATTTGAATCTCTCGGATGTGTCCATCTCAACAAACTGTTGGTATTCACTTTCAAATATGTAAAATGCACGTTCTCTGAGAGATGCATATTCACTGCACCCCATAAGGAAGTGCCATTCTGTTTCCACTGCACCTGAACCGCACACCACGAATAAGCATTCATTTACAGGGTGGGTGGTTGGGCATGCCTCCCCTTTTCTATCATAAGTTTGTGGTTACTTACACACAAGCAATCTAGGTTGTTTGTATCCGGTGCTTCATTAATTAAATTTTTGATGATGATGATTTTTCCTGTAATTAGTGTTTGGAATCCAATATTATTGCGTCCGTGGAAATAGTGCTTACTAGTGGAAAATGACCAGTCTACTGCGGCTGTACGGTAAAATAGTCTCGGGCACTGTTACCACAAAACTGTGTGGAGCTTGGTTAAAATTTGTGTATATGCTCTAGAATTGATTTATTTTGTTGAAATGAGAATCAACACATTGGAAGTATGGCATTAAGAGGGAACCCATCCAAATTGCGCAGTAAATTGGCGATTTTCGTCAGACCTCAAATTAATGCAGTCATTATTTACACATTTGGTGTCAGAAAAGATTAGAAACAGTGACGCGTGATGGTATAATTAAAACAAGTGCCTAACTACTGTCTTAGTTATGTTAACCATCCACATTTCGAAACAGTCAAATCCCAACAATGTTTTACACAAAACTCATTTAAATTTTATTTCTGAAATTTTTTGGGACGACTTCAATGAGCTTGTGCAATTGTGGGGGGGTTATAGGCTATTGTTTAGTAGAAAGAATATCTTTTTAACTTGTTTAGGAAAAATACTAGTAACTTAAGCAGGGTGGCGATTAACAACCCCCCCCCACCCCCCCCCCCCCCCCCCTGCAGCAGTTATATACAATACATGGCAAATGGATTACCACTTACCACCTGTGCTGTGTGAAATGGGTTGTTCCACCAGCCTGGCACCAGACAATAACTCATCTATGGAAAAGTGTAAAAATATAAAGGCAAACATTCAGGCGGGCCATCTCCTAAGAAATTCGTAAATAAATGAATTGTAGTAGGCCCGTTAGGCCCGTAACAGACGTCGCATTTCCGTCGCATCTAATGTAATTCCAGATCAATAATTGAATTAACCCTTTACCCAACGTAACGGCTAAAACCGGCCAGCGGAACTCCGAAGAAAATCCAGCACCGTCAGTCTTGATTATTATTCAAAAACATAGGTTATGACCCCTCACTGGAACGAGCTCGTCGAGCTCGTTCCAATGAGGGGTCATAACCTATGTTTTTGAGACAAAAAATTAAAAAATTAGTTATTCAAGAATTTTTTTGGCAAATGTCGTCTGCTTTTCGTGTTAGGTAAAAGGTTAAATGCGTCCGAAGTGCGATGTCTGTATCAAATAACTGCGAGTTGATGATCTTCTGACGAACTATTCGTCTGACTCAGATGGAATTAATTCATAATACGTCTGAAATACGTGCTGGTTACAGGCGTCGCACTTCAGACGCGTCGAATTTAATGCAAATGGGCTGCGTAATAACATACTAATGAGGAATCCGAGAACTAACAATATAAGTGAGGACTGGAATACTAAATTCTCTCAGATGGTTGGACACAAATATTCCACAATTTGGAAAATCATAAAAATCCTGTAATCCGAAAAACTAGCTGTAAGAACTGAACATGCCCAAGAAAAAACGGCCAGGAAATTAACCTGGATAAGCCTACCACAGCCTAAAATACCTCGGAAGTTTCTCAATCAAACCATACAAATATGGATATCATTAGAACCAGCTCGTCGAGCTGGTTATAATGATATCCATATTTGTATGGTTTTATTAAAAAATTGTGAAATTTGTTTTCGAAAAATGTGAATTTTTTTTTTTTAAATACTGTGTTAGGTGAAGGGTTAAGAAAATAAAAACGAAGAGAGGTCGATCGGTGAACAGTTGCATCGACACGGGGGTGGGCAAAGGTGTCGAAAGCAGGCGATCAGAGAGAGCAGCTGTTCCCTTGCCCTGAGGCTAGGGGCCAAGGGGCCCGCGCGTGCCTTCTTTGGCCAGAAGTGCTCTAGTAGAAAATCTTTTTCTATTCGAGAACTATAAGTTAGAAAATATTCGTATTCGTTTCTAATTTTAGGAATACCCATGCCAGTGGGATGGGGGTAAGGTATAATGACGGAGTTTGGTCAATAATCAACAAACAAGGAAACTATATAATCGGAGGAATGATTTCTAAAGCTTAATGTCGAGTGGAACAAGATGCCGTCTGCAATGTTGTAGATTTGCGGACGATATGGATAGGTTAAGCACATTTTTATTTGCCAAAAATAATTTGCAAATTGGGATAGGAGGACAAGTGCTTTCCACTTAGTGTACCCTCCGCTCCCTTAACACGATACAAAAAATCAATACAATGGCGAAACAAACAAATGAGAGAAATGTAAAAACTATATACAAGAAAATCTCACTTCACAATAAGAGAGAGAGAGAGAGAGAGAGAGAGAGAGAGAGAAGAGAGAGAGAGAGAGAGAGAGAGAGAGATTGATTGATTGATGTCCCTTTTTACCTTGAGTCTGTCTCTGTCAATTTGATTTTCCATGCCGAGGGTCGACCAGGCGCTCTACTGAGTGGTTGCACTTCCCATAACACTAAACTTCCGTTTCTACTATAGCTACCACTACTATTATTACTACTACTACCACCATCATCACTGCTACTACTATAGACAATACTTTTACTATTGCGCTCAAATCTTACCACCAACATAGCACTCCTGCGGCGAATAATACCACTAATAATAATAATAATAATAATAATAATAATAATAATAATAATAATAATAATAATAATAATAATAATATTTACATATTAATTTCTATAATCATCCATTGGTTACACTTTCGCCGCCTAATCACGCGCTTAAGGAGTCGTAATGAACTGCATGTGTTAAACAATACCTAGGATGGAAACTCATTATCGAATCTTCGAGTGTTACGAATAAATTTTTTAACAAATTTAAAAAGTGAGGTATTAGTTTTATGTTCTAAAACGGGATCACTGTGCAGTAAAATATCAGCGGAGTTCAAATTAACATTAATTTCCAATCGTTTTCCAATGAGAGCGTTGCGGGAGTCTTAATAAAAGGGACAAAAGAGGAAATAGTGCTCTGCGTCCTCAACAACAGCTGGACAATAGGGACAGTATGGAGATTCGGAGATGTAATTGAGAAACTTATCACTATTCAAATCGCTGCAACAAGTTCGAATTCTTCTATGAATATTGTTGTATTTTCTGACACCACAGGAGAAGTATCCTGGAGGTCTCCCTTCAGGCGGCGATATGAGTTTTGAATTCATTAAGTGAACTGCTGTTTCGTACGGAAACTGGTAGACTATTCCATGTTCCTGTACACGAGGGAAAAATGATCTTTTGAATAGCTCTGTTCGCATGCAATAAGGCACAAAATTTACCGAATTTTGAAGGTTATAACCAGATGAGTCACGAACTCTTGGTGGTAGCAGTTCCTGCAGATAATCGGGCGCATCGTTGTTTACGATTTTGTAGAAGGTACACATCTTTTGCATGTGTCTTCTTCTTTCGAGACTGTCCTACCCAACTTCAATCAAAAGGCGATTTCGCGAATCTGATCTTGTCAGCCCTGATACGATTCGTGCGGCATCACAGTGTATATCTTCTAGACGCTTCATCATATAATGGGGAGCTCGGCACCACACCGGACTCCCATATTCCAATATTGGCAAAATGAAGGCATTATACAAAATCTGTCGATTGAAAATATGCTTTAGTTTTCTTAACTGTGAAAGTCTGACACAAACTTTTTTACAAATGTCATCAATATGCGCTTCCCAGCCCAAGTTGGATTGGATCGATTATCCCAAGTGTTTGCGGACGCCAACGAAGTCAAGTGTTTCGCTGTCGAACAAAATATGGATATATAATGTCAGTACTATTGAGTGTCACATTACAATTTACAATACATTGGAAACTCTAGGTCTTAATTGGAACCCACTGTCGAGTGATTTTTTATATCCCTGCCCCTCCTGCTCTTTGATGTTTTCGGCGCTGTTTTGGGCGACCTGAGTTGGGTGAGGACGCCGGTGTACGCCGCACGGCAAAGAAAATATTGTCTGAAAATTTTCGGCTTGTTGGGAAAGTGTTGAAGGATTTTGTCAGGTTTTATTGGTGACATTTCGCAAAATGGATGGAAAATTATTGATATTTTGGCACTGAATGGGGGGGGGGGGGGGGGGGGGGGGCGCGGTGGCTCAGTTGGTAGAGGTGCAGACTGCAAGCCGAGAGGTCCTCGGTTCGAATCCCACCTGCGGCAACCGCGTTGTGTCCTTGGGCAAGACACTTCACCCCCCATTGCCCACGTGGGGGCACGGTGACGTTGTGTACTAAGGCGTACTGCACGTCGATGGTGCTCCTGTCTTCAACCGATACTAACCCTGCTTGTGGAGTTTGTATGTTGGGGAGCTGACAGTTGCTCGCCGTTGCTCGGTGGTTCTCTCCGGGTACTCCGGCTTCCTCCACCCGTAAAACTGTCACGGTCATGGTTAGCCATTGTGCAGAAATATGTGACCTTAAACACCAATAAATAAATAAATAATATTGGTACTGAATGGCGATAACAAAAAGATTTTTTGGTGTGAAAGGGTATAGAGACTTTTTATTGCCCAATCTGAAATCAATCGAAAAATTGTGTTGGTCTGTTGAAAATTTGGACCCCCCCCCCCCCCCCCCCCCCCCCCAGCACATCCACTGACAAAAAATCTATCTACGTTCCTGCCACTGCGTTCTTCAATCGTTTTACTGTGCTTATTATATTTAAATGCAGGGCTGATGAGGGCCATCTCCGAGTTTGTGGGGATATATATCGGATAACGTTAAGGTGGATCTTTTTTCACTCGGCCTTCTGCGATGACATTTCTTGCTTTCTGCGTATACGAATATCACTTAACGATTACCTTCATATAGACAGTTTAACTCTTCACCTAACGTAACGACCAAAACTGGCCACCGCTATTCTCAAAAATCGCCAATTAATTTTCATTATTTTTTTCATTTTTTGTCTCAAAAACATAGGATATGACCCCTCGTTGGAACGAGCTCGTCGAGCTCGTTCCAACGAGGGGTCATAACCTATGTTTTTGAGACAAAAAATTAGTTATTCAAGAATTATTTTTGCAAGTGTCGTCTGCTTTTCAGGTTAGGTAAAGGGTTAAATGGTTCTAAAAAATGGAGATGACCCATTTCTCTTTACAAAAGAAATTAAGCCTATGTGAGGAATGAGAACAATACATGGGCTCTTGACTCTGCAAGCTTCCACATCTTCAAAAACCAATCACGAGTGTGATGACGTGAAATCGTACATAAACTGTACATTCTCTGAACCATTCCCCCACCCCACAAACAACTGGATACATAATTGGACAATAGATTTGTGTGACTGAGAGATGGTAGGTGGTGTTTTCGACGTTTTGCTCTCGTCAAAATGATAGTACAGTCACCAAAACAGTTGTGTCCCCCACCCCCACGTCCTAAAAAAAACGCTACAACTCAATCAGCCCTTATTGGTGGCCTCAAGTCAATCCACTATCAGGACTCAACATTGCTTCAGAGTCAAAACTTGAGAGTTATATCTCCCCATTTACAAAATAAGTTCAATTTCTTTACTTTAGGTGAATTTGAACGAAAACATTTTCCAATTGACATTCGATGTGGCGGCTGTCATCGCAGCTTCCAAATTGATATTTTGTCAAAATGCGACGTTTCGATTGGCCAATCACGAAAATGTTAGTTCTTTTAATGGACCCATGACGTCAAGTGGTGAAAAAGTCCGTCAATTGAAATCCGTATGGAACACACGTTGCGTACGGATTTGTAAATATGGAACTGGCGGAAAAGTAACAGGCGTGTAATGAAAATGTGTTCATAAGAATTGGCAGACGATCTGTATGAGAGAACACACACGCAAATATACCAATTCATTGTAACCGGATGGACGTAACGTCCCACAGGGTGGAATTTTTATTACATCTATCAGTCTTTATCTATCTGTTTGGGATTTTCTTTTACATGAAAGAGATAAACAAGGAAGAATTATTTGGCATGTTAAAGATTAATGGAGATGTGACGTTCAAAAATAGTTAATTTTTCTTCAATTATCCCATTCAAATTCTGTGCAAACACTTTTGCGTGAAGAAAAATTTATCTTTTTGGACAAGCAGACGACGTACTGAACAATAAACCGGTAGTGAGGATCAATAATAATTTAATGCCACAGCTCTATAGGTCTCGACTGAGCTTTAGAATTAAATTATCACTGAACCTCCCCACAGAATAGGTTCGTCCATTTCACCGCAGAAGGTATTACATGAGACTGTACTACTCATGGTGTCAGTGTTGGGAGGATTTTCAGTGTGTTCGGTAATTTCTGTTTGACGAATGAGATGAAAACAGGCGCGCAGCCAGATTCTAGAATAAGGGGTGCCCGAACCAGTTTTCTGGGGACCAAATATGATATTTGGAAAGCCCGGGAGGCATCCTCTAGTTCTCACTAGGGCCCCCCGGTCTCTACCCCTCCTCCCACTTCCCCGAAGGGAAGTGGGAGGAAGGCGTACAAACCGGAGAGTCCTAGTTATGACAAGGCCCCCATACCCCACACCCTGGGAATTTTGTTGCAAAATTCAGCGCTCTAAGGGAGAATCTGAGGCATTTGTAGCCTAGTAGCCGTATATTATAGGCCACTGTAGGGCTCTATGTTAAACCAAAGTTGCATTGGGCCAATGTTTTTGGGGTAGGAGACAAGGATGATTTTGGGGGTGAGGGGGCAAGTCATCCCTGTGACTCCGCCACTGGATGAAACGTAGGAATTGTATGCTATGTGAGAATTAACGAAATATGCAATAGTGTATTTCACTTGGCTTTGAATCATATCAGTTTGCGCTCATACTCTGTACCACGCATCATCATGTCATTCAGTTTTTTATTACGTGAATTGTAGTTTCGCGTTCATCGGATCAGATACTGTTTGGAGGGAGCTCGGTGGCTCGTTGGTTATATCACTACAACCGTTGCTACTTTTCTTTATGCTGGGTTAGTGAGTTGAAGATTTTGACAGGGTCTCGCAGCCGCTTGGTGGTTCTCTCTATGTACCCCAGCCTCCCCCATCCGTAAAACTGTCCGACACGATAAACCCAATATGAAATATCTGAATTGTGGAATTAGTCCCGGTGGCATACAAGATGGGATCTTAGTTTTGGAGACTAGTCAAGACTGAAGTACTCACCATTGGCGTTAATAATGTGGATACTTGTCTAGTTTCCCAATTAAGCTAAATTTTCAAGAAGCAGTCAGTACTGACAATAAATAGTATGTGTAGTTGTTACATAATAAAAACATAGGTTCGTACGTACTCGTTTCTTAAGTACGTGCCAAATAAATCTGTACGTAGACGGATCATTGTGAGAATGATCACATATGATTTTTATTAATGATTTGGCATCTGTTTGGTTGTTTTGATGGTTCGTGTGTTCCAGTCACTTTCGAACTTTCTATAATCAATATATTCTGAAAATGTGGCTATCTAATACAAATAATGTATTTGAAGTTTAATACTTCTCTTTAATCCTTTCAATCCGGGGTGCAGGGATATCACGAAGATGACCGATTTAGGGGGGGGGGGGGGGGGTTGTGGCGGAACGGGGAATATAAACCTGATTTGTCCCGTCTGTGATCCCTCTCAGTCCCGGCCGATAAATATTCGAATTAAATCACCAATGTGGTTGGAACATTAAATTATCAGGATTACAGATACCCCCCCCCCCCCTCAATATTAAGCTTTTGAACTAGAGAGGCCCATTTTCCGGTCCAGGAACATGTCATGTCATAATTTCGTTGAGGCCCATTTTCCGGTCCAGGAACATGTCATGTCATAATTTCGTTAAGTTGGATGGCTGCTTAGTGAATGTGTGGGTAGACCAATCGATATTTTCAACGTACAGCCCAAAGACTGCACGGTGAAAATATTAATTGATCTACACCCAAATAATGAATATGTGGACTCTCCCTATTGCTACCGTTGAACGGACATGGAAGATACGACCAGCGTGCAAAGGGCTAATATTATTTGTGGATAAAAACAATGTCATGAAATAGTCATGACGCATTATCTTCCTAACTTAGTACCCACGTACTTCAAATTGGTCACGCTGGGCTCCCAACAACCCCAATCGAGTACTATGTACTTGAACGACCCTGACCCACGTCATCTGTGTGGAGTTCTTGGGCAAAACACTTAATCTCAGCAGCCAAAGTATGGGCATGCTGGTGCAGTATGCTAAGGCGTACTGTACGTCGATTGTACACATGCCTTCAGCTGATGTTAATACTGATGTGTGGGGTCAATAAGATGGAGAATCTGATAGTTACTCGCCATGCGGCTTCCTCCAACCGTATATCTACGCAACACGACATGTCCCTGGCTGTTAAAAAATAGAGAGAGAGAGAGAGAGAGAGAGAGAGAGAGAGAGAGAGAGAGAGAGAGAGAGAGAGAGAGAGGGAGAGAGAGAGAGAGAGAGGGGGGGGTGGAGGTAGGGAGGGAGAGAGAGAGATAGGGAGGGAGAGAGAGAGAGGAGAGTAGTTCAATATAAATTGTGAAGAACATCGGCAGTTGGAAAGCTTTGAGACACATTTCATTAGATGTGGAAAAGTGGGCGTCGTTAATGCCCGACCCTCCCCCCCTTTGGGATGTGTATAGAGAGAGAGAGAAGGAGAAAGAGAGAGAGAGAGAGAGAGAGAGAGAGAGAGAGAGAGAGAGAGAGAGAGAGAGAGAGAGAGAGTAGTTCAAATATAAATTGTGAAGAACATCGGCTGTTGGAAAGCTTTGAGACTCATTTCATTAGATGTGGAATAGTGGGCGTCGTCAATGCCCGACCCTCCCCCTTTGGGATGTGTATAGAGAGAGAGAGAGAGAGAGAGAGAGAGAGAGAGAGAGAGAGAGAGAGAGAGAGAGAGAGAGTAGTTCAAATATAAATTGTGAAGAACATCGGCAGTTGGAAAGCTTTGAGACTCATTTCATTAGATGTGGAATAGTGGACGTCGTCAATGCCCGACCCTCCCCCTTTGGGGTGTGTATACTGAATGATCTCTGTGCTTGAGCTGCTACGGATCTTTCAGGTCCATGTGTACTTCTAAATTTTAAGACTTTCAGCTGTCGGAAATAAAGGATTGATCAATGAATCACTTAAAGTACAGACATTCCATCAAGTTCCAGTAGAAAATGGTGAGGTCGTGAATTCATTAATGAAAGAGTTTCATTGTATTCAATTTAGAATGCCAGACACTGAAAAATTAAATTCAACTAAAGTATATTACAAACGTCTTTACCACAGTTCTGCCCAACGCGTCTATAAGTATATTACAGACCCCTCAACTGCGGATTTATGCGAGTGGCGTAAATATTGTGTGTATAACAGACACCCCAACTGCGAATTTCTGCCCTACGCGTCAATAATGCATATTACAGACACCTCAACCGCGGATCTCTATCAATCACGTCAATATATTATATATTACAGACACCCAACCGCGGATTTCTATCTATCGGGTCTATAATGTGCAGCACAGACCCCTAAACCGCGAAGTTCTACCAATCGCGTCAGTAATCTATATTACAGACTCCTCAACCGCGGATTTCTTCCAATCGCGTCTCTTATGTATATTACAGACACTCAGCCGCGGATTTCTACCAATCGCGTCTTTAATGTACATTACAGGCCCCTCAACCGCGACTTTCTACCAATCGCGTCTGTAATGTACATAACAGGCACTAAACCGCGAAGTTCTACTAATCGCGTCTACAATGTATATTACAGACATCTCAACGGCGAATTTTTGCCAATCAAATTTATAATGTATATTAAAGACCTCCAACCGCGAATTTCTACCAATCGCGTCTGCAATGTATATTACAGACACTCAACTGCGCATTTCTACCAATCGCGTCTATACATATTACAGACCCCTCAACCGTGGATTTCTACAAATCGCGTCTATAATGTATGTTACAGACCCCAAAAACGCGAATTTCTACCATTCGCGTCTATAATGTATATTACAGACCTACTCAACGGCTGATTTCTACCAATCACGCCTATAATGTTTATTACAGTCCCCTCAACCACAATTTTTTTAATTCTACCAGTCGCGTTCATAATGTATACTACAGACACTATACCGCGAAGTTCTACTAATCACGTCTATAATGCTTATTACAGACCCCTAAATCGAGGATTTCTACCTATCGAGTCTATAATGTGTATTACAGACCTCTCAACCGAGAATTTCTACCAATCTCGTCTATAATGTTTATTAGAGACCCCTAAACACGGATTTCTACCAATCGCGTCCATAATGTATACAACAGATTACCGTGGCTTTTGCCCGTTGCATCTATAATGCGTATTACATACACATCAGGCACGGCTTTCCACTTATCGCTTCCATAATGTGTATTACAAAACCTCAACTTCAGATTTGCAACAATTTCTTCCAGTCGTAACATTCAGAATGTTGCAAGTAACAACAAGGCAAAGCAAGCCTTAGTTTTCCTCTAACAGTCTCAGACAAAACCAATTACGGCTGACATAATTTATTTGAACGCTTTCTGAAAGAACTGACTGTTGAATGACTGACTGTTGAATGAATGTATGGAAGAACGAAGCAAAAATGCTTTAATCAATATAATCTTTCCCTGTAATGTGTATATTGATGGTGTTTTCAAATGAAAGAGTACCGATAACTTTCTTTATTTGGCTCTCTCATGTATCTATCGTCTTTGTCCATGCGTAAGTTGTGTGACATCACAGTTTTGGGAATTTTAACTCTTTTCCATATTGTAATCATATTTCATTGGCTGCTCAGGCCAGTTCTCGTCCAACACAATCTCGAATCGTTTCATTTTGTCACCAATACAAGGTTTTCCAGTAGACTGTTGCATCGTTCTACAAATCTTCAGGCTAGTGGCGTAAAAAAGGTGTGTGGTGCAGGAGTAGAATGTTTGACCCCCCCCCCCCCCCACAATAAACATTTTCGTCTTGATTGTAGTCTTCGATATCGTTGTGCTCTTTCTGGTAATCATATACTTTCTCACGACCCCAGGTTTGATACTTGGACTTATGTCACATACAGTACAGTCGCCGTGGACTGGTCGCAATCCACGCGTAGGCAATGATGTAATGTCCACGCATGCGTTCACCCGGTAATACAAATCATCACAGCAAAAATTTAATTAATGAAGCACTGGGTTGTACCCGGTGCTTCATTAATTAAATTTTTGATGATTATTGCTATAATTAGTGTTTGGAATCTAATATCAATGCGTCCGTGGAAATATTGCTCACCCATATAAAATGACCAGTTCACGGCTGCCGTATAGTACACAGTCGGTCACACAAATGGAAACGTCTGTGGTACCCGATTCGTGCTGTTGGGGGCGGGGGTGAGGGGTGGGGGGCTAGCATGACCATTTTGGAGTACATGTGCCCAACCTAGGGGAGCCTAAGGAAGCCCAACCGTCGCAACTACTTTTTGAACTCATCCACAAATGTTTTCACCACAATTAAAATCATCATCAATGAATCCTGTATTGTCAATGGATTCTCAGGTGATGTTATTTTCCCATGAATACCAGCTGATCATGTGATTTATCCCATGAATACCAGTTTATTAAGTGACATTTGAACATCGCGCATTGATATAACGCACTACATTCGATTTTTCAGAGTCTATATCAACATTCTGTAATTTCTTTTTACATTCTATAAATAGACGGTTTCCCCAACTGGAGTGTAAGTTGTATTTTAGGCACTATATTCATAGTTTACGGTAGAGCTGTAGGTTAACCGAAACCGAACCGAGGTTTTTAGTTTTTTTTAAAAACCGAAACCGAAACCGTCGACATCCCGTAATCTAGGGTTTTTCGTTTTTTATTAAATACTCTCTTGCTGCAGAAATTCACAGAATGTAGCCATCCCAGAGTAGTGAGAGTACCCAGACACTGCCAATGGCAGTGTCTGGGTACTCTCACTACTCTGGGAAGGCTACATGCTGTGAATTTCCGACATTCCAGTTTAGTTGTGTTTGCAGCTTTCCTCAAGTTGCGTGTAGGTGTCAGACCTCGAAAATGGCCAAGCACAATAAAAGTTCTGTATATTTAGGTAATTATATTGGCCTTCCTGAATCTTCATGTATTATAGCTTATTTCGGGCATTCATTGAGTTTCTCTCAATTTCACTGCCATTCAGTTATGACTCCGGACATAAGAATGAGTTTTATTGAATTTTATTTGGCCTCATGAACAAACCGAAAACCGAACCGAACCGAGGTTTTACTCCACCTGAAAAACCAAAACCGAAACCGAACAAGAAATTTAAAAACCTACAGCTCTAGTTTACGGGAACTATTTTGTATCAGAAACTATGTTGTTTTGTTTCTTTTTTAAGATCTGAACTTGATCGAATTATGGTTAGCCAAAGCGATGCCTTGTAGATAACCCTTTACCCAACGTAACGGCCAAAACCGGCCAGCGCTATTCTAAAAAATCGCCAATTAATTTTTCAAATATTTTCATTTTTTGTCTCAAAAACATAGGTTATGACCCCTCGTTGGAACGAGCTCGTTCCAACGAGGGGTCATAACCTATGTTTTTGAGACAAAAAATGAAAAAAATTAGTTATTCAAGAATTTTTTTTGCAAGTGTCGTCTGCTTTTCATGTTAGATAAAGGGATAAGCCAACTCGATGCCCTGTACGAACATAAAATAATTATGTTTTATGAAGGGAATAAACATAAGAATTGAATCATAACTATTCGAAATCCACAAGGTGAGGAAACAAATTGATCACGCGCAAATTTACCATGAACGGCTTCGAGGTTCATGGAATTTGCTCTAATCAATTTGCTTCATTACCTCGTGGATTTCGCGGTTCATGAAATTTGCAGGTACAGTATGTGGAGAGTGTATTATCACTAAATCACCCGCAGAGTGGAGATTCCATCCAAGCAATAATTGCAAATTTGTTGCAAAGCATAACCAGCATAAGCAAAATTTCAGCCAATGGACCTCCGGGTTAAACCCGGAGGTCCATTGGCTGAAACATTGCTTGTGTTTTTTGTCGATATGTACAAAATTTGAAAGCTATAGCTTGGGTGATATCTCCACTCCGCGGGTGATTTAGTTGCAATCCACTCTCCACGTACTGTAATCAGTATTTTTCATCACGTCGTGGATTTTGAAGAGTCATGATTTAATTCTTAAATAAATTTCTAACGTCATAAAAATATTCTCTCGCTCGGTACCAACCAATTCTCTGACAACTTTCCACCTAACAGAATGATGAAAGTGGAACGAGGTGGCGAGTTATCAGAAGTGGTGGTAGACTATGATGGAAGTAGAACTAGATGACGAGTTATCGGAAGTGACAGTAGACTATGATGAAAGTAGAACTAGATGACGAGTTATCGGAAGGGTCAGTAGACTATGATGAAAGTAGAACTAGATGGCGAGTTATCGGAAGTGGCGGTAGACTATGATGAAAGTAGAACTAGGTGATGAGTTATCGGAAGTGACAGTAGACTATGATGAAAGTAGAACTAGATGACGAGTTATGGGAAGGAGCAGTAGACTATGATGAAAGTAGATCCAGATAACGAGTTATCGGAAGTGGTGGTAGACTATGATGAAAGTAGAACTAGATGACGAGTTATCGGGATGGGCAGTAGACTATGATAAAAGTAGAACTAGATGACGAGTTATCGGAAGTGGCAGTAGACTAAAATGAAAGTAGAACTAGATGGCGAGTTATCGGAAGTGGCGGTAGACTATGATGAAAGTAGAACTAGATGACGAGTTATCGGAAGTGGCAGTAGACTAAAATGAAAGTAGAACTAGATGGCGAGTTATCGGAAGTGGTGGTAGACTATGATGAAAGTAGAACTAGATGACGAGTTATCGGGATGGGCAGTAGACTATGATGAAAGTAGAACTAGATGACGAGTTATCGGAAGTGGCGGTAGACTATGATGAAAGTAGAACTAGGAGATGAGTTATCGGAAGTGGCAGTAGACTATGATGAAAGTAGAACTAGGTGATGAGTTATCGGAAATGACAGTAGACTATGATGAAAGTAGAACTAGGTGATGAGTTATCGGAAGTGGCAGTAGACTATGATGAAAGTAGAACTAGGTGATGAGTTATCGGAAGTGGCAGTAGACTATGATGAAAGTAGAACTAGATGACGAGTTATCGGATGTGGCAGTAGACTATGATGAAAGTAGAACTAGGTGATGAGTTATCGGAAGTGGCAGTAGACTATGATGAAAGTAGAACTAGGTGACGAGTTATCGGAAGTGGCAGTAGACTATGATGAAAGTAGAACTAGATGACGAGTTATCGGAAGTGGCAGTAGACTATGATGAAAGTAGAACTAGATGACGAGTTATCGGAAGTGGCAGTAGACTATGATGGAAGTAGAACTAGGTGACGAGTTATGGGAAGGGGCAGTAGACTATGATGAAAGTAGAACTAGATGACGAGTTATGGGAAGGGGCAGTAGACTATGATGAAAGTAGAACTAGATGACGAGTTATCGGAAGGGGCAATGGACTATGATGAAAGTAGAACTAGGAGATGAGTTATCGGAAGTGGCAGTAGACTATGATGAAAGTAGAACTATATGATGAGTTATCGAAAGTGGCAGTATACTACGATGAAAGTAGAACTTGGTGATGAGTTATCGGAAGTGACAGTAGACTATGATGAAAGTAGAACTAGATGGCGAGTTATCTGAAATGATGGTAGACTACGATGAAAGTAGAACTGGTGATGAGTTATCGGAAGTGGCAGTAGACTATGATGAAAGTAGAACTAGATGACGAGTTATCGGAAGTGGCAGTAGACTATGATAAAAGTAGAACTAGATGACGAGTTATCGGAAGTGGCAGTAGACTTTGATGGAAGTAGAACTAGGTGATGAGTTATGGGAAGGGGCAGTAGACTATGATGAAAGTAGAACTAGATGACGAGTTATGGGAAGGGGCAGTAGACTATGATGAAAGTAGAACTAGATGACGAGTTATCGGAAGGGGCAATAGACTATGATGAAAGTAGAACTAGGAGATGAGTTATCGGAAGTGGCAGTAGACTATGATGAAAGTAGAACTATATGATGAGTTATCGAAAGTGGCAGTATACTACGATGAAAGTAGAACTAGGTGATGAGTTATCGGAAGTGACAGTAGACTATGATGAAAGTAGAACTAGATGGCGAGTTATCGGAAATGATGGTAGACTATGATGAAAGTAGAACTAGATGACGAGTTATCGGAAGTGGCAGTAGACTATAATGAAGGTAGAACGAGAGGGCGAGTGAAAATTGACTCTGATGTGTCAAATCATACCTTAGTCCATATAAATTGTCCACACGACCCGAAAAATAAATATATATTGCTGCATTTTAAACAATTATATGGTGAGTTGTGCCTGTGCGTCTGTGAAAAAGGTTATGACATTAAGTATTTAGATCCTCTCCATTAAACTGTATATTTTTCTTAAGGTAAATAGTCTCAAATTCAAGGAGACAGATGGCAGTCAACATGTACATAGAATTTCCTCCTTTCCGCTACACGAATAGTGGACGGCGCTTCCTTTTTCTTTTGGATACCTAAACAAATAATTTTGGTTTCAAACACACAGCCTGCGGCTGCTCATTGCAACGAAGTCGTTCAACTGAAGCTATGTTTGGGGGCAACATTGAAAAAAAAATAAATAATGAAATTTAAATAAGTTATTTCGATTGACGACTTTTAAAAAATAACTTTGACCGCTTATTCTGGTTACGTTAGATGTTGGGTTAGTTTAAACATACATTATTTGCTAACAAAACTGCAGAAGGGACTGGAGTACAAGTGCTTACCACTTATACAGTTGTGAGCACTTGCACTCCAATCCCTTTTGCAATTTTGAAAAAAGGATTGGAGTACCCTTATCATATAATGTTCACATGGCAGGAAAATATCACAAAACAACGAATAATTGAAGAAAAAATTACTGGAAAGAAAGAATAAAAGTGTAGAAAAAAACAGTAACAACGAAAATACAACAAAGGAAAAAGTATCAAGGAATTGAATACTATAGCCCAATATGTCACACGATATGAGGACCCTATACACAATTTATGACAAACATTTTCCAAACAAAAGTGAGAATATTAACCCTTTGAACCCCCGTTTCCTGGAATAGCATCGCCTTTGTCTACACTCACAGTGAGATGGGTCAGCCCTGTATCAATATACACGGATGATAAAATAATAACTGCAGTCTGCAGCCGTCCGGCTGCAGACTGCAGTTATTATTTTTATCATCAATGCTCCGTGTATAGACCTCTTATAATAAGACAAAAATGGGTCGAAATTATACCTTGGACCTAAAATTCGGTCTTACCGGTGCAAAGGGTTAAAGACGAGTGACCTACAACGTCTCTATAGGTATAGAGTTAACCCTTCACTTAACGCACTAGATAACAAAATTGGTTATTTTATTTATATTTTTTCAAGTTTTTCCACAAAATTTGAACAAAATCATAACACGTGGCTTCTCACTGGAACGCAATCGTCACAAGGTATGGTTTGTTGAAATTTTTTAAATTTTTTTTTAACTGCACAGTGTGTAAAATGGGTGGAGGGATGCGGACGATTCTTTAGGTAACGCTAAAAGTAAAATCTGAGGTCATGTTGCATTTGAAGAAGAAACACAATTGCGTGCTCTCCATCCGTAATACAGAAGTCACATGCCTAATACAGAAACCACATCACAAGTCCACGACTTTAAGTGGTCAGATGTATTTATTGAGGTTTTAACGACCTTTCGACAGCCGGGATCACCTCGTGTCGTACAGTTTTACTGGTGGAGGAAGCCGGAGTACCCGGAGAGAATCACGGAGCAACGGCGAGCAACTGCCAGACTTCCCAACATACTAACTCCGCTTAAGCAGGGTTAACATTGGCTGAAGACAAGTGCAGCATCGACGTGCACTACGCCTATATGCACATCGCCACCGTTCCCGCACGTGGGCAATCAGGATGAAGTGTCTTGCCCGAGGACACAACGCAGTAAGCCGTTATCATTGAGCCACCGCGCTGCCTACACTGCAAAAAATATAGGTTCTCTTTAGAACCAAAACTGGTTCTAATCTTGTCCCTGAGATGGAACCAGCTCTGTTTAAACAGTATTTATTTCAAATCAAATAAATTTACCAAGATTAGCATTCAATTTTAACAGAATATTACATGAACTGAAATAGATTCAGCACTAAACTTGGAGCTTATTCAACGCAGTCGCCAAACATTTTGAAACAAAGGAGATTTGAACAGTTGGCATACCGAACCAGTTTTGGTTCTGAAAAGAACCAAAACTGGTTCGATATGACAACTGTTCATATCTCCTTTGCTTTATAACGATTTGAGACAACCTCGTATAAGCTCTAAACTTAAGGCTGAAACCCCATCAATTTATGTTTAATTCTGTTAATATTTAATGTTAATCTTTATAAATGTATTTGATTTGAAATAAGTACTGTTTAAACAGAACTGGTTCCATCTCGGGGACAAGATTAGAACCAGTTTTGTTCTAAAGAGAACCTATATTTTTTGCAGTGTACGTGTTCAGATATAGAATATATCATTACTGACCCTGCTATTCAGGGAAGTACACATACTGTGTGTACCCTTGCGTCGACCGGATAGATCCACGAGGTCCATAAGTGTCCGCAAGTCGATTTTATACCCAGAGCTCCAGCCAATTGTGTCAGGAAACGAGCGGATAGTAGCCGTTAGCAGACTTCGAGCCGATTACCCCCGCATAACCCAAACCGACCGTGTCCGAAACGTTACGATTGTGTGTTCCAGAGAAGAGAAATATGTCAACGAAAACAAAAATTGTGAATCAGTGCAGCACATATCGAGGGAATGTCTACACAAATCCTGAGAGTACACGAAGACAGTTGGATGTTAGTTTATATCACACTGTGATATTGATTTGTATAAGTACTATGATAATGTTAAAACATTTTATTCAAGTGAGACGAATGGATTTATTATCCACAAGAGACGAAGAATGCTGTCAGGCAATCAGTTATTTCAAAATCAATTTGATTATCGTTAATTTTGCTTCCACCAGTTTTGTTTTGGAAGTGATCTGAATGTCTGTGTCAGTGCTTATTCTGATCCACTGAACGAATAAGAACTGTATATAGCACCAGTATCATGCAGTTAGTAGCTACAGGGGAGGGGGGGGGGGGGCTTGACCCCCCTCCCCACAAAGAAAATCCATTGTCTCAATGCGAGTTTCACACAATATGGCATCAAAATTGTCGCCAAAATAGGGGCTACACACGCTACAGGTTCGCTCTTAAGCACAAATTTTGCGAAATTTTCTCATGAGCGTGAGGGGTAGTGGAGTAATCCTAACTAGGACCCTCTGTCGTTGCCCACATCGGTCATTGCCCCCTCGGTCTTTGCCCTCTCCCCCCAGTAGAGGAGGGGGCAAAGGCCAGAGGGTGCTAGTTAGGACTAGGAGAGGCCGCCGAAACCCCACCCAACGGCCTTTCAAATATCATCTTTGCCCCTTCAAAACTGGCTAGGGTGCCCCCTATTTTTGTATCCTGGCTACGCGCCTAGCCTGTATAACACCAGCATCATGCAGTTAGGCTAAAAATGGTTTGGGTTCTCAAGCACCTCCCTCATCGAAATTAGACCACCTTGTTCGACATTTGTATTGGCTTGCAGTGTATTCCAAAGTTATTATGAATTCACGAGACTTTAAAATTTTACCTTTTTAATTAATGTGAATTCATTTGTACATGTTTTCAACAAATCATGATTTAAAATACGGTATCTATTTATTTTATTTGTTTTGAAAACATCCAGTGTGCTCTGTTCTGTAGAAAATAACTCAAATCGAGCCTGAATATAAGCAACCTGTCATTTGCAAAATGAGGTCCCAGAGGGTGAATTTGCTCATGCTATCCCATACAGAGGGCCAATTTATCCTCGAGATTCATCTTTCTGTTTTGGCTTGAGACCTTGATTCATGTAGAGGTTCACAGAGGGTAGATTTTGTGAAGCTACCCTGCTGTGCAGGGTAGCATCACCAAATTCACTCCCTGGGGACCTCATTTTTCAGATGAAAGTCTTCTTATTTTCAGACTTGGAGTGGATCGTATTTATTTTTATAATTTGATAAAGGTGCACAAATATACTACTCACATTTTGTTAAAGATCTCTCCCCATCCGTCAACATAATTTGTACATGAAAGGAATATGGGTACGTTACTTGTTTGTGTATTTATTAGGGAGCAATGACACTTTTAATATTCTGAGTCATGCCAAGTTGCATAAATTTACGAAAAGAAAAGCTAGAGTTCCCATAGGAAAGAACTCAACAATGCCAAGTAACTGTCGCACTCTCCGATTTATCGTCTTGGTACAAGCAGGGTTAGCACTGCTTGAAGGCAAGTGATCTGTGGGAATACTGCGCGTCGACCCTAGATGTACAACATGTCAACGTAACACTTACCTTCAATCAATGCTAACCGCTTGTGTCAGGAGGGTAAATTAGAGAGTACGAAAGTTGCTCACCATTGCTCAGTTGTTCTCTCTGGGTACTTTGACTCCCCTCAAGCGTAAAATTGTCTGACACGATATGATCAAAACTTGTGGAAGTCGTGTTAAACCTTAGTGAACAAATAAACAAACTTAAAACAATACACATAATTTGACTTTTTATGTATCCAGTGAAATTATTTAGCCGGTATGCATTTGCCTCGTTACAGTTTATGGGAGAGTGCCTAAAGGCAGAATATATGAACAAATGTTTCTAGCAAAAATATTTTAGCACCAGTCATCAAACACCAAAAAGGGAAAAATAAAAATAAGAGCCTCCCTCCATCTTTGATTTGAAAAGTTAAATGCCCGAGAACCAAGTACATTTTTTTTTATTTGGCCTTTGGGGTTATTGCGCTTTAGGGACAAAGGTCGACTATTTTTACGCTATTTGTTTGTTCGTT
Source organism: Pictodentalium vernedei (assembly GCA_031216915.1). Taxonomy (NCBI): domain Eukaryota; kingdom Metazoa; phylum Mollusca; class Scaphopoda; order Dentaliida; family Dentaliidae; genus Pictodentalium; species Pictodentalium vernedei. The sequence goes on along the minus strand of CM062289.1, from coordinate 127,633,673 downwards.
TGATTTAATTATTGTTATTATTTTAATTATTATGGTCGATTAGTATGGAGTTTTAAGACTCATCTTCGCCTTTCACTGAGCCGCGTTGAGAACGTTTTACAGAAAAGAGCCTGATTGACAGATTAACACAGCAGAGTTCGGTTCTTTATAGGGGTATATAAAACACTCGATGCTCTACTTAGTCAATGGAGATAAATCCCGCGTGAAAATGTGAAAACGGGAATACCCATACTACATGGTAGTACACACATACTACATACGAGTACATCCATTCTACATACTAGTACACACATACTACATACTTGTGCAACTCCTACTACATACATGTATGAGTACACTCATACTATATATTAGTACATTCGTACAACATACTAGTACACTCATACTACATACTAGTACACCCACTATGCATACTAGTACACCCGTACTACATACTATTACACCTACAGTGCATACTAGTACATTCATACTACATACTAGTACACTCATACTATTATACCAGTCCACACCTACTACATACGAGTACACTCATAGTACATACTAGTACACTCTTACTACACATTAGTACAATCACTCTACATGCTAGTACACTCGTATTACATACTAGAACACTCACACTGCATACCATTACATTCATACTACTTACTAGTATACTAGTGCTACATACTATTACACCGAAAGTACATACTGGTACATTGAAACTACATACTAGTACACTTATACTACATACCAACAAACGCACACTACATAACAGTGCACTCATAATACATACTAGTACATTCATACTACACACTAGTATCGCGCATACTACGTACTAGTAACACACATACTAGTACACTGAAACTACATACTTGTACATTCATACTACATACTAGTTCTAGCAGACTACATATCAGTACACTCATTCTAGATACTGCTGCACTCAAACTACATACTAGTACACTCATACTAAACACTAGTACACTCATACTAAATACTAGTACACTCATACTACATACTAGTACACTCATGCCACTCACACTAAATGTCAGTACACTCATACTGCTACACCCAAACTACAAAATAATACACTCAAACTACATACTAGTACACTTATACTAAACACTAGTATACTCATACTAAACACTAGTACACTCATACAAAACACTAGTACACACATACTACATACTAGTACACTCATGCCACTCATACTAAATGTCAGTACCCTCATACTGCTACACTCAAACTACATAATAATACACTCATACTACATACAAGTACACTCATATTACATACCAATAATCCGATACTACATACTAGTACACTCAAACTACATACTAGTTCACTCATACTAAACACTAGTACGCTCATACTAAATACTAGTACACTCATACTAAATACTAGTACACTCATACTACATACAAGTACACTCATGCCACTCATACTACATGTCAGTACACTCATACTGCTACACTCACACTGCATAATAATACACTCATTCTAGATACTGCTACACACAAACTACATAATAATACACTCATACTACATACTAGTACACTCATATTGCATATCAATAATTCGATACGACATACCAATACACTCAAACTGCACACTACTACACCCATACTACATACTTATAACTCTCACACTACATACTAATAACACTCAAACAACATACCAGTACAGTCATACTACATACCAATACAGTCATACTACATGTTATATATAGTACATTTATATGACATACTATTACAATCGCACCACATATTATATATAATACCCTCATACTATAGTCTAGTACACTCGTACCACATGCTATATACATAGAGGACACTAGTACTACATATCAGTACACCCACGGCATGAAAAGATGAGACCAACAACAATGAAGCCTGGGAATACTGAATCAAGTAAGAATATCCTCTATGGGAGTACTGGGGGTTGGGGGGGGGGGGGTCACATTAAAAGATGAGACCAACAGCAATGAACCATGGGAACACTGAATCAAGTAAGAATATCCTCTATGGAAGTACTGGGGTCCACATTAAAACATGAGACCAACATCAATGAAATATGTAACACTAGTACACACATACTACATACTAGTACACTCATGCCACTCATACTAAATGTCAGTACACTCATACTGCTACAAGTACGAGTATCCTTTATGGGAGTACTGGGGGCCACATTAAAGCATGAGACCAACAACAATGAAACATGGGGACACTGAATCAAGTAAGAATATCCTATATGGGAGTACTGGGGGGCCACATTAAAGCATGAGACAAATGAAACATGGGAACACTCAATCAAGTAAGAATATCCTTTATGGGAGAACTGGGGCCACACTGAAACATGAGACCAACAACAACGAAGCCTGGGAACGCTGAAGCAAGTAAGGATATCCTTTACGGGAGTACTGGGGCCACTTGAAAAGATGAGACCAACAACAATGAAACACAGGAACGCTGAATCAGGTAAGACTATCCTTCACGGAACTTATTTATTGGGGTTTAACGACACTTTCGACAGCCAGGGTCACCTCGTTTCGGAGCTTTATGGGAGTACTGGGGCCACATGAATAGATGAGACCAACAGCAACGAAGCCTGGAGGGGGGGGGGGGGGCACTGAATCAAGAAAGAATATCCTTTATGGGAGTACTGGGGCCACATCAAAAGATGAAACCAACAACGAATCCTGGGAACAATGAATCAAGTAAAAATTCTCTTTTGCGGAACTAGCCGCCCCATTCGTCTAAGGACAGCAGCCCTGCCCGTCTAAGAACGAAAAATAGCTGCCATACCCGTGCAACTCAACCCACCCTCCGTGTAGTGGCGTAGCCAGGGGGAAGGCACTAAACTTTTCGCCTCCCCCCCCCCCCCAAAAAAAAAACCCATTGACCTAATGCAAGTTTTATACAACATACAGCCCAGAAACTGTCTCCAATATAGGCCTATGCACGCTAAACAGCCTCCTATTTGGTATTAGAATGGTTTCAACCTCCAGAGCAACCTTTCGAGTATAATGATTGTCTCTCCCCCCAAAAGCCCAACATACTGACTAGGCTCCCCTTACTATAGAATCCTGGCTGCGCGCTTGCCGCGTGCAACCTCGCCCGTCTAAGTACTGAAATTTTAGCTGCACCGCCCGTTCAAGGATGGAAAAGCAGTCTATTGCATATCAAGGGAGATCAGTAATCAAAGCTGGAGTTTCTAGATGAACGGAATCACCGACGTCTCATTCATATAACTGATATGCGGGAATATGGCGATCTAGAAAAGTATGCGCTATTGATCGTAGTTGGTACCGCTACACAATTTCCCAGATATTCCAAAATAACATTCCACACACACTCTTCAAACATGAATATTGTTAAACTTCGTTGTCTATAAACGTTTGTGGGAGAAATAATTCATCGTCAAACGTAAAAATTCAACCTGTGAATTTGCATTTTAAAAAAAAATGCTCTAACCAGCCGTTATCTGTCTTATCGTAGTCAAAAGGCACAAAAGCAGAGTTTTTCACCTGCCACTACCTACCTACATCCGAAGCACATCACCCCATGTTTCTAAAATTAAAACAAAAGTTATATCTTTCCTATCTCATTTTTGGCCACACACCTCGATATCTACATGTAAAATCATAGTCCGGCAGAAAACTCAAGTTTTTGAGTCCAACCCTGTTTTGAAGAACACACGAAGTTTTTTCGTTGATCATGTTGGTTCAGAGTTTCTCCTATCAAAATCCGTCGGGTGCCACCCTGACACCCTTGGACATTTTTTATTTCAGTCTGAATGACCACATCCACTAGTCATTGACTGACTGAAAAGCCCCCACAAAGGATCTACGATAACAAAAATGCGTACATCAGTAGTTCTGGTTGACAAGAATAGATCGTTGAACATTTTGTAACAACAAATAGGCTACATTAGACATGACTGAAGATGGTGGTCAAAATGGCGGCAGAAATTTTGCACACGTTTGCGTTCAATCGGTGATCCTCATACCCTCAAAAGAGGTCCATATAGCTATACCACTGCTTCCCGCTTGTTCTATTTGTCCAGTTGGGGAAAAAGCGTTAAGAATGTAATGAGTAACCATAGAGCGGGGGTGGGGTGGGCACCTAACCCAAAAATCCAACCGTGCCGCTCCCCAACTGTGAGCAGCCCTTAATCCTCTCTACGTCTATATAACAAGGTAATTACGTGCAAGTCGTCCTCAGAAAAGTCTCAGATTGCGTGATACAGAGTTTTTTCCAAATATTCTTTCTAGGCAGGCCCGTCGCTAAGGGGAAGACCGCCCCCGATTAATCTTCCGTTTGGGACATTCTCGTGCAGATTGAAGTCTAAGACATCAATTTTATTTTACCAGAAACCATATGCATTCTTAAAAAATAGATTTTATACTTGGCCAGCCATACAAAATGGAGATCTGTAGAACCTATTTCGGACTGTAGGGGTACCAGCATGACCAATTTGGAGTACCGGAGCAGTTCGTGTTAATTGTAAAATAGAAAGTTACGTCACGACAACTACATGTATATTTTAATCAATCACTAATAAATTTTCATGAAGTTTAACTATAAACCTGGAGCTTAATTAGGCATCCCCTGTTTTTTTCGCAGTAGTGTTAATAGAAACCGCCATTACTTTCATGCTATCTTTAAGATGGCCAAAAAGTGATTGTTTGCGGAAAGAATGGTCTAATAGTGGGGCGGATTGCTATAAAAATAGTTCAGTTTGTGATACAAGCATGAAATTTGGTATGGAGGTCACTTTTGGTATTTCGAGTACTTTCAGGATAGTTGGCCACGAAATATCTTATTATTTTCAAGATGGCCACCGGAAGTGAAAAAATCTGCACTATTGGTGATGTGAGTGCAGCATATATGAGTGAAATATATAGCATTAAAGCAATTTTTCTGCTGTTATATCATTCCTTTATGCAAACCAAGACTGAATATGAATTGAAATAATGAATAGCAACGACAATTGTGGTTTAAAAAGGCTGTGGAAATATATGGCAAGGGAAATAACTCTGTATGCTCAAATGTTCAGTTACCAGGGATTTGTTTCTTTTTTAGACGTACACGTATTTTCAAAACTAAACCTTATAATCTGCAATATTATTGCCAATGTTTTGTATCTCATGCATTTAGAATCGATGCCCGTATATATCACAGGTGTATTTGTTGATACTAACTGCTTTCTTGGCAGTTACAGGATCAAAGTGCAGTGCATGAAAATCCTGTGCGGTAGCATTTGCATTTTCCAGTACATGTTGAACGCTTGCAGCAGCACTTCTGTAGTTCTTGACAGCACTCTGCTATAGCAGCGAGTGTAGTCCAGTGTGGCTCTCACATGTTGTTGTGTTTAAGCCAACCCCAGCTGATAGGATCTGGTAACTGTTGCACTGGAGAAGAAGCCTGGCTCCTAACATGACCCGCTTGGAAAACTGCCCTTTTAACATGCTCATATAGGGATGCCCTAGTTGGTGGTATGCCATTGTATGGACGTTGCTTTCGAGCGAACAAATCAAGGCGATATTCGTCTACTCTGCATGTTGTGCTTGAACGTCGTACATGACAACAACAAAAATGTTCCAAGATTTCCATGTCTGCCTCTGTAACTTCATTCTGTGGTGAACGGAGTCGACAGAAAAAAACCTCTGTTGCAGCCTCATGCACATTCCATGCCCGCCAAGCAGATTTCTTTCCTTTTCCCACAATGGCACACACTTTATCACACCCTGTAAAAAGCATGAAAGAAAGGTAAAGCACTTGATCGAGGTCAAATTGATTTGGTAATGTCGTGTACTGGGAGCCAGCGGAAGTGTTGTCCCTTCCCAAAAAGCTAACCACATTGAATTAATCTGAAGGTCAGTAAGCACGGAGATGGCTATAACAGCAACATCTGTGTCGGAAGTAACAACAGTCATGTTATTAAAACCTGTAACAACAGTCGCATGTTTGGCATGAACAAACATACGGGTGTCTGCCTCTTCATGGTTACAGGGTGACAGCACATCTGTGTTCACTTCCTTATTATAGGCAACATCATCCCCTTTAGTGACAACTATAAGGCTGTTTGTCTGAGCATTTACAATTCTATCTGCCAAAAAATCCAAACAGTTCAGTTTTGTTTTCATCACACCTCAGGAAATTGCTCAACGACTTTGGTACGTTACTCTTACCGACCACCTTTCTTTGAAACCCAGCTCCCCTTTTCTGTCGAGTTCCTGCTTTGAGGCTATTTTCGAGGTATACATCAAAAACAACATCTACTCTTGTACACTTTTGTGCACATCTTACAATGTATGGTATAATAACCTCAGCAGCATAGTCATCAAATGTTTTAGCAGTTCCAGGTGGTTTTGCATTGACCATAACCGCATCATCTATAATCATAACTTCAGTATGAGGCTTTTCTACTCGCGCAGCTATCCCTGTCTCTAAAATGTCCATCAGCTGTGATTTTACTCCAGAGTTGAGCATACCATTGTGTGATAATGATGGTGGGTACTGTTGGTTTTCATGTTGAAAAAAAGTTTTGAAGGTCACACTGTCGATTTTGGCACGATATACAAAGTCGTGAAAAAAGTCGACAGTCATTTTTCAAACTCTGTATTTTCAGATTCCCCACCGTAGTATGAGGCTTGATTTATTTTGCTGAAAACGGAAAGCTTATTTTTTGCCAAGGGTTCATGAAAACTTTCTTGTCCATTAGTTGTCGATTTTTTCAGGAATTTATCACACTGTTTTCTGCCAACAGGAAAAAAGCTGAGCCATCGACTCGTTTACCTTTTTATCCGCAACTTCTTTGACATCGAGGGAATAAAGGTCCTGTAAATATTCTTCAAATGGACTGCCATTCTCAGATATTGTTGAAATTAGTCAACAGCCTTTATCCTGAAATGTCCTTCTGAGGAGCAGGTGTATCGTCATGGTGTCTTCTGTTTCGTTTCAACTCTGATTTTCCAGCTGCATCTGCAAATTCATCGATAACCCTGCTTATTTCCGGCCCGCTATCATCCATCGCCACAGTGCTGCTGGGTCTTCTGTTAACCCAATAGCTCCACCGTCATCCCACTCCAATGCGAATTTTAGCAGGGGAGAAATCTCTCTTTAAAATAACACCTTGGTTGCAAATTTCCTTCAAGTAGAGCCTGATATCAAGTCACCACGGCCAGACTATAAAGCCCTGACAAAACTTCATTGACAAATACATTATGGCCGCACATCTATTTTTAGAAATGTCGGCCATCTTGAAAATGGCCTAATTTTCAGTGGCCAACTATCTCAGGGTTTTCTACTATATCTAAAGAACACATGGTGAAAATTTCATGCTTGTATCATCAAGTGAACTATTTTCATAACAAATCGCACTAAGCCGCTACACTATAATGACAAATGAAAGGCAACGCAATGATGACAATATGCAGTATTTTAATAGCGCTAATTACACATATCTGTCACTAATGTTTTTGATGGAAAATGTTCTCTTGACAAGTATGGTACTGGGACGGTCCATGATGAAACAATACCGGAAACTACTGAACAAAAAATGTAACTTCTGATCTCCTGAACACGATAGTAGAGTCTGACGTCAGTACCGAGTGTATCACGTGCCCGGATGACAGCCTGAACCCTCCTCCTAATGCTACCAGTGAGCCTCCTTATACGATCCAGAGGCAACTGCTGCCACTCCTCATGCAATGCAGCTTCCAATTATATACAGGGGGATCCATTTGCTTGCACACGACTTCCAAGAACGTCGTAGATGAGTTCTAAGGGATTCAAATCGGGGCGCATTGCAGGCCAAGGTAGTGTTGTAATAGCGTTGTTCTGAAGGAATGCTCACAGCATGGGAACGATGTGGCCTTGCATTGCCGTCCATAAATACAGGGCGTGTAGCCAACGGGTGGTTGTCAAAATGAGGCATGACAACCGGATTGAGAATGTCCCGGATGTACTGATAACCACTGAGATTCCCACGGACAGTATCAAGCTTACAATCATGAGATAGGCACCCCGATCATTACTGATCCTCCACCATAAGGAACAATAGGTCTGATGCTCCTGGGCACGTAAACAGTATTGCTATGCATCCACACTCTCATACGACCATCTGTGACGTGAAGCAGGAATCTATTCTCATCTGACCAATGGACTCTCCTCCATGTCCTGAGATTCTAATGTTGTCGAGCCATACACCGCTCAAAACGTCGTCTTTGATACTGATGTGACAGAGCTTGAGGCTTGATGACCCTTCTAGATCCCATACCCAGTGCTTTGAGACGGTTTTGGACAGTTCTATTGCACAAACGCCTGTTGAGGAGCCAAAGGCGTTTCACCCCCCACCCCACCCCTTGAAGCAAAGGGTTCACTCCCAACGAGGTGTGCCATACTCCGATCTTCCCGAGGAAAGGTCTTTTGGGGGATGTTCAGGCCTTGGTCGGTCATTAACATTGTTGGTGTGTTGATTTGTTCGGACAAGTCTGCTGATAACAGAATGACTATAGCCAGGTTGCCTTCCAATAGCTTTGACTGGCATGTCTGTGGCATGCATGCCAACAATTTGCCATCTTAGTGCCTCTGACAGTCTCCTCTTGCCATATCAACGTTTACTGATAAACGAGAAGTGACAAATTTTCTTGTTTTGTACCCGGATATTGCATGTGAATGATGGTGTTTTTTGTGACATCTCGTGGGAAGCATGCGTCACGTGGACGAGTGGATGTGTTTGGGGTAAGCTATCAACTAGAAACATCATGTTTCACGAGATGAAATGTACTGCAAGACATAGCAATCCTTAAAACATAATAATCAGTAACACCAACTTCAGTGTCATGAGACATTTCAGTGGGTGCTTAATTAAGTTCCAGGTGGATATAATCCAGACTGTTTAATGCCTTGATAATGTAGTTGGAATATTAGTCACGCAGGACTTGAGCCATCACCACAGTCGGCACAAATCAGGTTTACACCCCTCCCCCAGTTGGTCATCTTCGCGACACCCTTGCTTCCATTGATTCTGCTGACCTCTTGTCTCTGCAAGACTCCTTATCACCTCAGGCCCACCAGGGCTCCAAAATTGTTTAATAACTTCTGAGCATCGCGCTAGTCGGCTTTTGGTCGTGACATTGGGAAACAAGTTAACCATTTGCATCCGTCAAAATTTTGTAGTGAAGTGTGCACAAAACAAAAAATTTCTAGCACTGAGCAGGAAAGTTAACTGGTTGAGGGCTAAATTATTTTTGGTGGTATGTATTTGTTATACAATATTTGTTTTATTACAAATTATTGGAGCGTGCCCACAGGCACTCTATTAATTTGTAATAAAGCAAATTTATATAAACATATTATTTGCATTTGACCACTTATAAAACATGAGCAAGGAAAATGTTGACTTTTGCGCTCGCACCCTCATTTGTTAAAAGTCCTGATAATGTCTTCTGACAGACAAACAGTTAAGGCTGAATTTCTGCTTAATTTACATAGGAATTAGGATTTATCCTTTTTAATTTGATTCAGAACTTTGTGGTTTCGGCTGCTGCTCGGGTCAAGGAAGGGGAGCTGAATTACTTATCAGCTGTAATGACAAATGCACAAAGCTACATAAAACCTGAGGGAGGGAAAATTCCATCAGCTCCCCTCATCCGAGAGCAACCCAAAGTTTCCACCTCATCTATATCAACTTAATTATGGGCAATTGGTACACACAACAGCTTCAGATACCATGATTTTGAGCATATTAACACTTCTGGCCTACTTGGCCTCATATCCCATGCTGCTAAAGGTGGTCTTACAGAGTCTTACAGAGGACAGGGAGGGAGTCAAGGCCCTTCCTGGAAGAACTTGAAAGAGGTCTCACAGAGACTACCCTATCTCAAACGTGGGAGGTCGCAACTCACGTCCTTCTCCATACTTTATATACACGAGGTTTTTGACCTACCGAATCTGTTAATAACATGTTATCTCTAGGAACCCCGCAAACGATTTGGATTCCTGGCCACGTCCCTTGTCACCCCGTCCAGGAAAACTCAAAGCTGAGGTTGAACGGGGGTGGTAAGTGCTTGCGCTGTATAGCCTTGTGAATGCAAATTCCACCAACCAGCCCTTCCCCTCTTCCGACTTTGAGCAGCCCAAAGTTTTTACCTCGTACACCTAGTCTTTGTAGAATTCCAGACCGCCTCAGACCTACCAAGATCCTACCTTAGGTGGTGAGTCTTACAGAGACTGGAGCCAGGGTCCTTCTTGGGGGAGATGACAGAACTATAGTAAAATTTGGATTCCAGCTACGTCCATTGCCACCTCTCCCAGGAAGTTTGAAAGTCCAGGTTGACCTTGGGTGGTAAATAACCGAGGCACATATCCTGGGGGAGGGTAAATTCCACTTGCCACCCCAACTTAAAACATCCCAAAGTTTCCACCTCGTATATATAAAGTTAATTAAGTGCAGCTGGTCCACACAACAACTTCAGATTGAATGATGTTGAGCACATTGTTTCACAAATTTATCCCAGAAAGGGACAAGGGCATTAAGTCTCCGTAGAATTCCGTACCACGGCCGGCTATCGGCTCACATATTCATCAAAACTTCTTCATCGACTTCTTTCATAATTTAATTATGGAAACAAGACTGGTATAAATACAATTTTTGCGACATAATACTGAAGATTTTATGCAACACCCGTCTGTACCGAGCTTAAAATGTTTACACACGTAATCTTTCTGGCGTAATATGGAAGCCAATTGTCTCATTTGTTTGGTTTGATTAATCCGATACTACATCAATATTGAACTTCGAATAATGTTCACTTCCTGGATCAACAACAATCTTCTTACTTGAAAACCAATTTGTCAGAAACAAGGATGATGGTCGATACTTGGTTATTTGATTCCATATAAAGAGGCTTCTTCTGTTTGGATTTAATGTCAAAACGACCCTGAAACTGCTCTACTGTTTAGATTTACTGTCTCTATCACACACATGCTATTGGGTCAAAAAAAAGAGTTGTCTACGTGGTTTCCAGAGAGCAACCGATTAATCCTTTCCCTTACTATATTGTCAAGCCGCCAGCACCATATACACAAAAAACGCAGTTTAAATTTGATTTTTCACCTTTCGCTTCCAAAACGCAGCTTAAGGCTCCGCCAGAAGAGACTTGCTGGTACGGGATGTTATATGCAGGCCATATGGTACAGACAAAATTCTCAGTGGGCCCCCTTTACGGAGGCATCTAAGGTTCCTTGACCACACACCAACAGCAGTGGGGCATAGAGTTTGCGCGATACAGTCTTCTTCATGTTAACTCATCACCTGCAGTGGGCTGTATTCTTCACGTTTTAAGCCATCATCAAGTGCACTTACCAACTGCAGTGGGCTGTATAGTTCACATTATACAGACCTCATCTTGTCCACTCAACAACTACCGTGGGTTGTACAGTTCGCGTTATACAATTCATCATCAGGACCACTCACCAACTACAGTGGGCTGTATAGTTCATGTTATACAGTAGGGCTGTCACGATTTTTTAATTTAGGAATCGATTAATCGTCGCAAATAATCGATTAATCGTACCTAGATGACCCCCCTCCCTCCCCTCTCTCTAAAGTCGATAAATAAAGTTCTAGTCAGTTGACCTACCTTCGGTAAACAACGAAGACGATCCTCTTTTAGGTACATTCAAAGCTTTGATGTTCTGAACTTTTGAACCGTCAGTGTAATAATCAAGACCGGTCGGCAGTTGCGAACTTCGCAACTGCCGACCGGTCTTGACTATTACACTGACGGTTCAAAAGTTCAGAACATCAAAGCTTTGATGAATGTACCTGAAAGACAAATGCTTCCAACGGCTTCTTGGGGTTTAACATCGACGTTCTTAACTCTTTACCTTTAGAAACAATAGTTTTTTTCATCAAATTTTCTTTTAATTATTAAACGTCTAAAGCGGTTTACCGATTATTCGACAACGAAAAATACTAATCGATTTCGCCGTAACCGACCAACAATCGATTAATCGATTAATCATGACAGTCCTATTATACAGTTCATAATCACCAACTACATTAGGCTGTATAGTTCACACTTTTCAGTCATCATCAGGTCCACTTACTAACTACAGTGCGCTGTATAGTTCACGCTATGCAGTCATCATCATTTCCATCCAACTACAGAGGGCTGTATAGTTCACGATATACAGTCATCATCATTTCCATCCAACAACTACAGTAGGTTCTATAATTCACGCTATACAATAATCATTTATTTATTGGTGTTTAAGGTCTCATACTTATGCAGAATGGCTAATCATGACCGTGACAGTTTTACAGGCGGAGGAAGCCGGAGTACCCGGAGAGAACCACCGAGCAACGACGAGCAGCTGCCAGCTCCCCAACATCGTAACTCCGCACTGCAGCACAGGCAGGGTTAGATTGGTTGAAGACATGCGCACCAGCGACGTGCTGTACGTCTTAGTACACGGCGTCATCGTGCCCCCACGTGGACAATCGGGGTGAAGTGCCTTGCCCAAGGACACAACGCGGGGGCGCGAATCAGTCGCTGAAATGGTCACCCATCCAACTACTAACCGCGCTCGACGTTGCTTAACTTCGGTAATCTGACGAGAATCGGTTACCGCGACGCCACCACGCCCCCATACAATAATCATCAGGACTCACTAACTACAGTGGGCGGTATTGTCTGACGTTATGCAGCCATCATCAGGACCCCTCATCAACTACACTGAGCCTTATACTTCACGTTATACAACCCCCATCATGTCGACTCACCAACTACAGTTGTTATATACATGTATGTAGTTCACGTTATGCAGTCACTATCATCTCCACTCACCAACTATTGTGGAATGTATAGTTCACCCGTATACACTCATCAACATGTCCGCTCACCAACTACAGTGGCTTGTACAGTTCACAGTATAAGTCACCATCAGGACCACCCACCAGCTATATCGGGCCTAATAGTTCACGTTATACAGTTCTCATCTTGTCCACTCACCAACTACAATGGACTGTGTCATTCGCGGACTATTGTCATCGCCAGTACCACTCACCAACTACAGCGGGCTGTATAGTTCACGGCATACAGCCATCATCAGGACCACTCAACAACTACAGTAGGAGGTATTATCCCACGTTATGCAGTAATAATCAGGACCACTCACCGACTGCAGTGGGCTGTATAATTCTTGCTATAAAGTGATCATCATGACCACTTTCTAACTACTGTGGTCTGCATATTCACGTTATACAGTTCATCATCAGGACCACCCACTAACTACAGTGGGCTGTATAGTTCATGTTATAGTCATAAGAAGTGCCACTCACCAACTATTGTGGGCTGTATAGTTCTCGTTATACAGTCATCATAGGACCACTCACCAACTACAGTGGGCTGTATAGTTCATGTTATCGTCATCATAAGGACCACTCATCAACTAGTGTGGGCTGTATAGTTCTCGCTATACAGTCATCACAAAGCCACACACCAACTACAGTGGGCTGTATAGTTTATGTTATCGTCATCATAAGGACCACTCATCAACTATTGTGCGCTGTTTAGGTCTCGCTATACAGTCATCACAGGGCCACTCCACAACTACAATGGGTTGTATAGTTCATGTTATAGTCATCATAAGGACCACTCACCAACTACCGTGGGCTGTATAGTTCACATTATACAGTCCATCATCAGGACCACTTACTAACTACAGTGAGCTGTATAGTTCACATTAAACAGTTCAACGTCAGGATTACTCACCAACTACATTGGGCTGTATAGTTCACGTTATACAGTTCATCATCAGGATCACTCACCAACTACAAAAGGGCTATATAGTGCAGGTTATACAGTTCATCATCACGACCACTCACCAACTACAGTGGGCTAGTTTGTTCACGCTATACAGTCATAAGGACCATATACAAACTATCGTGAGCCATATAGTACACAGTATAAAATCACCAAAAGGACCACTCAAATACTACAGCGGGCAGTATAGTTCACGTTACACAGTCATCATCATGTCCACTCACCAACTACAGTGTGCTGTATAGTGCACGATATAAGTCATCATCAGGACCTCTTACCAACTACAGTGTGCTGAAAAGTACACAATACAAGTCATCATTGAGACTTCTTACCAACTACAGTGGGCTGGAAAGTACACGATACAAGTCATCATCGATACTTCTTACCAACTACAGTGGGCTGGAAAGTACACGATACAAGTCATCATCGAGACCACTTACCAACTACAGAGGGCTGGAAAGTACACGATACAAGTCATCACCGAAAACCACTTACCAACTACAGTGGGCTGGAAAGTACACGATACAAGTCATCATCGAGACCACTTACCAACTACAGTGTGCTGTACAGTACACGATATAAGTCATCATCGAGCCCACTTGCCAACTACAGTGTGCTGTATAGTACACGATACAAGTCATCATCGAGACCACTTACCAACCACAGTGTGTTGTATAGTACACAATATAAGTCACCATGGAGACCTGTTACCAAATACAGTGTGCTGTATAGTACACGATACAAGTCATCATCGAGACCACTTACCAGCTACAGTGTGCTGTATAGTACACGATACAAGTCATCACCGAGACCTCTTACCAACTGCAGTGTGCTGTATAGTACACGATATAAGTCATCATCAAGACCACTTACCAACTACAGTGTGCTGTATAGTACACGATATAAGTCATCATCGAGACCACTTACCAACTACAGTGTGCTGTACAGTACACGATATAAGTCATCATCGGGACCACTTACCAACTACAGTGTGCTGTATAGTACACGATATAAGTCATCATCGGGACCACTTACCAACTACAGTGTGCTGTATAGTACACGATATAAGTCATCATCGGGACCTCTTACCAACTACAGTGTGCTGTATAGTACACGATACAAGTCACCATCGGGACCACTTACCAACTACAGTGTGCTGTTTAGTATACGATACAAGTCATCATCGAGACCACTTACCAACTACAGTGTGCTGTGTTGTACACGATATAAGTCACCATTAGGACCTCTTACCAACTACAGTGTGCTGTATAGTACACGATATAAGTCACCATCGGGACCACTTACCAACTACAGCGTGCTGTATAGTACACGATATACGTCATCATCGAGACCTCTTACCAACTACAGTGTGCTGTATAGTACACGATATAAGTCACCATCGGTACCTCTTACCAACTACAGTGTGCTGTACAGTACACGATATAAGTCATCATCGGGACCACTTACCAACTACAGTGTGCTGTATAGTACACGATATAAGTCATCATCGGGACCACTTACCAACTACAGTGTGCTGTATAGTACACGATATAAGTCATCATCGGGACCACTTACCAACTACAGTGAGCTGTATAGTACACGATATAAGTCATCATCGAGACCTCTTACCAACTACAGTGTGCTGTATAGTACACGATACAAGTCACCATCGGGACCACTTACCAACTACAGTGTGCTGTTTAGTATACGATACAAGTCATCATCGAGACCACTTACCAACTACAGTGTGCTATATAGTACACGAAATAAGTCACCACTGGGACCTCTTACCTACTACAGTGTGCTGTATAGTACACGATATAAGTCATCATCGAGACCTCTTACCAACTACAGTGTGCTGTATAGTACACGATATAAGTCACCATCGGGACCTCTTACCAACTACAGTGTGCTGTGTTGTACACGATATAAGTCACCATTAGGACCTCTTACCAACTACAGTGTGCTGTATAGTACACGATATAAGTCACCATCGGGACCACTTACCAACTACAGCGTGCTGTATAGTACACGATATACGTCATCATCGAGACCTCTTACCAACTACAGTGTGCTGTATAGTACACGATATAAGTCACCATCGGTACCTCTTACCAACTACAGTGTGCTGTACAGTACACGATATAAGTCATTATCGGGACCACTTACCAACTACAGTGTGCTGAATAGTACACGATATAAGTCATCATCGGGACCACTTACGAACTACAGTGTGCTGTATAGTACACGATATAAGTCATCATCGGGACCACTTACCAACTACAGTGAGCTGTATAGTACACGATATAAGTCATCATCGAGACCTCTTACCAACTACAGTGTGCTGTATAGTACACGATACAAGTCACCATCGGGACCACTTACCAACTACAGTGTGCTGTTTAGTATACGATACAAGTCATCATCGAGACCACTTACCAACTACAGTGTGCTATATAGTACACGATATAAGTCACCACTGGGACCTCTTACCTACTACAGTGTGCTGTATAGTACACGATATAAGTCATCATCGAGACCTCTTACCAACTACAGTGTGCTGTATAGTACACGATATAAGTCACCATCGGGACCTCTTACCAACTACAGTGTGCTGTACAGTACACGATATAAGTCATCATCGGGACCACTTACCAACTACAGCGTGCTGTATAGTACACGATATAAGTCATCATCGGGACATCTTACCAACTACATTGTGCTGTATAGTACACGATATAAGTCATCATCGGGACAACTGGGCTGTGTAGTTTGCGTTATATAGTCATCATAACCGGTCGGCCAAGTTGATCGAGAAGGCCGATTGAATCCAAAAGACAATTACGTGCGCAACACGCGAGTGTGCCGATATTATCGGCTTGCGTTTTGCGCCGGGCATCTCCATCACTCCCAGTCCAACTCTAGCTCCCCCCCCCCACACACACACACCCGCCCCTCCCCCTCCCCCGCCGACCCCGCATTATGAAACAAACTGTTTGATAGTGCCCCCTCTTTCTTCGCCTTTTCCGATTTTTCCCATCATCTCCAGTAACTTTGATCTCACTTTGGACAAGAATGATCAGTTTCAGAAACTGGAACATCTTTTACGTAACCCGCCCAACTCCAGCTCGCCAATTTCTATTACAATCCGCGAGCACCTCTTCTCTGATATTCTCTGATAAAACAGCTCAGCTGCTTCAGCACCTCTCCCCTTAGCAAATCTTCAGGTTCGGTAGAATAATAATTCTCTATTAGCTCCGTAACTGGCATTGTCCATCCTGTTTGAACATTGGAGGACCATACAAAGTTAATCGTCATTTTACACCATCTGCTGTTTGGAAGGTTTATCATGTTATTAGTACAGTATCAGTTCCTCATATCTATTCTGTCTTTAACGTGAATCCACCTAGGTTCTCTCTGATCGCTTACAGCGCGGCTGTGTTACTTGGCCCGGCTATCCACCGACCCGCATCATTTGCAGACTCTGAAGGTTCTGCTATATCGTTTGCTTTAAATGGATCACATCCTTTCCATAAGTTATATTGATAATCACACTCTCTTTCAAATAGTTTTTACACGAACACCTTGCTGAAGCTATTCCTTCCTACAAGATTTAACCCTTTACCTAACCTGAAAAGCCGACGACACTTGCAAAAACAATTGTTGAATAACAAATGGTTTTCATTTTTTGTCTCAAAAACATAGGTTATGACCCCTCGTTGGAACGAGCTCGACGAGGGTCATAACCTATGTTTTTGAGACAAAAAATGAAAAAAATAGTTAAACTTAATTGGCGATTTTTGAGAATCGCGCCGGCCGGTTTTGGTGGTTACGTTGGGTAAAGGGTTAACTGATTGGGTATTCTTTTCCCCTTTGTATTATATTATTTGGAGTGGCGTTTCCAGCACTGTTAAATGCTTGCTTTCCTCTTCACCAATAGAAAACATGGCCACCCTTTGTCAAGATCGATTTGAATTTGTCCGAGTACAGGGTTAATGTTCAGAGATTGTAAATAAATAATTTGATACGTTTGCTTGTAAAAGCCGCAAATAGACACTGGGTACAAATTATTGTAGACTAATTTATTGACTGCTTGACCAGGTGGATGTTTATCTCTCGTTGAGAAGACTAATGGTTCCCCGCTGCGACGTTTAAAACTACTACGCAACTTTTTTCTCAAAGTCCCTAATAGTAATTCGTAACTGTCAGCCGCAGATGGTGTTCCACGCTATGTGGCCCTCAAATAAGTGCCATCCCCGTAGTTCTAAATGTCAGACTCACGAGCTTACAAAGGGATATCTCATCTATCTTAATAACGGTGCCCTATATCACAGAGGAACCGACATAATGATTAATTAGACACGAAAATGCTATATGATGAGAGACTGGTCATCGGTAGTCAGTCGATCTCGGATTGAGTCAGTAATCCGACGGAAAGAGGGCTCGGAGCTCTAGCCACTGGGGCTGTCATTTGTAGAAATTAATTGTGGAGACTAAGTGGGTTCCGTTTAAGTAGGCGAGCGGTCGCCAGGCAAAGTGACGCGACGCATAGGCGAAGTGTGGAGTAGTAAAGAACTGTCGGGAGCTAGAACAATTAACTTAATCGAAGCTGTTGAGAGCTTGAACATTTGATTTAAGATAAGAGCTTAGAGTGAGCTTAACTGAGACAGACAAATTAGATGCATGAACTTTACTTGTTTAAACGGTATTGAAAATTGGTATAAACGGAGATTGGTGTAGACGGCGAGTGGTTAAATCCGTGGAATGAAGTGACTGTGGTATCGAATGTGTAAAATTTAGTTAGACAGAGTCGGTTGCAGTGGACTGGCCATTCAGCGTACTTGGAGGCTGAGCGGCGTAGTAAAATAGACAGTACGTTATGTACGCAATCGCTTGAGAAGTGGAGAGGAAACCCAGGAGTGAGGAACAACTGGAAACATCTAGACAACAGCATCGAACATGGGGTACCCCGAAAAGAGCTCCAACTTTATGGGGAAAATTCATATGTGCTTTCTTTGTGTATAGTGTATATTCTTGGATTGTTCGTTGATGCGTATATGTGAGTACATAGTGTTATTTTCATTTCCATTAAATTATACTCAAATGATCCACTGTCGGTTATCTTTTTAAATATCAAGTCACGGACACCTTAAGATGACGAATCTGCCCCAACAAAAACCACAACACAGCGAGGCCGAGAGACGTACGTTCACTCGAAGGCCCGGCTGTCCTTTCTGAGTACGGCCGAGCTCTAGAGTGATCACAAATCTAAAATATCTGCCCCAACGTGTTGCGACACCCTTCACGTTAGAAACTGATCTAACCTTCGGCCCACATGTTTTACCTTACTCTCGTTTGTCCTTCATCCCAAGTTAACAGTTTCTGTAGTCCCCTTCATCTCAGCAAATAAAACCATGTCATCAGCTTAAAGTTAGAGTTTTTTGTCTCCTCGACTGTGACCGCCTCTCCATCAACTCTTCTCCTAAATTTTTTATGTACAGAGCAAACAGAATCGGTGACAAGATGCACCCCTGCGTGAGGCCTATCTCCATCGGGACCCTTTTTAGTGATGTTTGAGATGACATCCCTGTACAGTGGTTTCATGACTCCGACAAAACTTCCTCCAAATCCGAGCCCTCAGAGTTTCTGCCACATTTTCTCCACCCATACTTTGTTATATGCTTTTTCACATCTAAGAACAGAGTTGGTGATTTTTTTACTTCTTAAAAAAATCGATTTTTTTTATTTAAATCGGATATTTTTTATTTAAATCGATTTATTTGATTTTTATTTCCATACTATAAATTATTCACCAGAGGATACTTTTTCTCACATGATTCCTTTAGAAAAGAGAAACAGAGTGTATTGGCAGCAGTTTGTACCAAGGGCTGCCCAAAGAATGGACACAAATAACTGATATTAAAACATTTACCTGTGTTAACCATTTCAGTCTTTGATGTCGTTTGAGGGGAAGAATTCCAGAATATTTTTGGCATAGAACAGACATTTAGCACAGATGGAAATAGAGAGGAATCATTAAAATTTGTGTTTTCTCATTGTTACAGCATTGCTGGAAGGAAGATGACTTCTTGAAAATCATTTTTGATACTTTGGAACTTAAATCACTGATCTTTGATCTCAGAGTTGATTTCGTATTTTTGATGGATTCATTGAAAGATTATCATATATATGGTTTAAAATCTCTTTTCACTTAATTTTAGTTTTATTCATATTAGCTGAAAATTATATAAACTTATAAAAGATTCAGGAACATTTAACTTCCCTACAGCATGTTTCAGCAGTCAAGACACAGTGGGATATATATATTCCCACTCTATAGATTAGTTCTAACTGTCATAAAAAGGGCTAATAACTGTATTTCAACAGTTAATATGCATTTCTTTTTTATTTCAGCTCATTTCCAAGTTGTTTTGAAAATATTTCTGAATATTTGTAAATTTTTTATATAAATCAGTGATTTAAAAAAAAAATCATTGATTTAAATCAATTGATTTAAATTGGCCAACCCTGTCTAAGAAGACCATAAAACCTTTCTCTTATCGGTGTTTTTCATTCTATCAGTTGGTAAAGAGTAGACAAGTGGTCTGTGACTCTCTACCTTTTCGGAACCCATCCTGGTTTTCCCCAAGAATCTCTTTTCTTCGACAATTTCCGAAAGCCTTCCACAGAGAACCTTGCAGAATAACTTCGCTACAACGTATATCCCTCGGAAAATATCTAAAACTTACCAATGTCCCTTTTTATGAAAAAAAGGTTACCCTGTTTTCCTCCCACTTCTCGGACCTCTTGCTTTCTGATTGTCGCAATAAATAGTTTTGTGAGATACTCATATAGTGGCTCCCTTTCACTTTGATGCTTTGTCATTCTTCTTTAACTTGGTTCACTTCTCCGCCTCAGTTTCCCTGCATACTGAGTCAGATAAATTTTCTGCACTCTCCATCCCGGATTTTGGAGCACCCCCACCCTCTCCCACGTTTTCTACAATTTACTTTTTCCCAACGCTTGGTCATTTTTGCTGCAATTCTACAGTACGGCCGCCGTGGACAGGCCACTTAATATTAGACTCCAAACACTAATTATAAGAATAATCATCAAAAATTTAATTAATGAAGCACCGGGTACAACCCGGTGCTACATTAAATAAAATTTTGTTGATGATGATTTTTTTATTACCTGGACAACACATGCGCAGACATCACTGCCCACGCGTGAATTACGACCAGTCCACAACAGCTGTACCGTATCCTGGTCATCACTGCATTTATTGGATATAATTACCCGCTTCCAGGATACATTCTCACTTGACCTCCCCCCCCCCACCCCTTTTTCCTCATTATTTTAATGGGATTACTGTTGCGCTGTTTCCTATTTTTGTCCTTTGTTACATTAACCATTTTTTGTCTCCTCATGTACGTCTTTGTCACTTTTAGTGACTGTATGATGCTGCACCTGAAATTGTCCACTTGTAAATACATCACATTTTTCTTCCGCTCCTTTATTGCATTATTGAGCTCATTATTTACTTTATAACCTAATCCTTCGTCGACGTTTTAACTGGTTGAGGAATAGAATATTTTTGGTGGTATGAATTTGTTATTCAAAGCATGTTTCATTACAAATTATTCGAGAGTGCCCATAGGCACTCTTCAATAATTTGTAATAAAACAAATTTGCACAAACCAAATCTTATTTGCGTTTGACTGAATATGAAACACGAGCAAGGAAACTGTGGAATTTTGCTCTGCCACCCTCATTTTTTTAAAGCCTGATAGTGGCTTCCAGCACTCAACCAGTTAATACTATTCTTTCTTTCTGGTTTTCCACTGATTGATTCATCTATGTTTTTTCAGCAATAAACAAAGAAAATATTGCAGGCATCGTTTGCAAGTTTTGTAAAGGTGTGTCCATCCATATCCACATAAAAGGTCAAATAAAAAAAATACCCCCGAAAACAGACAATATATGCATTTATTGATTCACTTCAATTTCATTGACTGAGAAGAAACAACTTGAACTTTCATAAGTTCCCTATCACCAGGAGCTAATGGAGTTTCGTATGTATACTACACAAAAAGAGTTTTTAACCACCGCCGTTTTTCCAACTTTATCGGAAGTGTATATCGCAGAACATAAATCCCGATAGTTTCACAAGAAAATGTTAATTTTGAAGTTGGTTGGTCTAGGGCTGTCGCAACTATCATTTTTTGTAATCGACTAATCGTGACCAGTAATCGAAGGTTAGTCGATTAATAGTCGCTTCCCATGATTTTTTAGCAAATCATTCTTCTGTTCGTAAAACTCTGAAAATGACAATGACACCAGTGTGTTCAGACGAAGTGGGGTTGTGGGAACAACAAATCGGTCCCGACTGAAGCTACATGTAGTCCAATCTTGGACCCACAGTCCGTAATATAATTTTTGGGGTTGGTACGTCCTGTAGGACGTACCAACCCCAAAAATAATATTACTGACTGCGGGTCCAAGTTTGAACTAGATTGAAGCCGATGAATTAAAATGAATTTACCAAAGAACGTTCCTGCAGATGTTTCCTTTCTGCAATAAGTTTCTCGAAATTTTGAACATTGAGATCTATGCATTCCCTCGTCAGTTGTTAAAATTGGATCTTAGTCTGAAGTTCCGAACTTTGAGAAGTGATCTGACGTTCTGACTTTCGTCATAATTTTGTCACTTCCGCGCTTTGGGTTTTCCAATGGGTGCATTCGTGTGTACAAGACTGGAGAAATTCAGAAGAATCTATTCTTCTCGAGTAACTGTGAGTGTTCTTTCTTACACAGTCGGTGACAGTCGTACAGTCTTCCGGATATGAATGTTAACTATGGTTAGATATTTAAAGTTATTCACCTTCATTGATCATTCACCTCACAAAACAATGCAATTTAGCCCCGACGTGTAGTAGACGTGTACCACCTTGAAAATGAACGACGATCGACTAAAAATAAAAAACGTCGACTACTTCAATAGTCGACGGTTAGTCGACTAATCGAATAATCGCGACAGCCCTAGGTTGGTCTATGTGCTCCTTTACCACCGCGACGGCAAATAAGTAGGCGATTCCATGGCTCGAATGGTTAAATTGGATCTGCGTAATTGGAACATTTGTTTTTTGTTGTGTATCTTGATGTATTGGAATATAGGCACTGGTTCTAATTTAGTGGACATTTTGAAACCTCTCTGGGACATTGCAGTGCAGTCGTCATGGACTGGTCGTAATCCACGGGTGGGCAGTGAGTTAATAAAAATCATCATCATCAACATTTTAATTAATTAATGAAGCACCGAGTTGTACACTATGCTTCATTAATTAAATTTTTGATGATTATTCCTATAATTAGTGTTTGAAATCTAATATTATTGCGTCCGTGGAGATATTGCCCACTCGTGGAAAGTGACCAATCCACGGTGATCGTACTGTACAGCCTCTGTCTGAACTTTGGAATCTGATACCGAAACGTTTTTACTGGGATGCTGAAGAGTCTACCATCAGGAACTGGTGATCAATAACAGAACTAGAAGCACGTGTTCATATAAATAAGAGGCAACATTTTGCTAAACGAGTTGAAAGTTGAAAATGAACGAAGTTGCCCAACTGTACAGTTTCAAGAAATGTTCGTAGATCCAAATCAAAAGAGAAAAGCAGTGCGACAAGCCAGCTTATACAGTTTTTGTCAAACACAAAATAATATTCCCATAAAGTTGAAGTTAAAATTATTGACAAATTTAACAGATGTGAAAATGATAAAATGAATCTGCCATGTCTATTTTCCAGTATCCACTGTCTATCTCATATCTTTGTTATGCGGAGTATCCCCTTTGTTTTTAACGCTATAACTGATTCGGGTAAGTTTTAAGATGGCCACCAGAAAACATTTGTTCGTAGCCGAACTATTCAGAGCGAGTAGATAATAACGAAAATCTGTCATTCTAATTCATTTTTAGCTGCGACAAAACGGTCAACAATTCAATGGGTACTAATGTTAGTCAATTGATTTGTCTGTTCGTGACAAAACATTTATGACGGTCTCAGTTTTTCGTACACTCGCTCGCACTTATTTACATGAAGTGTGTCCAGACCTGGTAACATTTTTTTGGCACACTCTATGAGTGGGCTTAGAAAATGATATCCAAAGCAGTACTTCATATCGGATGTGCGCTATTGTGCTCGCGCGATAATGATCCACCTTATTTGCGACTGGGGTAAACACTTGGTCCCGCGCTTATAGAATATCACTAGTAGGGTATATCTTACAATTTGTTCGCCACACCCCAGACCTATATGATGTTATAGTAATTCCGCGGTGTGACGTAGAAATTACTACATATATCATATTGTTGATATGTAGGCCTGAGGTAAGGCGTAGTGATAAAGATACTAATTGTAAAATAGACACAACTGTGATGCAGCTATGAACTGGATTGCTAGACGTCAGCGAAAAATGTCGCCTCTCAAAGTGCCCCTCTCTTCTAAGATGGCAACCAGCCAACCAACGCGGTAACACCTCCCAGTCCATGACAACTGATGATACGAAAGCTGTTACGCTGTGACTGTAGTCACAGCGTAACAGCTTTCATTTCATCAAACGTCATGGTGTTTACCAAGCACAAACAGAAATAACACTATAAACTTTCCAAAGCTGTTCTCAAGTCGATAATAACTAAGAGATGTTGAAATTATTCAGTTTGCACAGTCACGAAAAATGCGCACATTTTCATCATATTAATTTTTCACAGGCATCAAAGTTTACTCTTTAAAATGCGATCGCCGGTTGCGAGGCGTCGAGAACATAAAGATTTTGTTTGGTGAGCATTGTTTAAATTATAACAACTTCCGCCTACAATATGTGGGTTATGCGGTTCCATTTGTGGACAATGGGTGTCCCAGCAATCCACTTGTATAGTGATCAGTCGTATGACTACGTAGTGTCTGGGTGCGGCGTAAGGTTTGTGGTTACAGTTCTAGTTCCCTTTAATACATTTAGATGCACTTTTTTACTCGCCTTGTTTTTGACAAAAATGAAGTATTACCGAAGTTGAAGGTGTCCACGTGGACACAAAAGAAGACTCTTAGTGGTCCTCTTACTTCTATTTTTAATCGATACTGTTGTTTTATTCTTTCTGCCCTGGCAACAAATCATTATTTCCTACTCTGATACTTCCTAATAAATAATATCAATGGCTCGATTTACAGAGATGTGTGACAGGTCCATAGAGGGCGTAATTTGAATCCTGTTCTGTAATTATGATAAACTGGAATGTTTTGTTGGACCGGATCATTGGTAAATTGAATGATCACATTTTACATACTGAATGACATTACATTATTGCTCAAACATTTCATGAATAGTAATATATGAGAGCGAACATCACGTATCCGTCAGTGGACTCGTGTAATCTCAGCTATTACAGCAAAATCATTGATCATAAATTTCTCAACGCGGTGTCTATTTGGCGCGAAGAAATATTGACAGCGACATAATGAACATGAAATCGCAACTGAAAACACGTAAGGATTGTAACCCAACAACTCGGTAGAGGAGGTGACACAATGGATACTAAACTGCACCAATGATCTGTAACAATTGAATCCAACAGCTCTGTAGAGTAGGCGACACAATGCACACTAAATCGGTACTCGCGATCTGTAATAATTGAATCCGACAGCTCCGTGGTGCAGGAGACACAATGAAAACTAAATCGGTACTTAAGATCTGTAATAATTTAATCACACAGTACGCAACACAATGAACACTAAATCGGTACTGGGGATCTTAGTGGAGCGGATTAGAGCGATTTTTTTATGAAAATAGTTCACTTGATGATACAAGCATGAAATTTTCACCATGTGTTCTTTAGATATAGTAGAAAAACCTAAGGTAGTTGGCCACTGAAAATTAGGCCATTTTCAAGATAGCCGACATTTCTAAAAATAGATGGGCGGCCATAATGTTTTTGTCAATGAAGTTTTGTCAGGGCTTTATAGTCTGGCCGTGGTGACTTGATATCAGGCTCTACTTGAAGGAAATTTGCAACAAATAGGACAGCCGCATTGACAGGCGCAGATATTGCTACTTCCGGAACTGCTGACTCTTTTTTTAGGCACGCACATCGGGTTACAGCTGCTGCTCTGTTCAGTCTCATGAAAACTGCTTTTAATAAGAGTGAAGGTCCATTTCTTGACAAAGCAGAGGAGTTCAAAGTTTTTATGCAGTGGTGTGGTGAACAAGAAAAGATCTAAAAAGATTCTAAAACTAGAGTTGTTGATACTTTGTTTTGTCCGTTCATTTCGTGAAAGTGATTTCCTACTATACAAAGAATCACTAGCTTAACTTATTCCCTACTTCTTTGCCCTGGACCATATAAATTATGTCCGGTGGCTCGCAGTTCACCTTCGTGATATGTCGGGCTTGAGACTTTCCATCCTGATATATATACAGAATTTTGCAAGGGTCATTTTGCTGTCCACAAAACTGAACGAGTGTTCTCTGGTATCGCAATCGATCAAGCTCACGAGCAAAATAATGCCATAGTTAAGGGTGACGGTGGAGCTATTGGGTTAACAGAAGACCCAGCAGCACTGAAGCGATGGTTGATAGCCGGGCCGAAAATAAGCAGGGTTATGGATGAATCTGCAGATGTAGCTGGCAAATCAGAGTTGAAACGAAACAGAAGACACCATGACGATACCCCTGCTGCTCAGAAGGACTTTCAGGATAAAGTCTGTAGACTAATTTCAACAATATCTGAGTATGGCAGTCAATTTGAAGAATATTCACAAGACCTTCATTCCCTCGATGTCAAAGAAGTTGCGGATAAAAAGGTAAACGAGTCGATGGCTCAGCCTTTACCTGTTGGCAGAAATAGTATGATAAATTCCTGAAAAAATCGACAACTGATGGACAAGAAAGTTTTCATGAACCCTTGGCAAAAAATAAGCTTTCCCTTTTCAGCAAAGAAATCAAGCCTCATACTACGGTGGGGAATCTGAAAACAGAGAGTTTGAAAAATGACTGTCAACTTTTTTCACGACTTTTTATATCCTGCCAAAATCGAGAGTGTGACCTTCAAAACTTTTTCCAACATGAAAACCAACAGTACCCACCATCATTATCACACAATGGTATGCTCAACTCTGGAGTAAAATCACAGCTGATGGGCATTTGAGAGACAGGGATAGCTGCTCGAGTAGAAGAGCCTCATACTGAAGTTATGATTATAGATGGTGCGGCTATGGTCAATGCAAAACCACCTGGAACTGCTAAAACATTTGATGACTATGCTGCTGAGGTTATTATACCATACATTGTAAGATGTGCACAAAAGTGTACAAGAGTAGATGTTGTTTTTGATGTATACCTCGAAAGTAGCCTCAAAGCAGGAACTCGACAGAAAAGGGGAGCTGGGTTTCGAAGAAAGGTGGTCGATAAGAGTAACGTACCAAAGTCGTGGAGCAATTTCCTGAGGTGTGATGAAAACAAAACTGAACTGTTTGGATTTTTGGCAGATAGAATTGTAAATGCTCAGACAAACAGCCTTATAGTTGTCACTAAAGGGGATGATGTTGCCTGTAATAAGGAACTGAACACAGATATGCTGTCACCCTGTTACCATGAAGAGGCAGACACCCGAATGTTTGTTCATGCCAAACATGCGACTGTTGTTACAGGTTTTAATAACATGACTGTTGTTACTTCCGACACAGATGTTGCTGTTATAGCCATCTCCGTGTTTACTGACCTTCAGATTAATTCAATGTGGTTAGCTTTTGGGAAGGGACAGCACTTCCGCTGGCTCCCAGTACACGACATTACCAAATCAATTTGACCTCGATCAAGTGCTTTACCTTTCTTTCATGCTTTTTACAGGGTGTGATACGGTATCTGCCTTTATGGGAAAAGGAAAGAAATCTGCTTGGCGGGCATGGAATGTGTATGAGGCCGCAACAGAGGTTTTCTGTCGACTCAGTTCACCACAGAATGAACTTACAGAGGCAGACATGGATATCTTGGAACATTTTGTTGTTGTCATGTATGACCGTTCAAGCACAACATGCAGAGTAGACGAATGTCGCCTTGATTTGTTCGCTCGAAAGCAACGTCCATACAATGGCATACCACCAACTGGGGCATCCCTATATGAACATGTTAAAAGGACAGTTTTCCAAGCGGGTCATGTTTGGGGCCAGGCTTCTTCTCCAGTGCAACAGTTACCAGATCCTATCAGCTGGGATTGGCTTAAACACAACAATTTGTGGGAGCCACACTGGACTACACTCTCTGCTATAGCAGAGTGCTGTCAAGAACTACAGAAGTGCTGCTGCAAGCGTTCAACATGTGCTGGAAATTGCAAATGCTACCGCACAGGATTGTCATGCACTGCACTTTACTGCTCCTGTAACTGCCAAGAAAGCAGTTAGTATCAACAAATACACCTGTGATATATACGCAGATTATGCAGTTTATTTTGAAAATACGTGTACGTTTAAAAAAGAAACAAATCCCTGGTAACTGCACATTTGAGCATACAGGGTTATTTCCCTTGCCTTATATTTCCACAGCCTTTTAAACCACAATTGTCGTTGCTATTCATTATTTCAATTCATATTCAGTCTTGGTTTGCATAAAGGAATGATATAACAGCAGAAAAAATGCTTTAATGCTATATGTTTCACTCATATATGCTGCACTCACATCACCAATAGTGCAGATTTTTTCACTTCCGGTGGCCATCTTGAAAATAATAAGATATTTCGTGGCCAACTATCCTAAAGTACTCTATATACCAAAAGTGACTTCCATACCAAATTTCATGACGGTATCACAAATTGAACTATTTTTATAGCAATCCGCCCCACTCACTATCTGTAATTATTTACCTAACTTAACGGCCAAAACAGGCCAGCGCTATTCTAAAAAAAAACACCAATTAATTTTCATTATATTTTCATTTTTGTCTCAAAAACATAGGTTATGACCCCTCTTTGGAACGAAATCGTCCGGCGCGTTTCAAAGAGGGGTCATAACCTATGTTTTTGAGACAAAATATGAAAAAAATTACTTATTCAAGAATTTTGTTTGCAAGTGTCGTCTGCTTTTATGTTAGGTAAATGGTTACTCCTACAGCTCCACAGAGTAGGAGGCACAATGAACACTAAATCGGTACTGAGGATCTGTAAAATCAGGCCTAGAAATGAACCGAGACCGATCATTTAGGTTACGTTTGAGTTACGTCGATCGTAAAATACACGAACGCACTGTAGGTTACGAAAAAATAATACAACGGAAATCAAATTTCTAATCACCCATGTTTTGTCAGTCAGATTTTACAATCTTTCGGGACTAACTCGACATGCTGTTTACATCTTAGCTGAAAGTCCGCCCAAATAAATAACAACAACTAACGCGCGATCTCGCCAAAGCGTGATCGAACGTTAGTTTTTGCTATTTATTTTGGCGGAAATTCTGTTAAAACATAAAGAGTATGGCTGGCGTGTAAAACAGAGAAGACTAGAAAGCATCACAACTTTCTTTTTCTTATAGGTTACCAGTATATTATATAGCGTAACCTATTAACAGGTTACGGTGTAAGGTCTTTATTTCTAGGCCTGTAAAATTAAACCCAACAGCTCTGTAGAGTGGGCAACACAACGAACACTAAATCGGTACTGAGTATCTATAATAATTTAATTCTACATCTCTGCAGAGTAGTCGATATAATGAACACTAAATCGGTACTAAGAATCTGTATTAATTTAATCCCACAGCTGTGCTCAGTAGGCGACACCATGGACACTAAATCGAAACTAAGGGTCTGTAACAATTTAATCCTACAGCTCAGTGCAGTAGGCGACACATTGAGCCCTAAATCGGTACTAAGGATATGTATTCATTTTATCATACGGTTCTTAAGAGTAGGCGACACAATAAACTCTAAATCGGTACCGAGGAGCTATATATACAGAACCGCACATACGTTTGAATGGGCTAAGAATTATCACACTCGATTGCTTTGGCCCTGGATATCACTCGAACAAACGTATGTGCGGTTCTGTATTTATCACATACCTCCCATGTAACAACCAGTCTACACGGAAATTGAACTAAATGCACTCTTCAACTGGACAATTGCTGCGTTTTCTTCGTTGCCAAAGAGACATCACTATTAGTTGGCCGGGTACAACGCTAATTTGGTAATGATGATCGAACTTCAAATATTGACTCAACTGCGGGGAATAACACAACGAAAAAGGTTTTAAATAGCTAATATGTTTCACACACTCCACCATGATATGACCAGTTGTGGAAAGTATTTGTCAACGAACAAGCAGTCAGAATGTTATTTTTATTTTGAAACTGTTTGACTCGAATCTGATTGTTTAAATATCTCGGGCAAACAAATATAAATGAGGAACTTGGAATTTCCAAGCGATCTCGACTCCGATGCATTCGACCAATGATTGACGTGATTTATTTAGACGGGTTCCTTCTCTGTTCACGTTGGAAGCGAAATCGAACGTGTTTTGTATCACCACATGTGCGACACAACTTTTTTTTTATCGTGGAGACAGAACAGTAGAAATCCCGTGTTTTACATTAATAGGTGTGTGATAAAATAATTTATTTATGTAAATTGATGTAAATCGTTCGCCTGAGCTCCAGGATTAGAGCTTCACTAAACCTTCCAACGTGTGCAGAGTGGATTCGTTAATTTCGACGTAGACAAATTATCATTTCGTCCATTGAGTACAACAAAGCTAAAGCATTGCGAATGGCGCCTTGTTGCACTCAAGGATGATATAAACACAGATTATCATGATAATATGCATGTCATGTGATTTGTATCAGATTCGAGGTGGTGTCCAGAATGGGCACTCAACGAGTCGGCTTTGCGAGTTGTCATCCCATTTTTGGACACCACCGAGAATCTGATGCAAATCACAGGACATGAACATTATCATGATAATTCATTTTCTAACAATTCTGTCACATAAAGAGATTAAATCTTAAATTATTAATACAGTTTTAAGACATACTGTTGGGCGAGAAAAAGTAAACAAAAACCCATATTTTATGGAACTATATTGTTGTGCACTCTAACAAACAATGAGTAACGCGGTCACTGCAATTTTCAAAGTTGTGTTGTCAAATTATTCACTCCTAGTGTCACTTCCTATGATGATCCGCAATTGTGTGTGTGTGTGTGGGGGGAGGGGGATTTTTCTCAGAGGACTCAACTTCTGAAATAAACAACAAAAGTGCATCCTTAATACCTTACACTTGAAAATTATGGTGATATTTGAGCTACCCATGTATTCGTGATGCCCTTGCTGTAACGATATAAACATGGTGACTACTTCATTTTTTATAAGAATTATTGTTGATGTTTACACATAATGTCATCAAATCCTGAGGAGTATGAGATTTCTATCAACACACGTCCTTTACTTTAATGTGTTCCCACGTTTCAACACAGAATTGCCAGAAATTTATCACTGACAAATTAAATTATTTCTATGAGAAATAAAAACTGGAACAGGCTGATACACAGCCTCATCAGAGAGCTCAATCTACCCAACACGCGATACACAGCCTCCTTAGAGAGTTCAATCCACCCAACACGCGTGAACTGTTAACTGGTGAGGTGAACAATTTCCATCTGTTTTTATACAGTACCGCCTCCGTGGACTGGTCACTTTCCACGGGTGGATAATTTTTTTCACGGCCGCACTAATATTAGATTACAAACACTAATTATAGGAATAATCATCCAAACTTTAATTGATGAAGCACCGGTTACAACCCGGTGCTTCATTAATTAAAATTTTTCTGCTGATCATTTTTATTACCTGGTAAACGCATGCATGGACATCACTGCCCACGCACGGATTACGACCAGTCCACCAGTCCGACCAGTCCATGGCGACTGTACTATATATCAAACAATCACATGTTACACTGGGGAGCGCGGAGGCTCAGTAGGTAGAGGTGCAGGCTGCAAGCCGAGAGGTCCTCGGTTCGATTCCCACCTGCGGTAACCGCATTGTGACCTTGGGCAAGACACTTCACCCCCCATTGCCCATGTGGGGGCACGATGACGCCGTGTACTAAGGCGTACTGCACGTCGATGGTACGCATGTCTTCAACCAATCTAACCCTGCCTGTGCTGCAGTGGAGAGTTACGATGTTGGGGTGCTGGCAGCTGCTCGTCGTTGCTCGGTGGTTCTCTCCGGGTACTCCGGCTTCCTCCACCCGTAAAACTGTCACGGTCATGATTAGCCATTGTGCATAAATATGTGACCTTAAACATCAATAAATAAATAAATACCCCTCAAGTAATAGGATAGAACTCTGACACCCGAGTAACAATCAGAAGATAATACAATCAAATCCATCAACATTTTTGTCACGAAGAATGAAAGACAACCTAAATAACATTTGGAAGCGGAACTCTTCGGAAGACCCAGAAAAATACCAACAATTCGGATATGACTTCACACTCTACAAAACCGTTCCTGCACCACAAACGCGTGATTATAGACATGGCCTTAACATTTTCCTCTGTCAAAATAAACGTTTAACCACTGTTTTCCCAACCACCCCCTTCAGAACACAAAGGGTAGATATACAATCCTCATCTGTGTATATTCTTGTGTAATTGATCTCAGGGGTATCAACTTATTTGGTGCTCCACTTTTGTCTTTTCGATTACGAAAGGTGCATTTTCTGTAACAAACAAGCACTTTTGGCACACGGCGACCTCAAATTTACCAGCAAAATGCACCTGATTGACCGAAAGAGGGATAATAACATATCATTCACTACACTCCGTTTTCTTTTAAAATAAGGTTTAGTGTGATACTGTAAGATCGCTTCTGTAACATCAAACGTTCATGCCGAAGGAAACGCTCTAGGCGTGGGTGCGAACCCCCGCTATGCCAGGTATTATAAAAAAATCTGTGTGCTTTCTTGAATCTACCACACTCGGGAAATTTGAAAAAGAGATGATCTCGCTAATTTTTAGTGATGTGTAGAATGTGGAATTAAGTAATGCAATTTTCTGCAACTCAAAAAACAGTTGTTTGCTCTTGAAGGCAGACGCTTCCTGTGCTTAGAAACATAGGAATTCAATATGAACTGTTTTAAACTGATAGAAACATTAACAGTTTTTAATTAATTGTTTCATACCGATCACTGACGCTGTTGCGCAACAGAAATTAGATTAAATATACTTCACAATAATCTTTGATCCACTGATTTATGCAATTTTTCATACCAGAACAATTTTGCAGTTGAAGGGAAGCCAAAATAAACTTGGCGATACATGAGTTATACGACGCCATGTCCCCACTCTCGTTCTCTATTCCGATGTGTCTCTTTTGGGATGAGTTCCCGTGATGAAGCTATTGTGTTGGTAGCAATTTGATAGCTTTGACTTTGGAAAGATAACAGAGATACGTGTGTTATGTATTGCGTAGGTGGATCGTGGTAGAGCGGAGGCTTTTATGTTTGTTTGTCCGAAACAACATAAATGAACAAGAAAATTATAGTAATACTATGCAAAAAAGGGCGATGGAAAAAATGGCGGTGATTCTCCACTGCGCCGTACAGATACAAATTTGTTTTCGTGTACATTTCAATGGTATGAAGATGAGGTTATTTTGTGCCATTAACCTCGTTGTTATCTAATTATTACCAAATAGTTGTGGTACACAGCAGTGCGGGTATGAAAACATAAACACGAAGAAATTCCTTTTGGTAAGATTAAACACCAGAGCAGATGTACCAGTTATGTTCCTATTTTTGTACCCCTAATGCGAAATACCGAAATGCTTCAAAGCTTTAAGGCAGTGCCAGAATTGCGTTTGCGTTGATTCATATCACAGAAAGGGCTATGAATGATAATAATCTGTAAATTAAATTAAATAGAGCCAGACCAGTTTGCCGCGTGGTTTATTTGGTTTCTTTGTAACTCATGGTACTACATATAAAATAGTAGAAATCGAGTAAATATTTAGTTCATTGCAATGGAAATGGGGTGGAGATAAAATGGCGTTGTTGCACTGTTAGTTTTTTTCCGGTTCATTTACTGTCTTAACTTTGAAATAGCACAAAAATCCACCATTAGTTAGGCTAACATGTAAGGGATCAAGCGATTACTACGGGTCTACGTGATTTGATAATCGAGTGGTTTGTCCAGTCTCTGAATAAGCTGCGTGCATAAATAAAATAAATTCTTTTCAATTAAACCCGTGGGTAGACCGTTGCTTAGGACAGGAGTATGTTGCTAAGGAACTCACGTGACAATATTGTTGCACTTGTCGATTAATTTTTTGTTTTGGTTCAGCTAAGGCCATAACTATGAAATAACATCAAACTCTACCAATTAGTTGACCGCTGCTAGGAAGCACGGTGTTTGCTATGGAGATAGCGTAACTTCCTTGCCAAGTGTAGTAGTGACCGTTGCTAGGGAGTCGCGTTAGTTGTTTTTTTAAGTCACGTGGCATAGTTGGTGTTCTAATAGGTCGAATTCCAGTTGTATTATGGGCCCATATACCAAATTTGGCTAAATTCTACCTTGTACCCTCCCTCTTGCAAGGAACTGGCATTAGTTGCTATGGATGCCACATGACATGGTCGTTGGCCCAGTAGGTCGATTTTCTAAATGTGTTATTGGTTCACATACCAAATTTGGTTAAAATTGGTCCAGTTGTTTGCCGGTTGCTATTGAGTCGCGTTGGTTGCTATGAGAATCACGTGACCTTGTCAGTGCCCTAATAGGTCGAATTCCAAATGTATCACGGGTCCATATACCAAATTGGGTCAAAATCGACCAAGTACTTTCCCGTTGCTAGGGAGTCGCTTTTGTTACTATGGGTGTCACGTGACATGATAAAAGGGCCCAATGGGTTGATCTCCCAATGCATTATGGGCTCAGATAACAAATTTGGTTGAAATAGGCCCAGTAGTTTGTCCGTTGCTAGGGAGTCGCGCCGCTGGCTATGGGTGCTACGTGACATGGTCAATGTCTCAACAGATCGAAATCCCAAGGCATTATTGTTTCATACACCAAGTATGGACGAAATCCGCCCTGTAGTTTGCCCGTTGCTATGGAGTCGCGTTGGTTGCTATGGGAGTTATGTAACATAGTCAATAACCCAATAGTTTGAATTCCTAATGTATTGTGGTTCCACATATCAAATTCGGTTAAAATCGGCGCAGCAGTCTGCCTGTTGCTAGGGAGTCGCTTGGGGGCGCGGTGGCGTTGCGGTAACCAGTTCTCGTCAGATTACCGAAGTTAAGCAACGTCGAGCCCGGTTAGTCCTCGGATGGGTGACCGTCTGAGCGGTCGAGTCGGACTCCCGCGTTGTGTCCTTGGACAAGGCACTTAACCCCGTTTGTCCACATGGGGGCACGATAACGCCGTGTAATAAGGCGTACTGCACGTCGATGGTGCGCATGTCTTCAACCAATCTAACCCTGTCTGTGCTGCAGTGCGGAGTTACGATGTTGGGGAGCTGGCAGCTGCTCGTCGTTGCTCGGTGGTTCTCTCCGGGTACTCTGGCTTCCTCCACCCGTAAAACTGTCATGGTCATGATTAGCCATTGTGCATAAGTATGTGACCTTAAACACAATAAATAAATAAATAAATAAATAAATAAATAAATAAATAAATAAATAAATAGGGAGTACCTTTGGTTACTATGTGTTACGTGACATGACAAATGGCCCAATTGGTCGATCTCCCAATTTATTATGGGCTCAGATACCAAATTTGGTTAAAATTGGCCCAGTAGTTTGCCTGTTGCTAGGGAGTCGCGCCAGTTACTATGGCTATTACGTGACATGGTCAATGGCCCAATAGATCGAACTCCAGAGGCATTATGGTTTCATACACGAAGTTTGGTTGAAATCGGCCGAGTAATTTGCGCGTTACTGTGGAGTCGCGTTGGTTGCTATGGAAGTTATGTAACATGGTCATTGACTCAGTAGGTCGAATTCGTAATGCATTGTGGGTCTACATACCAAATTCGATCAAAATCGGTCCAGTCCTTTCTCCGTTGCTATGGAGTCGCTTTGGTTACTATGGATGTCAGGTGACATGATAAATGGCCCCGTGGGCCGATCTTCCAATGCACCATGGGCTCAGATACCAAATTTGGTTAAAATAGGCCCAGTAGTTTTCCCGTTGCTAGGGAGTCGCGCCGGTTGCTATGGGTGTTACCTGACATTGTCAGTGTCCAATAGATCGAATTCCCGAGGCATTATAGTTTCATACACCAAGTTTGGTTGAAATCGACCCAGTAGTTTTCCCGTTGCTATGGAGTCGCGTTGGTTACTATGAGAGTCATGTCACATGGTCAGTGATCTAATATATTGTAATCGTAATGCACCGTGGGTCCACATACCAAATTCGGTTAAAATCGGCAGTGTAGTCTGTCCGTTGCTAGGGAGTTCCATGTTGCTATGGAAGTTAAGTGGCATGGTCATTGGATCGATAGGTCGGATTCTAACTATATTTTGGGTCAATCAAAAGAATAATTCCAACTTGGTGGGCGCGGGGTGTTAACCCTCGTTTTATTTTTGCCAGAACTACTATACACCCCATGCCATTATTAACATTTCGAAATCCTAGTTTCCAAGAAATCGTTTAAAATCTACAGTTCCGACCCGAGCTTCTTTGACTAATACTTGATTCACTGTGAAGTCTCGGCGAATCACGTCTCGCGAAAAACTTCCGACGATAAAAAAAAATGTGAAAACAATATAAAGGACGATTTCGCTTGATGTCGGCTATCGCCGCCGTCTCGCTCGGGAGCCTTCGGCTCCATCGCCCTTTAAAAAAGTAAGAAAACGGTGTATTACAAATGCTCCATGAAAGGAATATGGTAAAAACATCCATTTATACCTGCTCTGTGTTCATATTTCTAATATTTGTGTACTTACCTAATTCATCTATGTGATCCGACATTGTCAATGATACGACCACGAGTAGCACGCTCATGAGAAACATTATAATAGATATCACCATGACAGTCCTCGCAACCATTCGCTGTCTTTCTGTGGCTTTAGTGCGAACCTGCAGCTGTAACGTTTTCGTTTCCTCTTCCGGTGAATAAAATACATTATTGTTTGTTTCAAATTGGCACGATAGAATCTCGATTCCATCATCTTCTCTTACGGACATATCTCCAAGAAAAATATTCAGTCCGTTTTAACACAGCAGAGCACATAAATACTTGTCAGACGAACCTCGTAAAGTAATAACTCACAAAACCGAAGTAAGATTTGGTCCAAAAAGGATTATTTTTAATTCTTTCAGTGTTGCCATTGTGTATACTATGTAAATTTACTTCAGAATGCTGTGTCAGCAGCATGGCTATTAACTTGAATAGTGGTAAACATCCTGAACTCCTCTGTTTTTCTCTCAGAATTTCTTTGGAATTTTTCTGAAGATACATTACGAAATGATGATTATAATATTCAAAACACATACAGTAATGTTATTAAATAATATTTTAAATTTTTTGCATACATTTCCCCTGATTTTAAATTTATTCTATTCTGGATATACACTGGGGCCCACTTAATTGGATATCTCTTAACTGAATAACCCTGTTAATTGAATATAATTTCGCAACACAAAACCATTTACCATACCTCCACTACAAATTTGACCTGTTAATTGAATATAGGTTATAGAGTAAACGCTTGTTAATCGAATAAAAAATCTTGTAACATGTCAAGAAATTACTCTGACTCTCCCCAGTTTTCCTTGGTTAGAAGATCTATTTGGCCTCAGTACATCCAATACAGGCATTTAATCTATTATATCTTGTTTGACAGAGCCCATGGAGCTCTGTCAAACAAGATATAACAGAATAAATGCTGTGTTAATTGAATATTTTTATTGGCAAAGCAGCTATTCAGTTAACAGGGTTCCACTGTATTTCAACTGATTTCTATATTTATTCCACTCCGCCTACATTTCGGCTGATTTTAAATGTATTCCACTCTGAATACATTTCAGCAGATTTCTAAATTTATTCTACTCTGCTTACATTTCAACTGTTTCTTGTAATCCTTAATCCAATACGAAACCCGAATAGCAGACGACACTTGCTAAAATTTCTTGAATAACTAAAACTTTTCATTTTATCAGCTCGTTCCAGTAAAGGAGTAAAGGATCATAAGCTTTTTGTGCAAAAAAAAGGAAAAATTATGGTAAATGAATAGTGATTCTTATGAATATTGCACCCGTTTGAACTTTAGATTGGTAAAGGATTAAATGGAAGGGCGCGCATTTTTTCTCATTTGCACAAGAAATGATGTTTCTTGTTGCGGAAATTCGAAGAGTTGTGATAAGTTAGTGATTTGCAAGATCATAAAAATTGTGAGAAGTGTAAGACCAGAGGGCGGGATTGGAATATGAAAGCTTAGGGCAATGGTGCATGCGCTTTGCATTCCCTCGTCGTACCACTTCTGATGTGCTTGAGGTTAAGCGCGAGTGAGAGCCCCCCCCCCCCCCAACCCTCCTCCAACCCTCCCACCCCCACTCCCGATATAAACAAAATAATAATAATAACAAAACGCAAACTGTTGCTCAAACAAAGGCTTTTCGTTGTTTTATGATTTCAGAACTGCTGGTGGTGATGGCCACAAATGAGGGGAGATGTGGCTGACAATTTCGAAGAGATTTAATGGAAAGTTAGCTCCCTTTAATTTCACAAAGCTGTCAGTAAATTTAACAGTAATGATATGGAAATTTCAGATAAAAAATTTGAAATTTCGAAATTTTAGCGAATGTGTTCCTTCTGTGTGCTCATCATTTCACAAACTTCGCGCATTTTCCTGGAGAGTAGTATAAAAATACAGAAGCTGGCACGTTACAATTTTTCTCAATCCGTTTGAACGTTTGACTTTTATTCGCTGTTGAAACCTATTTAACCCTTTACCCAACGCAGACAATATCAAAATTTATTATTTTAAATATCATTTTTAAAATTTTTAAAAAAAATTTCAACAAAACCATATCATGTGACCCCTCATTGGAACGAGCTCAATGAGCTCGTTCCAATGAGCGGTCACGTGATATGGTTTTGTTGAAATATTTTGAAAAATTTAATTTTTTCAACTGCTCAGTTTGCATATTACGCGGGCGGATGCGGGCGATTCGTTAGATAAAGGATTAATTAAAAATAAGAAATCGGCATTCTCACCATCTTGCGTGCCGTTTCTGTGAATCGTGATTGTGTTTATAATCTGCCATGTCACTTATTTGTTACGTGAATGTTTTCATCATCTGGCGTTCCGTTTCTGTGTCTGTGTATCGTGATTGTTTTTATCACCAGGCGTGCCGTTTCTGTGGTTTGTGATTGTTTTTGTATTCTGGTGTGTCGTTTCCGCGTATCGTGTTTGTTTTATTACTAGGCGTGCCGTTTCTGTATATAATGAATGTTTTTTATCTGGCGTGTTGTTTCTGTGTATCGTGATTGTTTTTATCACCAGGCATGCCGTTTCTGTGTATTGTGATTGTGTTTTTGTCATCTGTCGTGTCATTTCTGTGTACCGTGATTATTTTTGTTATCTGGCCTGTCGATTTTGTGTATCGTGATTGTTTTTTTTGTCATGTGACGTGCCGTTTCTGGGTATCGTGAATGTTTTTCTCATCTGGTGTGCCATTTCTATGTATCAGAATTGTGTTTATCATCTGTTGTGCCGTATTTGCGTATTGTGATTGCTTTTATCATCTGGTGTGCCGTTTCTGTGTATCGTGAATGTTTTTATCATCTGGTGTGCTGTTTCTGTGTATCGTGAATGTTTTTATCATCTGGTGTGCCGTTTCCGTATATTGTGATTGTTTTGTCATCTGGCGTGTCGTTTCTGTGTATCGTGATAATTTTTGTCATCTGGCGTGTCGTTTTTGTGAATCGTGATTGTTTTGTCATCTGGCGTGTCGTTTCTGAATATCGTGATTGTTTGTTATCACCTGGCGTGTCGTTTCGATC
Organism: Pictodentalium vernedei; assembly: GCA_031216915.1. Taxonomy (NCBI): domain Eukaryota; kingdom Metazoa; phylum Mollusca; class Scaphopoda; order Dentaliida; family Dentaliidae; genus Pictodentalium; species Pictodentalium vernedei. Next base: position 127,593,813 of record CM062289.1, on the reverse strand, counting down.
TATCCTGATTGTTTTTTATCATCTGGAGTGCCATTTCGATGTTTCGTGATTGTTTTTTATCACCAGGCGTGTCGTTTCTGTGTATCGTGACTGTTTTCTATCATCTGGCGTGTCGTTTCTGTGTATCGTGATTGTTTTTATCAGCTGGCGTGTCGTTTCGATCTATCGTGATTGTTTCTTTTCTTCTGGAGTGCCATTTTGATGTTTCGTGATTGTTTTTTTTTATCATCTGGCGTGTCGTTTCTGTGTATCGTGACTGTTTTTTTATCATCTGGCGTGTCGTTTCTGTGCATCGTGATTGTTTTTATCACCTGGCGTGTCGTTTCGATCTATCGTGATTGTTTTTTTATCATCTGGAGTGCCATTTTGATGTTTCGTGATTGTTTTTTATCATTTGGCGTGTCGTTTCTGTGTATCGTGATTGTGTTTTTTATCATCTGGCGCGTCGTTTCGATCTATTGTGATTGTTTGTTTTATCATCTGGAGTGCCATTTCGATGTTTCGTGATTGTTTTTATTACCTGGTGTGCGTTTCTGTGTATCGTGAATATTTGCATCATCTGGCGATCCGTTTCTCTGTTTGTGTATCGTGATTGTTTTTATTCACTTGTCTTACAACCCTAACAGGCGTGCCGTTTCGGTGTGTCGTGGTTGTTTTTCATCATTTGTCTAACACTCCCATCTGGAATGCCGTTTTAGTGTACCGTGATTACTTTTATTTAATAATTGTCTAACAACCCCATCGGGGGTAGCGTTTATATGTATCATGATTGTTTTTATTTACTTGCCTAATACCCCATTTATCCCCTGGGGTGCCATTTCTGTGTATCATGATTGTTTTTATTTACTTGTCTAACATTCCATTTATCATATGGCGCGCCATTTCTGTGTATCATGATTGTTTTTATTTACTTGTCTAGCATCCCACTTATCATCTGGCGTGCCATTGCTGTGTATCATGATTGTTTTTATTTACTTGTCTAACATCCCATTTATCATCTGGCGTGCCATTTCTGTGTATCATGAATGTTTTTATTTACTTGTCTAACACCCCATTTATCATTAGGCGTGCCGTTTCTATGTATCATGATTGTTTTTATTTACTTGTCTAACACTCAATTTATCATCTGGAGTGCCGTTTCTATGTGTCATGATTGTTTTTATTTACTTGTCTAACACCCCATTTATCATTTGGCGAGCCGTTTCTGTGTATCATGATTGTTTTTATTTACTTGTCTAACACCCCATTTATCATCTGGCGTGCCGTTTCTATGTATCGTGATTGTTTGTATCATCTTTCGTGCGTTTTGGTGTATCGTATTTGACGTGCTGTTTCTGTATCTGTGTATCGTGATTGTTTTGTCACCTGGCGTGTCGTTTCTGTCTACCATGATTGATTTTATCATCTGGCGTGCCTTTTGTGTGTATCCTGATGGTTTTTATCGTCAAGCGTGCATTTTCTGTGTATCTTGATAGCTTTTATTTTATTCACTTGTTTGACACCTCCATTGTACATCTTTTCAACGTCTGTAATACCTCATAATTTTTTTTTAAAATACTGGTCCAAACACGTGTAATTTATTTTAGAAAAAAATACCATTAATTTGTCATGGCGTTGTATATTGTGTAAACAATGAACAAATCACATCTTCCTGTCTTGTACCTTGTTCGATGTTTTTGTACCAGACATGGATTTATGCAGCCGTATACCACAGACGATTATTGTAGGCAGCTGCTGACCTTAGGGTAATATTCTTTCTTGTATTCTTTTTTTTCCTTTATAGCTTATACATTAGGCCGTTAATCCAAACTGTTTCGAAAGCTTTCCACGGATATAAAATAACAAAACCACAAACAAAACAAAAACAAACCCAACAAATAAATAAATAAATAAATAAATAAATAAATAAATAAATAAATAAATAAATAAATAAAAAGCACCCCAGCCCCCAAACCCCACCAAAACCCCAAACAGACCCTACCTGTACCAAGCGCACAGTGTTTGTTCATTTCTTTCGTCTTAGTCCTTAAGCGACCTTTTTAAAGACACTCTGCATGCGTCCATAAATGGGGACTCGAGGTTTTAACAAACAACATTTAAAAGAGAGTAATCGCTTGACTGGACTGGTTGCGTGAAATAATTCACGAGAGGTGATGGACGTTGTACAAACACAAGTGCGCGAATGCGCACGAGTGTTTTAAAACATAGTCCCTCGCCTCGAATGAATTATTTCACATAACCAGTCCAGTCAAGCGATTATTCTGTTTATTACTTTTCATTATTAACGATAATTATATTATTTAACCCTGTACCTAACGTAACGGTCAAAAAGGGCCAGCGCTATTCTGAAAACTCGCCAATTAATTTTCATTATTTCTCGTCGATCTCGTTCCAATGAGGGGTCATAACCTATGTTTTTGAGACAAAAAATGAAAATAATAGTTATTCGTGAATTTGTTTTAGCAAGTGTCGTCTGCTTTTCATGTTAGGTAAAGGGTTAAAAAAGTAAAAAAACCTCAATGAAGCCCCCATTACACCCACGGCAAAGCGTCTTCGTTTGCGCTCACGGATACATGACACAATTGTTGATCGCATAATTCACTTGTGAAGTTATGGTTAAAAATCAAACCCGGAAATCCCAGTAAATCACACTTTGGAAAGTAATAAAACAAATTAATCTGTTTACTGCAACAAACGCGCGTGTGATGGCTACAAATACGACAATATTACCCGTCTAATGAACTCAACAACCAATAGATTATAACGGAATTTATAAGAAGAACGATAAATTTGATATATGGTATTAAATGGTTAACACTGAGGCATATTGGTATCGTTACGTTAGATTAATTAATTTTTCCGTGTTTCATGGTAGGTTTGATTAATCCAACATGAAAAAATGTTATCTATAATCTGACATCATATCCATAATCGTAATTGATTTTAATGTTCCGTTTCTCCCTGCTCCACGCTTAGTAATTAACTTAATTGTTTTATAAATAAAAATCGAGAACGGAGATCAAATTAATTTATCACCGCCCCCCCCCCCCCCACACCCATTCACGATTTTCACTGAATTTCGATTTGTTTTAATATTCTTCCCGACAGTCATACAAAACACTAAGGAATATAAAAAATCGAATTTATAATCGGCTCTATCAAGTGATTTTCATTATTTTTCCATTTTTTGTCTCAAAAACATAGGTTTTGACCCCTCTTTGGAACGAGCTCGTCGAGCTCGTTCCAATGAGGGGTCATAACCTATATTTTTGAGACAAAAAGTGAAAAAAAATTGTTATTCAAGAATTCGGTTTGCAAGTGTCCTCTGCTTTTCATGTTAGGTAAAGGGTTAAGTGTGTACATATTTTGTATATACATATTGAAAAGATATACGTCCTATTTCATAATATTCTGACACTGTTTGGGACAACTGCCCCATGGCTGAAAGCTGGAAAAAATCAGCTTGGAGCACCTCGAATCGTTAAGGGTGTGACGTTCGAAGTGTTAGTAGGGAACGACTCAACAGAGAGAGACTGGCTGGGAACCACTTAAAGTTCGAAGAGAAAAACCAAACTAAAACAATAATTCCAAATATACCATCATCTTGTCCCAATTACTTATCCAGTTTGACACTTCAATCATCTTCTGTGCCCCACAGTTAGTATCTTCGGTGTAATTCAGATCTGCCTATTCCTCTTTGTAGGACCCAGACACACCAGAGGTAATTTTTGCAAAGTACTACTAAACTATGGAATGACCTCCCCATAAATATCCGAGAAGTACCTCACTTGGTGAACTCGCAGTTACTTCAATCGATATAACATTTTAGTGCCACAATTTTTGTTTCATAACACATCACGAAAAGCCAAATACACATTGTAAATTGCGCTTATCATGTAGTAACATAATGATCATCGTTTCAAAAATTATCTCTCGGTGAGCCCTCTCCGTAGATACGGTACACGTGAAACAGTGCCTTCAAAACTGTCCAGATTTCAGAACTGAACGAAACGAGACCCTTGATATGCTGGCATATTTTACCAATGTAGATATTTTACTAAATGGCAGCGTTCGTAACGACCCCGACATTAACAAAGCAATATTTGGAAAACACCACGAGTGTACAGTTTCTACTAAAAGGATTTGGCGTCCCTGAAGCCACGGGCGTAGCTAGTATATCAAAGTTAGGGGGGCAAGAGTAATATCTAGGGGGACTAGTTCAGCGATCTGAACGTAGCGGCTACCCCCCTGAGTATGGGGTAGCCGTTACGTTCAGATCGCTGAACTACTAGGGGACATACATAATAGGATGCGCAGCATCATCCGAGCCACGTACTGGCGAGATGGGGGTGAGCATAAAAGGCTCTCCATTCTCGTTGGAGGGGTGGCTGCCTCTCCCGGGAAAAAAATTGAAATTTGAGACCCCCTAAAACGCAATTTCCGTGACTCAGAGTCCGTTTGTGTTCATAAATTTAAAAGTTGTGAAATGCATCAATAATTAGGCCACATCACCAGGAGGAGGCACTGAAAATGAAAATTGGAGGGGGGATGTGCCCCCTCAGCCCCCCGTCCCCGGCTACGCCACTGCCTGAATCTGAGAAGTAAGAGAAAATAAAGCAAATTGTAAAACTAAATGTCCTTACGTGGGAGATTATATGTTGCCAACTGTTAACTTGTTGCTCACAAATGCCCTATTAACCCTTTACCCAACATAAAGGCAAAAACCCGCCAGCGATATTCACAAGAAATTACCATTGAATTTTCATTATTTTTTCAGTTTTAGTCTTGTTAAGCTCGTTCTAATGCGGGCCATAAGCTGTGTTTTTGACGCGAAAATTGAAACAATTCAGGTATTCAAGAATTTTTGTTTGTAAGTGTCGTCTGCCTTAGGTATAGGGTTAAGTATTACTGACAGCGTGGAAATATCCTATACTGATGATTTTTCACTCTTTGCTACTCCCTTCCAGAACGTATCGTATTTATTGCTTGGTAAGGAGAAGCTGCGCAATTAAAACTGGAGACATTTGAGGTTCGAAACGACATCAATATCACAAAGTGTGGTCTGTCATCTTAAATTTCATTAGCTGATGTCCCAGTAGATTTAAAGCTATTTAGGGTATCGAGAGGATTACATCTTGCCCCCACCCCTCGAGACCTGGGTAAAGTAGAAACACCCCACCCAATCAATAGAGGCACACCGGCATTGTATAGCGAACATTGCGCAGGATAAAAATTGTCTGGCTAATCCTGGCTTGTCGGGGAAAATTTATTTATTTATTTATTGGTGTTTAAGGTCACATACTTATGCACAATGGCTAATCATGACCGTGACAGTTTTACGGGTGGAGGAAGCCGGAGTACCCGGAGAGAACCACAGAGCAACGACGAGCAGTTGCCAGCTCCCCAACATCGTAACACCACACTACAGCAGAGGCAAGGTCAGATTGGTTGAAGATATGCGCACCATCGACGTTCAGTACGCCTTAGTACACGGCGTCACCGTGACCCCATGTGGACAATCGGGGTTAAGTGCATTGCCCAAGAACACCACGCGGGATTCCGAAACGATCGCTCAGACGGTCACCCATCCGAGGACTAACCGGGCTCGACGTTGCTTAACTTCGGTGATCTGACGAGAACCGGTTACCGCATTGTCGGGAAAAAACAACTTTTATTTATATTGTCTTGGTAGACCGGAAAGGAGGGTGAAAATTGTCAGTTTCCGATTAGATCTAGGACAACTGCATGGTTTAGACATCCATTTTCAAACAATTTTCAATTTAGGTGAGAATATATCCTCACTTAACCCTTCACCCAACGTAACGGCAAAAACAGGCCAGTGCTATTCACACAAATCGCCAATTAATTTTCATATTTTATTTCATTTTTTGTCTCAAAAACATAGGTTATGACCCCTCTTTGGAACGAGCTCGGCGAGCTGGTTCCAAAGAGGGGTCATAACCTATGTTTTTGAGACAAAAAATGAAAAAAAATTAGTTATTCAAGAATTTTGTTTGCAAGTGTCGTCTGCTTTTCATGTTTGGTAAAGGGTTAATACAGGGACCAAAGCCATAAAATTTCCAATAGAAAGTAGCGTTGCGACACGTCGCCGTGTGATATTCGAGGCACTCGACCATGTTATGCATCGCTAATTTGAAAAATGAAATTGTGTAATTAACTGTAATAGAATACAGGTAAGACAAATTAAAGTTGAAAAGCAACATTTTGAACGAATAATAACTCTAGAGAATACAGGTAAACCCTATTAAAGTTGACTGTAGCTATTAGTTACTGTGCAGTAATATGTAGCCTTAAGCACCAGGTAAACCTAATTAAAGTTGAAAAGCAAGATTTAGAAGGAATAATAACTCCATAGAATACAGGTAAACCCAATTAAAGATGATTGTCACGATTAGTTATTGTACAGAAATATGTGGCCTTAAACGCCAGTAAATAAATAATTAAAGTTGAAAAGCAACATTTAGAAGGATAATAACACTATAGAATACAGCTAAACTCAATTAAAGTTGACTGTCGCGATTAGTTATTGTGCAGAAATATGTGTCCTTAAACTGCAGAAAATAATAAATAAATAAATAAATAAATAAATAAATAAATAAATAAATAAATAAATAAAGTTGAAAAGCAACATTTAGAAGGAGTAACTCTATAGAATACAAGTAAATCTAATTAAAGTTGAAAAACAACATTTAGAATGAACTTAACAACTTTATAGAATACAAGTAAAACCAATTAAAATTAAAAATAACATTTAGAAGAAATAACAACACCGTGGAATACATGTAAAACCAAGTACTGTTGAAAAGCGACATTCAGGAGGAATAATAACTCTATAGAATGCAAGTAAACCAATTAAAATTAAAAAGCAACATTTAGAAGGCACGGTAACTCTATAGACTACAGGCAAAACCAATCAAAGTTGAAAAGCAACATTTATAATGAATAATAACTCTACAGAATACAAGTAAAACGAATTAAAATTTCTGCGTGTTTTGAAGAATGCAATAATTGATTGCAAGTTGCATTGAACAAAATATGTACACACTTAAAAGTGTAAACAATGTAAGTTGATGGAGCTGGTTATAAATTAAATTGTTTTCAATCCCTAATGTTTTGTCTGGGTTGTCGGGGAAAATATAACAAATCGAAATTCAGTGAAAAGCTACAAACTACATCTTCAGTTATACCATTCATGTAGATAATGAAAAGTAAGGAGCTAAGTATAGATTCTTGTGGCACTCCTGCCTTCACGTGTTTCCAGGGCACTAATTCGGATTGTATGACGACACATTATTGTCTACTGGTTAGGTAGGATTCAAACTACTTCAACTCTTAACCCGCTGAGTATTTTCTAGATATTTTTCAGCAAATCTAGTCATGGCTGCTTTAAAGCAGCCATGACTAGATTTGATGAAACATAAATCTAAATGTAACACAAGAAATCATTGGTGAAAAAATCCATTCCATTTACAAAGAGTCAACTTGATCTAATAGGCACAAATTATACTTATTTCAGACACAAGAGAAACACTGTGCCGAGCAGGAATATCTGCCAGCAGCATGCAAAGAGTTAAAGGTGTGCGTGTAATGCCTATTTTCTCAAGCTTGTGTAATTGATATAGAATATACCCATAGTAGCTTGGTGTACCAAATGTTCACCACTCGTGGTGAAGTGGTGTTAACCGCGAGCCTTTGGCGCGCGGTTAACAGCACTTCACCACGAGTGGTGAACTTTTGGTATACCAGGCTACTTTGGGTATATTTTGTTTATACCATGATCGTCAGATTAATAAGAGTATAGACGTTAAATAATACAAATTACAATATTTACACGTGCGAATCTGTTTTGTTTACATGGGCACCGGTGGGTGGTACTTCCTCTGTCACTTTTATCGCCGAAACGAAACGGAAAAAGAAACACGCAAATCACGGGGGCTTTTTCATTTTAATAACATACTATTTTGAGTTGTGGATGCTTTATTAACATGAGACGATGCATGTTTGTTAATTTTTGGTATCTTATGAGGTAAACTCATTTAAAAAAACGTACTAAATAATTGTGAGTTTGATTTCACTCTTCTCCAGGCGACGAGTGATAAATTTAGACAAGTTTGCATTCAACTCGAGGTCACCAAAGGTCATCTTGGATGTCGTTCCACTGTAAGTGTACATTTTAACTATTGGAATCCCATTGCTGGCGTGTTCACCACGGTTGGTGTGTAAAGCTAAAATTTATATCATTGGCTTTTTATATATAGTAGAATAGGTAATCACGGTATAAAATGGTATAATTTAGTTCAGTTTAATAGTTTAATGCATTACACCATAATGGCAGTTGTACAATACAAACATAGCAAATGAGAAGAATTAGTAAACATGATGTACAAAATAAAGTACTAATGACTTCTTTCTTTAACAAGGTGATATCGCTTACAGAGGAATGACCAGATCATGTTAGAAATAATATTAATTGATTTACTGTCACAGTTTTTCAATGAATAATAGTATTACTCCGAATCATTTAATTGTTCAAATTCTTTGTTTTCTTTTATAATTTCTTCGAAGCCCGTTTCTCTAATTTCGGCATATGCCTCACAATCCATAACAAAATGTTTTTCGCTCTCTATATTACAGGTATCGCACACCTGGCATCTCCTATCATTTAGGGGCCTTGGGGTTGTTTATGTCTACCCTTTTCTATTTCTAAATTATGGTTACTAACCCTAAGTCTAGTAAACAGTTGACGGGCCTGTCGAGATCTATGATTTTCAGATAAGGTTCAAGCTTGTATTCATTTTTAACTAATCGATACGTTCGTAACGTATTAATGCCTTTCATTTAGTCATCATTAAACATATCTTAAGTAAATCTTTCTCTATGCTGAGATTCTAGTACATCTTTCAGGCACTTTCCATTACTATTGGTTAACGTATTAGCATCAGAACCTTTGATTTTGTAACGAGATAACTGAGTTATCCAAGTTTTCGGAAGTTTACATTTGTGTGACTCCTTGAATGAGTTGGAGAGTATGTTATCTCCAGCAGTTTTGGATAATTTATCGACATATTTATGGAGATGTAAGATGGCATCGTTCACAATAGGATATCTACCCAACTCTCATCGTGTTGCGTGATTAGACGCCTTTCTATTCAACATTAATATTTGTTTACAAAATTTCAAGTGGACTTGTTCACAGGCTGTAGTGTCCGCAAAAGGAGTATTAAGGTCAGGGGACCATATCTCGCAACCATCTAACAAAATAGGCTTAATCAGTTTATCAAAAAGTTAACACTTCACATCAAGAGTTAAATCAAGTAACTTTCTGAGAGAATTTGTGAGGAAAAACATTGCTTTAGATCCTTTTGTATTTAAATTCTCTTGAACTTGTTTTGGGTTCCCATTGTATGTGAATTCAAGACCTAAGTATTTATATTGATCTACAATATCCAATTTCGCTGTTTTAATACAAAACGTAGGATCTTTTTTATCTTTTCTATTTTTGAAAATCATGCATTTTGTTTTATTAATAATGACATTAAGTTTGTTTTTAATCGCAGAGTGTTCTAACTTCTGAACACATTTATTCAATCCGGCTGGAGACTCTGATAACATTACCAGGTCATCGGCAAAAAGTAGGTGGTTGAATCGTTGTCCATTCACATTAACTGGTGAACAGGATTCATCAAATATCCCACATATGTCATCAATAAAAATTTTGAAAAGAGTAGGGGATATAGAACATCCTTGTCTAACACCCACTTTTGAGAGTAAAGGTGGGCTCAATCACGCAGAAGTATTTATAGAATAGTAACTGGACTCATAAAGAGAGCTAAGAACTTTGAGGACTTTCTCACCGATACGCAATTACTTCATTTTCTCAAAAAGTAATGACCTATCTACCGAATCAACTACTTTCTTAAAATCAACAAAAGCCGCGCACATTGGTTTCTTCTCTTCTTTATATTTCCTTGCCAACGTGCGCAAAATGAATGCACTGTCAATTGTTCCACGATACTTTCTGAATCCAAATTGGTTATCGCTTATTAAATCGTTGAGTTCTAAATACTCATTCAGCCTCGAGTTTATTACTTTATTAAATAATTTTCCGAAATTGCTACTCAGCGCAATCGGTCTGTAATTGTTAGGATCATGTCGATCGCCTTTCTTAAAGAGAGTTTTTATTATAGACTCACTCCAACATACAGGGTAATGACCTGATAATAACATTTGATTAAATAGCTTGACAACAGTATCTATAATAATTGGAACAATAAGTTTTAATAATTCATTCGGAATGTTATCCATAGACGATGACTTTTTGTTTTGGAACTGCCTTACAGCATCTAATATTTCTCTAGCGGTTATGTGGTCATTGTTAATTTGATATCTGGCTCCTTAATTGTCGCCGGAAGATGACGTATTTCAGACTCAGATCTTTTCGGACAAAGTAATGTTTTAAAGATTTCTACAGTTTCATCTGGCTGTAAATAATTGTGCTCTTCTTTCTTATCACGCAATGTGTTAATAATACTCCAGTACTCGGAAGGATTAGCTGTCTCCATATTAGATAATTTATCAGTGATACATTCATAAAATTCTCTCCCGCTTATAATGCTTTTTATAATTTTTTACATGTTTCTTATAGTTTCTCTGGTGAGCACCCCTAAATCCTCCAACGAGAAGAGTTACTCCTCCAAAGGTGCCCAGTTTCGCGTCTAAGACGCTCCGCAACAATATTCGGTTGTTGTATAATACAGGCTCTTCCATTACGATCTATCTACGGGTCAAGCGTCTTTTTGTACTGTGCGTTCATTTCACTCTTCTATCTATGGGTCACGTGACTATTTATTTCATTTTTCAAAACTCGGAGTTCTTGGAAATGTAGTAGTCATGACGCATGGTTTCCCCAAATTTCTATTTACTCGGAGTTCTTGGAAATGTAGTAGTCATGACGCATGGTTTCCCCAAATTTCTATTTACTCGGAGTTCTTGGAAATGTAGTAGTCATGACGCATGGTTTCCCCAAATTTCTATTTACTCGGAGTTCTTGGAAATGTAGTAGTCATGACGCATGGTTTCCCCAAATTTCTATTTCCACCAGTGGAAAATGACCAAACCACTTAGAGTGGTTTGGTCATTTTCCACTGGTGGGAAATATTTTCACGGACGCAATAATATTAGATTCCAAACACTAATTATAGGAATAATCATCAAAAATTTAATTTATGAAACACCGGGTTGTACCCGGTTCTCCATGAATTAAAATTTTCCTGATGGTGATTTTTTTACCTGGTAAACGCATGCGTGGATATCACTGTCCATGCGTGGATTATGACCAATCCACGAAAAGTGTTCTATATTTAGCCGGAATACCGCACCCAAGTTATGCCATGTCCCCTAATATCCCGAATCGACTACCACAGATCCCCCATTTGTATGACAGATTTTGTGTGCGACATAACGTCGCCTGAGTGCTAGAATGTTCTATGTCCCCTGGGACATAGAACATTCTAGCACTCAGCCGGCGATTCGAAACAAATCTGTCGTCTTGCCAGTATATGATCAACATCAAACTTGACTCGATATCTAAGGCTCCAATCAAGACGAAAATGTCATGACTGGAAAATGTATCGGTGTGGGTTGCTGAAAGGGGGAGGGGGAAGAACATAACTCACATCACTCTCTTTGTTTACGCTCCTGAAACCAGTCACGGTATTTGACGAACGAGCGCATCAGACTAAACCTGTTTTCAGACTGAATGGATGATTTGTCCGAAAACAACCGCAATAACAAACATTATACAGTACGTCCGTCGTGGACCGGTCAATTTCCACGGGTGGGTAATGTTTCGACGGACACAATAATATTAGATTCCAAACACTAATTATAGAAATAATCATCAAGAATTTAATTAATGAGGTATCAGGTACAGCCCAGTGCTTCATTAATTAAAATTTTGATGATGATGATGATTTTTATTATCTGGTAAACGCATGCGTGGACATTACTGCCAACGCGTGGATTAGGACCAGTCCACAGCGACTGTACTGCATGACGTTCCTGAATTGAAAAGATCTATGAATTTATGTGGCGTCAAATTGATAGTGATATGACTGTTATAAACGTCATGGCAATCAATATTAGTTGATTTGGGAATTTTAGCAATGGCATTATTTTGCTGATTAAATAGAGAGTAATCGCTTGACTGGACTGGTTACGTGAAATAATTCACGAGAGGTGAGGGACGTTGTACAAACACGAGTGCGCGAATGCGCACGAGTGTTTTGCAATATAGTCCTAACTAGTATAGACTTGACTCAATGCATTGACTTGTTATCCTCACCCGACATCAAAGTTCAAGCTCAGTCTACTAGCGTAGACCTGACTACTGTAAATATCTGACTCAGTTATTTACTTATCTTCGTCCTACACCAAACTTCAAGCTCAGTCTACTAGTGTAGACTGGATTCAACATATTTTCTTGATCTCTTCTTCCGACATCAAAGCTCAAGGTCAGAAATATGCGTTAAATATTAATTTGTCACGCCACGTGCAAAACTAGCATGGAGTACAGTGTGCAGCATTAGCATGTAGTTCAATGTGCAACACTAGCATGTAATCGAATGTAAAACACTAGCACGGAGTTCAGTTTGCAACACCAGCGTGGAGTGCAATCTGCAACACTAGCATAGAGTCCAATGTGCAACGCTAGCATGGCGTCCAATGTGTGACACTAACATGGATTCAAATGTACAACACTAACAGATAGTGCAATGTGCAACACTAGAATGTAGTGCAATGTGCAACATTAGCATGGCGTCAAATGTACAGCACTAGCATGAAGTTCAATTTGCAACACTAGCATGGAATCCTATATGCAACACTAGTATGATGTCCAGTGGGCAGCACTAGTATGTAGCCCAATGTGCAACACTAGCATGTAGTCCAACGCGCAACACTAGCATGAAGTCAAATTTGCCACACTAGCATAAAGTCCAGTGTGCAACACTAGTATGGTGTCTTTAGCGATGCCAGAGGCATCGCTAAGGAGCACCCCAAATAATACTAGCATGTAGTTCAATACGCAACACTAGCACAAATAGAGTCCACTGTGCAACAATCGTCTTGATAGAATCTCTGGAAAAAGAAGAAAGAAACCGTGAATAAAGAGATTGCAGGGAATTGTGGGATTTCTTTGTTGTCAGCCTGTTACACCACCGTGAACATAGTGAATTTATTTATTTATTTATTTATTTATTTATTTATGTATTTATTTATTTATTTATTTATTTATCATAGGATGTTAGCGATACTTTCACCAACGATGGGTCATATCGTGTCGGAAAGTTTTATGATGGCAGAAGCCGGAGTACTCGGAGAGCACTAATGAGCAGCGGCGACTAACTGTCCGACTTGCTAACCCTGCGCAAGCAAGGTTAGAATCACTTGAAGTCATGCGTACCATCGACGTGCAGTATACATTAGCGAAGTGCGGTACCGCACTCCCATTTCGGCAACTGGAATAATGAAGTGTTTTGCCAAAGAACACAACACAGATGACGCGGGTTAGCATCGAATCTTGGACCATGCAAACCAATAGACCAATATTCTAAGCAACGCGGGGACGCAACAACCGCTACTCATTCCCAGCTCCTTATTCGACATCGCTATCATCCGATTTTATCAGTTGGTAAAGAATGTCGAATAAGGAACTGTGAATAAGTAACGGTTGCCACGTTCGCAAGCCACGTGCTCCTGGTCCAAGAGTTAAAAGTTTGTTCGTTCGTCTTGCTCCAATATCTTGTTGATGTAAAATCCATTAATCCATACATCTCTACTCTGACACCAATCCCGTTTCTTGTATGAGGACAAAGAGTTTAAATTGTCGATTAATTTCTTTCATAGAAATCGAGATAATTTCCACTAGTAATGAAGCAAATTCGTTCAGTCGCTGTGCCGATTTAAACAGGCCCGAGGACAAACCCGTACAACCAAGGAACTCATTACCTCAATCAGAATAATAATATAAAATATTGAAGTGAAAAATATTCTACCGCATGACTATGGCCCCGGTCTTTTAAGTTCTTCCAAAATAATTTTAATTTTGTACTAACGGAACTTTTGACCTTTCTTGAAATGAACTAGACGTTTTAACTCGCAACAAATGGCTTTTCGAGGATTTTGCCCTTCGAATGTACAGTACGTGGAGAGTGTATTATCACTAAATCACCCGCAGAGTGGAGATTCCACCCAAGCAATAATTGCAAATTTGTTGCAAAGCATAACCAGCACAAGCAAAGTTTCAGCCAATGGACGGACCTCCGGGTTAAACCCGGAGGTCCATTGGCTGAAACATTGCTTGTGTTTTTTGTAGATATGTACAAAATTTGAAAGTTATAGCTTGGGTGATATCTCCACTCCGCAGGTGATTTAGTTACAATTTACTCTCCACGTACTGTATGTGCGGCTTGGAAACCAAATCATGGATCTTCTTCGGGTGACCTAAGGGGGATAGTGAAGGCATTGGTGTATTGCTGTATATTTTCTATATTGAGAAGAGTATTCCAACGCCAAATTTGGAAAATGGTAAACAGATGCATGCATAAAGGGGTAACCAGGGGCGACGGGAGCGCTGTGGCTCAGTAGTTACGACATTGAAGTTTGAACTTCAAACCGAGAGGCCCGTGGTTCCATCCCCGCTAGGGGTAAAAGCGCTGTGTCCTTGGGGAAGGCACCTAATCCCGATTGCCCACGTGGGGCAACCAACGGTTGCGCTGTGTACTCAGGCGTACTGTACGTCCATGGTGTATCTGTCTTCAACCAATTCTAACCTTGCTCGTGTGAAGTTAGTATGTTGTGGAGTCTGACAGTTGCGCGCCGTTGCTCGGTGGTTCTCTCCAGATACTCCGTCTTTCTCCACCCGTAAAATTGCCCGACACAAGGTGAACCTGGCTGTCGAAAGTGTCGTTAAACACCAATAAATAAATGAATAAATAAATAAATAAATAAATAAATAAATAAATAAATAAATAAATATGACGACAACCGTAAATTTAAAAGTAAACATATCAGAAGGGGAGAAACTTCGCAGAGCGTTAGAAAATCGAGACGAAGCAGTCAAACTGAAGTTGGGTCTCGAAGATGTCGACGGTCGAGACGAGACTGCTCTGATCTTGACACAAACAAACAAAAAAGCGAAGGCTCATTGAAAGGGGAGAGGAGTCACCAACAGATTTAATCCCGCCAGACTGAGTTAAAACTTAAAGATGAAAGGTTGTTCTTGAGTGTGTTGGCGGGACTGGCTGCAAGAACATTACCATCTCTCTTATTAATAAATAAATAACCAGGGAAGTCGCAAAGATGACCGAATTAGGAGAGGGGAGGGGTGTGGGGCGGGGGGGGGGGCGTAACCTGTTTTATCCTGATTCTGACGGTTCTAGTCCCGATTGACTAATGTTCCAACTACATCACCAAGGCATGCCTTCTTCGAAGGCATGCCTTGATGTTGTAGTTGGAATATTAGTCAGTTGGGATAGAACTTACCCTCCACAAAGATTTCTTGGAACTTTACTTATTAGTAAATAAATAAAAAAAAGGTTCTGCTTGGCCGCCAATATCCCAATTTGAGTACTACAGGCCTCCATTCATATGACCGACTGTGTGTTACACAAGTCCAAGTATGAATTCTTGTCTTTTTAGAAAGTACATGATTATCAGCAAGAAAGAATTCATATTACAGACTCCAATCCTGACAAAATATCCCGACTGGAAAAATTATTTGGAGTGCTCCTTAGCGATGCCCCTGGCGTAACTCTTGACAGAACACGATCAGAGGAATCATTAAATTACTGCAACTCTTCATTTCATTATGCAAATCCCTAAACAACTACAAATATTCATGTCATTTCCTTCCTTCATTATCCCCAATACATAGCTTATGATTGTATTTGGAGCGTGTTCAACAAGCTAGTTCAAATGAGAACAATAATCTAATGCTTTGGATGCTAAAATTGAAAAAAAGTGTAATTTCTGAATGGCGACTTTTGGAAATTTTGATGAGGGCTTAACCTACTTGTTTTCAGTTGATTATTGGCAACAACTTTTTTTCATAAACTGACCATCATCATGTAAGTTGAAAAAACAAATACGACAAAACCCTGACTGTCCTTGGTGGGGCGTGGCCAATCTCTTCTCACCCCCAATATCATCACTAAGTGCTCTATCAAATATGATAGGGTAACCCGAGATTGTGCTTCACGACTTATTTCGTAAAACAATATGCCTCAGACAATATGCCCTTGGACAATATGCCCTTGGACAATATGCTTTAGGATTATATGCCCCGAGACGACACAAGCCTCTGCAATAACTTGCGGTACCTGCTTTCCAGAAAAATGCACAAATCTGAACTGTGAGCACTCAGCCAGTTAATTTTGGAATATGAAATACATTTCTGTTCAGTTATATTTATGCACCTTTTTTCGAAAAATAAATACCGTTCACTTAATATTTGAGTTATTTTCTGCAGATCAGAGCAGACTGGATGTTTACAAAACAAATAAAAAAACTAGATGGGTTTTAAAATTTCAAAGCGAATTTCCAGTCTGCTCATCAACAGAGCGATCCAACCAAGAGGTCAACCTTTTACCCAACGTAACGGCCAAAAACCGGCAAGCACTATTCACAAAAATCACCATTCAATTTTCATTATTTTGTTTATATTTTTGTCTCGAAAACATAGCTTATGACTCCTCCCTGACACGAGTTCTTTGCGCTCATTTCAATGAAGGTCGTAAGCTATGTTTTTGACGCAAAAAATGAAAAAAAATAGTTCTTCAAGAATTTTGTTTGCATGTGTCATCTGCCTTTCGCGTTAGGTAAAGGGTTGAGGTGTCTGTATGTTTAGTAATATCAAGTCATTTAGTTTAAAATTTTGGAGTGAAATATAATTTTTAAGTTTTCAGACTTCAATCGCCAATAAAGATTTGAAATAAAAAACAACATTGAACATTTTCAAATAAGTAGAAAAAAAAGTTTAAATAGTTTGATAGATATAGAGAGAGAGTTACGTGAGTCAGAAGACAACGTTTTTAACGAAATATGACCAATATAGGCTAAAGTTTTGAAGTGACGTTAGAACGTCACAAAAAGACGCCAAATCGATAAATAAAAAACAGATGTCTCTTACTTTTTTTGTGCTCTACAACTTACTAAAAATTTCAGAAATATATTTTAATTTTTGACCATATGACCCCACCCATGATGTCACCTCAACGTTCGGGAATAACGGTTGATAATTTCATAGGACGGCAATATATTATTAGTTACACAGTTTGTTGGTGGTCTAATATGGTATATATGGTGTTAGTTAATTTCATATTGGACGAGAGCTCTTCGCTCTCGTCCAATATGAAATTAACTAACACCATATATACCATATTAGGCCACCAACAAACTGTGTAACGTCAATATCTTATCGACTGCAGCATCGATGCACAGAACTAATAACAACAGCGATCAAAATTAAATGAGAGAATTCTCACAATTTGTTCACGTGTCTTTGCCTTGTTACAATTTATGGGAGAGTGCCTACAGGTACTCTCCCATAAATTGTAACAAGGCAAATGCATACATACCAAACAGTTTCATTGCGAAGGTAACATGACACACATCCACAGAATATGAAGCCTTTTAAGTTGCCTAACCTGCACTTCAGACCAAATATAGGCTTCCAACACTCAATTTTTCAACTTGAAGCGTTTATCGGCTGCCGCCATTTTGAATAATCAATGAACAAAGGGGAGATTACCCATAGCTGTCAGCGTATATTGATATTGACAGGCAGTATATGGTTTTATATGCAGTCTGCATGTGACATCTTTGAACCAATGAAATTCCCAGATACTTGTAGGAGGTAAGATATATTTAGATATGGCTCTTTGCAGAGATTGCAGTCTCAAAATTCTGAAAGCCTGGGGCTGAAAATTGAGGTTGAAAATAAAAAATATATAAAACTTGACATCGCTCGCATCGGGGGTATAAATTTGAAATGAAAAGATAACAGTGAACAGTTTCAAATAAGTAGAAATCAATGTATGAAGTTTGGTAGCTGTATAAAAATGGAATTACATGAATCCGAAGACAGTGTTTTCAATGAAATATGTCAAAAATAGGTCACCCTTTGAAGTGACGTAAAAACGTCAAAAATGGGGATAAATCGAAAAATTAAACAACAGCTATCTCCAACCTTTATGTGCTCTACAAACATACTACAATGCCCTCAGAATTCGACATCATTTAATTTTTATGACGTTGACGTTAATAACGTCAACCTTCAAATCGGCCATAACCATTGGGAATTTCCTGATCGGTAAATTTTTTAAAATGTAGTTTTTGTTGGAGGCGAAATGTGCAATGTTTGAAAGTGGGAGGCTTGATACAGGCGCTGATATTAAAAGATGGAGAAAAAGCGTTAAGATCGGAGTTATTTGGAGAAAGGTTGGACTGTGGAAGTGAAAAATGGGATTTCTTCATTGTTTCTTAAAGTGAAAAAATGAAAATTTCACTAGCGTAGGTCAACGAAAAGTGCCCGAAAAACATGTCTGACGAAAAAAAAATAAAAAAATAATACAAAATAGACCTACAATCGCTATTAGTCAATCTATCTTCGTTGGATAACTTAAACAGACATTCAAAAAAGGTAAAGTTTCACAATTTCCTGTAATTTTTGGAAGACACTGTAAGCCAATAAATTTGTTCTACGAGGGGGTTAAATTTCAATGAGGGATTACCTGAGATCCTAAACCTGTTTTTGGTTTTGAAGCCAATCAGCTTTGGAGAGATTTAAGAGATTGGGTTGGAATTCACCGAGCACAAATTGCCACACGTGTTAAATAATATATTTCTCTATGTCACCATGACTGTGTTTTACGATGTAATATTTATAAAAAAGATTCATTATCTACGTAATCTTTTCAAGTGAAATTTGTAGACATAATAAATCATTATCCCGTAAAGAGAAGTGAATACACCACCAAGACTGATAAAACAGAAGTATTGCCAAGTGCTGCAGTGATATGCCGTGCGCTGACGACTGATTTCCTTTGAAATAAGAATAGTGCACCTTCTGATTCTAAAGTGATATAAAGACATCAGATGTACCAAACTTAACAGTTATGTCATCAAGTACCAGTTAGGAATCAAATACGGATAGGGGAGATGAGTTGGCGGGCAAAAAGGATTGTTTAGAATATCAAGTTTTCACAGAAATCGAATCTCGAATATAGGGATTGACACCATGGTTACTTATTCTGCAGTTAAAACTAGAAGTCCTGTCGTGAAATGCGCACAAATAGTACGTCGGTCTGCGCGTTAATCTACGCGTTATGACCATATTAAGGCTATCAAATTATGTACATATGGCCTGTGCACAAGCAATGTTTCAGCCAATGGACCTCCGGGTAACGGGAAGGTCCTTTGGCAGAAACATTGCCTGTGTTTGCTATGAGTAACCAGGAGAACCTGTCGTGCTTTGGATGCCATTCGATATGGCAATTGCGCGCAATTCCTACGTGCAATTGAGCCTAGATAAGCGCACAGTTCGTGACAGGACTTCTAGTTTTAACTGTACTAAAAATGGAAAGCCTATGACATAAATGTTAGCTTTATGCACCAACTGTGGTGAACACTCCCGCAATGGGATTTCAATAGTAAAAATTTACAATGGTTATGGCCGATTTGAAGGTTGACAGTTCGTGAAAGGACTTCTAGTTTTAACTGTACTAAAAATGGAAAGCCTATGACATAAATGTTAGCTTTATGCACCAACTGTGGTGAACACTCCTGCAATGGGATTTCAATAGTAAAAAATTACACCTACAGTGGAACTACATCCTTGACTTCTGGTGACGTCGACCTAAATGCGAACTTGCCTAACTTTATCGCACGTCGCCTCGCGAAGAATTAAATGAAAGTGGCAATTATTTATTACGTTTTTAAATCAGTTTACCCCATAAAACACCAAAAAATAACAAACATGCATTGTCTCATGTAAATAAAGCGTCCATACTTCGTAAAAGTATGTTATTATGTTATTAAAATGAAAAAGGCCCTGTTTCTTTTTCTATTTCGTCTCGGTGATAAAATTGACAGCGGACGTACCGCCCACCGATGCTCGTGTAAACAAAAACAGATTCGCTCGTATGTACGTCTGCAGCTCAGTAAAATCAAGAAAACATAATAGCGACTCTTAATAATCTGACGATCATGGTATAAATAAAATATACCAAAAGTAGCTTGGTGTACCAAATGTTCACCACTCGTGGTGAGCATTTGGTACACCAAGCTACTATGGGTAAATTCTATATGTAAATTGGGTGGAGGTAGAGGGTGATGTGGGCGAAGGTTTTAAGCCCCCAGTAATTTTCCAGACTGGATATGTTCGTCTGGAATGAAGACTTAGATGACGATTCGCTTTTGCTGTCTTCGTGTGCTTTCTTACATTCTAAAATGACTTGGGTTAAAAGTCAACCGGAATCAACTACTTTGAGTAAATATGAACCTAATCGGATTCATATTCACACAACCCAGTTGATTGGGGTTTTGTTTCAACCCGACTGATTTTAGAGTGTACGAGACTTGATTTGGTACCCACACAGTCCATCATACAAGTGAAGCTCTCTTGTATTAGATTAGGCCTGTTTGGATTAATGTACGTACTATATTAATAAGATGACGGGATTCCCATTCTTAACCGTTTGAATCCAAGCGGCCGTTTTTTCCGGCCAGCAACATGATACGTCATAACGTCTTTGAATAGGATGGATGTTCAGTAAATGTGTGGGGTAGACCAATCAATATTTTCAGCGTGCTGCCCCGAGGCTGCACGTTGAACATATTGATTGGTTTACCCCCAATACTGTATATGGACTCTTCTAATTGCTGCCATTGACTGGCATGGAAGATACCACTAGAGTTCAAAGGGTTAATGATAGTTCTTTTATGCGATCACAGAACCGGTACTGAAGACTGATAGATACTTCTTCCCAGCTTGGAATTTCGACATAATGGGGTGTCTGTAACTTGTGCCATGCTGTTGAACGGAGACAAACAGTAAATGTATAAAGCGACCCATTATACACTTGTACACTTAAATAAATACATAAACCGACACCACTGTACACTGAGATATAAAAACATGAAGTGGCCCATTGTGCACTTAGATGTAAATACATAAAGTGACCCCATTGTAGACTTGTGCACATAGATGTAAATACACAGAGTGACCTATTATACACTTGTACATGTGTTCTAGTACACCAGTAGGTAAATAAATACAGTTACCTCGATGCACACGTCTACACTAAGATGTAAATACGTAAAGTGAACCCATTGTACAGTTCTACACTAAGCTGCAAATACATAAAAGTGGCCCCATTGTACACTAAGATGTAAAGACATAAAGTGAACCCACTGTACACACTTCTACAATAAGATGTAAATACATAAAAGTGGCCCCATTGTACACTAAGATGTAAATACATAAAGTGAACCCACTGTACACACTTCTACACTAAGATGTAAATACATAAAAGTGGCCCCATTGTACACTAAGATGTAAATACATAAAGTGAACCCATTGTTCACTTCTACAATAAGATGTAAATACATAAAAGTTGCCCCATTGTACACTAAGATGTAAATACATGAAATGACACCATCATACACCTGTACACTTAGCTGTAATTACATAAAGTGACTCCATTTTAAACTTGTACACTAACATGTAAATACATAAAGTGACCACAATTGTACACTTGTACACTAAGATGTAAATATATAAAGTGACCCCCATTGTACACTTGTACACTAAGATGTAAATACATAAAGTGGCCCCACTGTACACTAAGAAGTAAATATATAAAGTGACCCCATTTTAAACTTGTACACTTAGATGTAAATACATAAAGTGACCCCAGTGTACAGTTGTGCACTAAGATGTAAATCCGTAAAGTGCGACACTGTACACTTGTGCACTTAGATGTAAATATATAAAGTGACCCCATTATACACTTGTGCTCTCAGATGCAAATACACATAGTGATCCCATTGTACTTCATCTGTACACGTAGATGTAAATATATCAAGTGACCATATTGTACACTTATACACTTAGCTGTAAATACATAAAGTGACCCCATTGTACACTTGTGAACTTAGATGTAAATCCGCAAAGTGACCCAATATACAGCCATCGTAGTTCACTTGTACACTTAGAAGAAAATACATAAAGCGGCCCCATTGTACACGTATACACGTAGATGTCAATACATAAAGTGACCCCATTGTACACTTGTACATTTGTACACTTAGATGCAAATACACATAGTGATCCCATTGTAGTTCACCTGTACACGTAGACGTAAATACATCAAGTGACCATATTGTACACTTATACACTTAGATGAAAATACATAAAGTGATCCCATTGTAGACTTGTACACTAAGATGTAAATACATAAAGTGATCCCATTGTACACTTGTACACTTAGATGTAAATCCGCAAAGTGATCCAATATACCCATCGTAGTTCACTTGTACACTAAGAGGAAAATACATAAAGCGGTCCCATTGTACACTTGTACACTTAGATGTAAATACATAAAGCAGCCCCACTGTACTCTTATACACTAAGATGTAAATACATAAAGGGACCCCATTGTACACTTGTACACTAAGATGTAAATACATAAAGTGATCCCATTGTACACTTGTACACTTAGATGTAAATCCGCAAAGTGATCCAATATACCCATCGTAGTTCACTTGTACACTAAGAGGAAAATACATAAAGCGGTCCCATTGTACACTTGTACACTTAGATGTAAATACATAAAGCAGCCCCACTGTACTCTTATACACTAAGATGTAAATACATAAAGGGACCCCATTGTACACTTGTACACTTAGATGTAAATACATAAAGTGACCCCATTATACACTTGTACACTTAGATGTAAATACATTAAGTGATCCCATTGTACACTTGTACACTTAGATGTAAATACATAAAGTGATCCCAATATACATTTCTTCACTTAGATGTAAATACATCAGGTGGCCCATTATGCACTTGTACACTAATATGTAAATACATCAGGTGATCCCATTGTACACTTGTATACTTATATGTAAATACATTAAGTGAACCCGTTGTACACTTGTGCACTAAGATGTAAATAGATAAAGTGATCCCGTGGTACACTTGTACACTTAGATGGAAATACATGAAGTGATCCCATTGTAGACTTGTATACTAAGATGTAAAACATAAAGTGATCCCATTGTAGACTTGTACACTAAGATGTAAATACATAAAGTGATCCCATTGTACATTTGTACACTTAGATGTAAATACATAAAGCGACCCCATTGTAGACTTGTACACTAAGATGTAAATACATTATGTGAGGCCATTGTAGACTTGTACACAGATGTAAATACATAACGTGAGGCCATTGTAGACTTGTACACAGATGTAAGTACATAATGTGAGGCCATTGTAGACTTGTACACTAAAATGTAAAACATAAAGTGATCCCATTGTAGACCTGTCCACTAAGATGTAAATACATCAAGTGACCCCATTGTAGACTTGTACACTAAGATGTAAATACATTATGTGAGGCCATTGTAGACTTGTACACAGATGTAAATACATAACGTGAGGCCATTGTAGACTTGTACACAGATGTAAGTACATAATGTGAGGCCATTGTAGACTTGTACACTAAGATGTAAAACATAAAGTGACCCCACTGTAGACTTGTACACTAAGATGCAAATACATAGAGTGATCCCATTCTAGAATTGTCCACTAAGATGTAAATACATAAAGTGATCCCATTGTAGACTTGTACACTAAGATGTAAATACACAAAGTGATCCCATTGTACACTTGTACACTTAGATGGAAATACATAAAGTTATCCCATTGTAGACTTCCACACTAAGATGGAAATACATAAAGTAATCCCATTGTAAACTTGTACAAATATAATATAATTTTTGATATCATGTGCATTGGGTAAAGGGTTAAAGAGTCAATTTTTCCTCTTATGTTAACCCAATCATTAATTACGTCAATAACATGACGGAATGGAAATAAATTTATCGAAGAGTTTCGCGAGAAAGGATATCCGATAGATATACATGTGCGGAGTCTCGATTACTTGACATTAATACTACGAATTTGTCCACACAATAAAAGTAACCATGGGTCCAAATACATATCAGCATATGGTGGACTTTTTAAATAACTGACGATTTTTATCATAGCACTCACTTTTGTAAATATTTATTTATTTATTTATTGGGGTTCAACGACATGGTCTCCATGTGTCGGACAGTTTACTGGTGTAGGAAGCCGGAGTAAACGGGGAGGCTCACAAATGTAAATACATAACGTGAGGCCATTGTAGACTTGTACACAGATGTAAATACATAATATGAGGCCATTGTAGACTTGTACACCGATGTAAATACATAATGTGAGGCCATTGTAGACTTGTACACAGATGTAAATACATAATGTGAAGCCATTGTAGACTTGTACACTAAGATGTAAATACATAATGTGAGGCCATTGTAGACTTCTACACTAAAATGTAAAACATAAAGTGATCCCATTGTAGACCTGTCCACTAAGATGTAAATACATCAAGTGACCCCATTGTAGACTTGTACACTAAGATGTAAATACATTATGTGAGGCCATTGTAGACTTGTACACAGATGTAAATACATAACGTGAGGCCATTGTAGACTTGTACACAGATGTAAATACATAATGTGAAGTCATTGTAGACTTGTACACTAAGATGTAAATACGTAATGTGAGGCCATTGTAGACTTGTACACAGATGTAAATACATAATGTGAGGCCATTGTAGACTTGTACACAGATGTAAATACATAATGTGAAGCCATTGTAGACTTGTACACAGATGTAAATACATAATGTGAGGCCATTGTAGACTTGTACACTAAGATGTAAAACATAAAGTGATCCCATTGTAGACCTGTCCACTAAGATGTAAATACATAAAATGATCCCGTTGTACACTTGCACATATAGATGTAAATACATAATGTGAGGCCATTGTAGACTTGTACACAGATGTAAATACATAAAATGATCCCGTTGTACACTTGCACATATGGATGTAAATACATAATGTGAGGCCATTGTAGACTTGTACACTAAGTTGTAAATGCATAAAGCTATCCCATTGTACACTTGTACACTTAGATGTAAATACATAAAGTGATCCCATTGTATACTTGTACACTAAGATGTAAATACATAAAGTGATCCCATTGTATACTTGTACACTAAGATGTAAATACATAAAGTGATCCCATTGTATACTTGTACACTAAGATGTAAATACATAAAGTGATCCCATTGTATACTTGTACACTAAGAAGCAAATACATAAAGTGACCCCACTGTGGACTTGTACACTAAGATGGAGATACATAATGTGAGGCCATTGTAGACTTGTACACTAAGATGTAAATACATAAAGTGATCCCATTGTATACTTGTACACTAAGATGTAAATACATAAAGTGATGCCATTGTATACTTGTACACTAAGATGTAAAACATGAAGTGATCCCATTGTAGACCTGTCCGCTAAGATGTAAATACATAAAGTGATCCCATTGTATACTTGTACACTAAGATGTAAATACATAAAGTGATCCCATTGTATACTTGTACACTAAGATGTAAATACATAATATGAGGCCATTGTAGACTTGTACACTAAGATGTAAATACATAAAGTGGTCCCATTGTATACTTGTACACTAAGATGTAAATACATAATGTGAGGCCATTGTAGACTTGTACACCGATGTAAATACATAATGTGAGGCCATTGTAGACTTGTACACTAAGATGTAAATACATAAAGTGGTCCCATTGTATACTTGTACACTAAGATGTAAATACATAATGTGAGGCCATTGTAGACTTGTACACCGATGTAAATACATAATGTGAGGCCATTGTAGACTTGTACACTAAGATGTAAAACATGAAGTGATCCCATTGTAGACCTGTCCACTAAGATGTAAATACATAAAGTGATCCCATTGTATACTTGTACACTAAGATATAAATACATAAAGTGATCCCATTGTATACTTGTGCACTAAGATGTAAATACATAATGTGAGGCCATTGTAGACTTGTACACTAAGATGTAAAACATGAAGTGATCCCATTGTAGACCTGTCCATTAAGATGTAAATACATAAAGTGATCCCATTGTATACTTGTACACCAAGATGTAAATACATAAAGTGACCCCACTGTAGACTTGTACACTAAGATGTAAATACATAAAGTGATCCCATTGTATACTTGTACACTAAGATGTAAATACATAAAGTGACCCCACTGTAGACTTGTACACTAAGATGTAAATGCGTAAAGCGATCCCATTGTACACTTGTACACTTAGATGGAAATACATAAAGCGATCCCATTGCAGACCTGTCCACTAAGATATAATTACTAATTACATAAAGTGATGCCATTGTACACTTGTACATTAAGATGTAAATACATAATGTGAGGCCATTGTAGACTTGTACACTAAGATCTAAAACATAAAGTGATCCCATTGTAGACCTGTACACTAAGATGTAAATACATAAAGTGATCCCATTGTAGACCTGTCCGCTAAGATGTAAATACATAAAGTGATCCCATTGTATACTTGTACACAAAGATGTAAATACATAAAGTGACCCCACTGTAGACTTGTACACTAGGATGTAAATACATAAAGTGATCCCATTGTATACTTGTACACTAAGATGTAAATACATATTGTGAGGCCATTGTAGACTTGTACACCGATGTAAATACATAATGTGAGGCAATTGTAGATTTGTACACTAAGATGTAAAAACATAAAGCGATCCCCTTGTAGACTTGTACACTAAGATGTAAATACATAATGTGAGGCCATTATAGACTCGTACACTAAGATGTAAATACACAAAAATGATCCCGTTGTACACTTGCACACTAAGATGTAAATACATAATGTGAGGCCGTTGTAGATTTGTACACTAAGATGTAAATACATAAAGTGATCCCATTGTATACTTGTACACTAAGATGTAAATACATAATGTGAGGCCATTATAGACTTGTACACTAAGATGTAAATACATAAAATGATCCCGTTGTACACTTGCACACATAGATGTAAATACATAATGTGAGGCCATTGTAGACTTTTACACTAAGATGTAAATACATAAAGTGATCCCATTGCACACTTGTACACTTAGATGTAAATACATAAAGTGATCACATTGTAGACTTGTACACTAAGCTGTAAATACTTAAAGTGATCCCAGTGTACACTTGCGTACATAGATGTAAATACATAATGTGAGGCCATTGTAGACTTGTACACTAAGATGTAAATGCATAAAGTGATCCCATTGTACACTTGTACACTTAGATGGAAATACATAAAGTGATCCCATTGTATACCTGTCCACTAAGATGTGAATACATAAAGTGATCCCATTGTATACTTGTACACTAAGATGTAAATACATAAAGTGATCCCATTGTAGACTTGTACACTAAGATGGAAATACACAAAGTGATCCCATTGTACACTTGTACACTAAGATGTAAATACATAAAGTGATCCCATTGTAGACTTGTACACTAAGATGTAAATACACAAAGTGATCCCATTGTACACTTGTACACTTAGATGGAAATACATAAAGTTATCCCATTGTAGACTTCCACACTAAGATGGAAATACATAAAGTAATCCCATTGTAAACTTGTACAAATATAATATAATTTTTGATATCATGTGCATTGGGTAAAGGGTTGAAGAGTCAATTTTTCCTCTTATGTTAACCCAATCATTAATTACGTCAATAACATGACGGAATGGAAATAAATTTATCGAAGAGTTTCGCGAGAAAGGATATCCGATAGATATACATGTGCGGAGTCTCGATTACTTGACATTAATACTACGAATTTGTCCACACAATAAAAGTAACCGTGGGTCCAAATACATATCAGCATATGGTGGACTTTTTAAATAACTGACGATTTTTATCATAGCACTCACTTTTGTAAATATTTATTTATTTATTTATTGGGGTTCAACGACATGGTCTCCATGTGTCGGACAGTTTACTGGTGTAGGAAGCCGGAGTAACCGGGGAGGCTCACATAGCAACGGCGAGCAACTGTCGGACTCCCCAACATACTAACTCCACACAAGCAGGGCTAGCATTGGTTGAAGACAAGTGCACTATCGGCGACGTGTAGTACGCCTTAGTACACAGCGCCACCATGCCCCACATGGGCAATCGGGATTAAAACCCTTTACCCAACGTAACGGCCAAAACCGGCCAGCGCTATTCTCAAAAATCGCCAATTAATTTTCATTATTTTTTCATTTTTTGTCTCAAAAACATAGGTTATGACCCCCCATTGGAACGAGCTCATCGAGCTCGTTCCAATGAGGGGTCATAACCTATGTTGTTGAGACAAAAAATGAAAAAAAAAATAGTTATTCAAGAATTTTTTTGCAAGTGTCGTCTGCTTTTCAGGTTAGGTAAAGGGTTATGTGCCTTACCCAAGGACACAACGCAGTTACCCGTGGTGGTGATCGAACCGTGGATTTTTCAGTTTAAAGTTCAATGCCGTAACCACTGAGCCACGGCACTCCCACCTTTGTAATAAAAATCTACAGGTTTTGTCATAGCTTACCACTTTTATAATAAAATCGCCAGATTTTGTCATACGCTAGGGTCACGAATTTTGTAATAAAAATCGATAGCTTTTGTCATAAAAAAGCAAACCACTTTTGTCATAGAAATCAACAGGTTTTGTAAGACAGTATTTTACACTGGTTTATGAAAAAACATCAGATTTTACACTTCTCCATTTCTTAACATCTCAGATGAAATTTCGTCCCGTGGTGTAAATTTGTTCTAGAAGTAATGTGGGCTAGATATCGACCGTCCCCATCACTTTTTGACGTCACTGACGTCACGGTTTTGTCAACCTTTTTCTTTCTCAAGGAAACTGAGCTGAAATTGGCACCTTGGGGGTAATATCGCCAAGACGGCAAAATGGGTTGGTGTCTCCATCGTGTGTACATCATGTTCTGATGTATGTGCGTAAATGATGTAAGTTGTTGCCACTTCACCATTTCAAGCATTTTGCGCTACCATTTTGACTTCAGGAGCAATTTTGAATTGGAAGTAACATGAACTGCGTTTCGTTTCGACTCTCACCGACGGAATCATTTGATATGCACCATTGACGTCACATTTTTGTGCACTTATTATCTCTGTGCATTTCTGACATTATTCTTACATTTATTGAGACATCTGGACTCTTAGGGTATTTTTTCAAGGGGTCCTCGACTGTCGCCGTCATCATCTTACAAAATTATCAAGCTGAAAGTTGGCAACCGGTGGGTAAGACTGTCCAGACAGCCTAATGGGTCTTAAATGTCTCATACGTTATTTTATGAGGTCTCATATGTCGATAATTTATCTGAAATTGGTCACCTGGTGTAATTTTTCCCTTGGAGTAACAGCAGGTGTGGTGTCCGGATTCCCACGACAGGGGGATGGTGGTGGCGGCTGTGCTGCTCAACGGGGAAAGGGCAGAGGGATGTGGCTGAATAGCTGTCAGTCTGTAGTAGCTATGTAGCCTGACCAGTGTAAGGGAAACGGAACGATGAATTCGAAAAACCGGTCTGGTCACATATTCGAGTCAGTATTTTTGGAATTTGCATCACCGAATTTCCAATTTTTGAAATTTTAGGTGATAATGGGTCTCCTTAACACCCCCCCCCCCCCCCTCTAGCTACATTCCTGGGTACATTGGGCTATGTACCGGGCCAAAGGCCTGTGTAACTGATAATATCATGGGGTGGACTATCAATAAGTGGTTATTTTGACTACGAATGACCTGATCAGTTGTTACTAAGTCGCACCAAGTCCAAATTCGCATATAAAGATGTCGTACTTAAATGTTAGTAATTCCTATTTAGGACCTACTGATGTCCAAATTAGATGTTAGTAAGTCCTAAGTACGACATACCCAGTCCTATTTGGGATACGTATGTCCAAATTAGCTTTTAGTAACCCAATTTAGGACATACTGATGTTCTAATTAGCCCTAAGGAAATAATCCTAATTACGACATACAATGTCCTAATTGGGATAGAGGGATGGTCTATTTAACTGTTATGGGTGGATATCCTAATTAGTTGTTCAGTAATCCTAATAAGGAAATAGTTAGGTTGATGTTGACAATTACGCCAAGGCGCTTGGGACGTCATAGAGGCACCGGTCGTTGTAATGTCCACTATTCAGTTCAAACATTGCGTTGTCCGGGTCAGGTTTCTCGTACCGGAGTGACATGGTAGTATACTACGAACCATCTGCACCTCTTGTTGGTCTGCTGTTTGATCTTGGCTGTTGGTATACTTGATACTAATTACTCACTTTTCGTCTTCAGGTTGCTATGCGTAGTACGCAGTGGTGGATCATGTGGTGTTGTGGGGGTATGCGCGGTTCTTGTGCATGATCGGTCTATACCCATGGGTACATCCATTAACCCTTTCAGACTTTAATTATCCTGACGTTCAAACGTCACTGGGAATTCAGTTTCTTAAACGTTTTTCAAAATGCGACGTCAAACGTCGGAAAGTACAAATAACAAGATATTTTTCACATTAGTGATTATCTGGTTAAGGGATCGATTATTTTTGGAGGTCTGAATTTGTTATTCAAAACTTGTTTTATTACAAATTATTGGAGAGTGCCCACAGGCACTCTCCAATAATTTGTAATAAAACAAATGTATATGAACAAAATATTATTTATGTTTGACTGAATATGAAATATAATCAAGGAAAGTGTTGGCTTTTGCTCCCAGTAAAGCTATCAAATTCTGTACATATGGCCTGTGCACAAGCAATGTTTCAGCCAATGGACCTCCGGGTAACCCGGAGGTCCATTGGCAGAAACATTGCTTGTGCTTGCTATGAGTAACCGGGAGAACCTGCCGTGCTTTGGATGACATTCGATATGGCAATTGCGCGCAATTCCAACGCACAATTGAGCCTAGATAAGCGCACTATTCGTGACAGGACTTCTAGTTTTAACTGTAGTCTTATGATACACCCAGGACAAAATTACTCAGATGTCAAATTTTAGCTTAGATTCGTTACGAAGAGCACAGTTCGCGTAAAATGAAGTCATCAACGTCAGAGACATCATAAAAGCAGTAGAAGACATTCAAAAGTATCAAGACCCAGCCCATTTTGTTGTCTGGACGATCGTGTCTGCGGGTGCCAATCCCCGCTTAATATCTTTGCGAAAGATGATGTTCGCAGATAATCTGACGTTCGCTCTTGAATAAAATTACCCCAAGAGTCAAACAGTCATGGCATTGTATCAAGAAATGGAAGAAAAACGGATGATAAATTGAGAGATAACGTATTGCGCCAAACGAATGTGACGTCAGTGGTGTCAAATGGTCCGTTAGTGACGGTCGAAACGAAACCCAGTTCATGTTACTTCCACGACAAAATTACCCCAGGTGACAAGTGGTAATTCTAAATGGTAAAGTATGAGAGAACGACAAAGTTGACAAAGGCGTTATGTCAATGACGTCAAAAGGGTGACATCAGGGCAGTCGGGGGCCAATCCACATTACTTCCAGGACAGAATAGCATCACGAGACGAAATTTCAGCTAAAATGTTGAGAATTGGAGGGGTTTATAATGTGATGTTGTTTTGGTATAATCTAATATGAAATAATGTCCTACAAAACCTGTTGAGTTCAGTGACAAAAGGGGTAAGCTTTTTTACGATAAAATCTGTCGATTTTTGTTACAAAACTGATGCTTTAATTCGTGACAAAACCTGGCGATTTCTTTCACAAAAGAGCTGTGACAAAAATCGTCAATTATTACAAAAGTGGAAGTAACAACTTGTTCTGTCATCTATTTGGAAGGACCATTCCGGACTGAAGATTCCAAGGGTTACTAACTTATTTTAACTCTGGAAGATACGTCAGCTGTCGGATCATAAATCTAGTGTTTCAGATTAAATCTGCAGTAAACATTACAAGTTGTGTTTTGAAGATGAAAAATATTGAAATCGATGGACAATACATACTCATAGCAAAAATCGGCGTTTGGCTAAACCGTCCGAAGCAAAAGAGTCGTTAGTGATTTAAACTAAATGTGAGACAAACGCAGATGTATTTTTTTAAAACAAATGACAACTTTATGCATCACTCATATCTGTATTCATGATATATGGATTATATACCCTAGTCCTGATACTTCTACAATAATTTTATGATAGTTACATGCGCCGTCATATCCTGTATACTTTAGAGCTTTGCGAGTCCAATTGACATCAATGACATGATTAATCCACATGACAATTCGGAGCTCGACGTATGGAGGGGGATAAACCCTCTGGACCCTGAACCAGACAATAAGAACCCCCCTCCCCCCACCCCCCAAAAAAAGAACAAAATAGTAAGACAAGCAAGGGAACGTTGATTTTTGTTTGCTCGTTTACAATTTAACCCTTTACCTGACATAAAAGCAGGCGACACTTGAACAAAATTTCTTGAATAACTAATTTTTTTCATTTTTTGTCTCAAAAATTATTGGCTATGACCCCTCGATGGAACGAGTTCGACGAGCTCGTTCCAACGAGGGGTCATAACCTATGTTTTTGAGTCAAAAAATGAAAAAATAATGAAAATTAATTGGCGATTTTTGAGAATAGCGCTGGCCGGTTTTGGTCGTTACGTTGGGTAAAGGGTTAAAAATTGTTTGATACGCTCGGCAATGTTTGGCAAAGTTTCCTCGAAGGGATTTCTGACGGGTTGCGACTCTGGAAAACAATAAGGCTCGAAGAATAGTAAATCCGGAGACAATAACCTTTCAGGTCAATATTTGATGTACCACTCTTTTGTCACGTGGCCATTTCTCCCAAGTGGGTGCGGGGGAGTTTTCACACCGTGTGAAATCGAGAACAGGAATAATTTGTGAACGTATTGTGATTGGAGCAAATAACAGGTTTTGTGGAAAGACAAATGAAATCAGGTTATTACTGATCTGAAGGTAATTTTGT
This sequence comes from Pictodentalium vernedei, assembly GCA_031216915.1. Taxonomy (NCBI): domain Eukaryota; kingdom Metazoa; phylum Mollusca; class Scaphopoda; order Dentaliida; family Dentaliidae; genus Pictodentalium; species Pictodentalium vernedei. Next base: position 127,560,546 of record CM062289.1, on the reverse strand, counting down.
GAACAATAGGGTCATTTGCTAATTCGTACAGTCGATAACCTTGATTGGAAATTCGATAACCATCTTGTCTCGTACAGGCCACACTCCTGAATCGAATAACATCAAGGTTGAAAAATCCACTAATGCGACAAAGCAAAAGGATTATCTTGGCGTTAATGGAGATGGGGGAGGGCCTTCGATCGAAAGTAGGACGTCGTGCGACAAACAACAAACATATACAAAAATTAATAAAAACGGCAGAGTTTAAGCTTTTCATATATATATGACCCTATACACTTAAATGTACGCTTAAATGTAAATATTTCGTGTGACCCCATTGTACACTCGTACACTTGTATGTCAATACATAATGGATTATGTATATGGGAATGGTGGCGTGAAGAGCTCCAGATAAGCAGCATTTACCAGATATGCAATTGATGAAAATCCCATTGCATGATTTACATGACCGGTCTTTTTCAAGATGCTCTGAATCCATGTTGCAATCCGTTGTAACCCTATATTCTGTCTACAGCTTTGCGTGTATTTTATTGTCACGACCTCACTAAAAAGTGTGCACCCAGACTGGGGGCACACTTTTTAGTGAGGTCGTAACAATAAAATACATGCTAAGCTGTATATCGAATAGTCCAAGACCGAGTCACTGGGTGTGAACATAAAATAAAATTCTATGTTTGGTTATTTATTTATTTATTAAGGTTTAACGACACTTTAACAGCCAAGGTCATATCGCGTTGGTGACAGTTTTGCGGGTGGAGGAAGCCGGAATACCCGGAGAGAACCACCGAGGAACGACGAGCAGCTGTCAGCTCCCCAACATCGTAACTCCGCACTGCAACACAGGGAGGGTTAGATTGGTTGAAGACATGCGCACCATCGACGTGCAGTACGCCTTAGTACACGGTGTCATGTCATCGTGCACCCATGTGGACAATCGGGGTTAAGTGCCTTGCTCAAGGACACAACGCGGGAGTCCGAATCGATCGCTCAGACGGTCACCCATCCAAGGACTAACCGGGCTCGACGTTGCTCAACTTCGGTGATCTGACGAGAACCGGTTACTGCAACGCCACTGCCCCGCCCCCCCCCCCCCTCCTAAGTTTGGTTAAGCTACTTTCCACACACTAAAAACTAAAGTGTTAAAACTGACACTTGCAAGGTGTTAAACCCATTCTAACTCTTAGGGTTTGACTTTAACACTCAAAGTGCAATGCTTTAAGCACTTAGACATTACAATCGTCAGATACCTGAAACTTGAATGGATGGCACTTTCCATGTGTCTAGCATTGGTGGTTCTTCCAGAATCGTCCATAATTTGATTTGCGCTTGGTGGGTACATAATTAAAAGGACACAATGCAGATGACGCGGATCAGGCTCTAGAGTTCGAGCCTGATCCGCGTCATCTGCGTTGTTTCCTTTTAAGTGTCGCGACATTACACTTGTCAAGTGGTATTTTGTAACACCTGTCAAGTTCTGAGATATCTACACTTGAACAAAGTGCTAGTTCAGCACTTAGCAAGTGTTAAATACAGCATTTCAAGTGTAGTTTTTAACACTTTAGTTTTTAGCGTGTGCTATGACAGGCCATTAATTTCCCATTCATCATGATTTTACTCAATCATTTTGGGAGTACCAAATAGCGATGTACTCAAGAGAAATAAAAAAATACCCAGTTCATCAGAAAATGGTGAAGTAAATCCTCAATGCTCTGAAGGCTTATCTGGGACTCTGGTGACGTGTACTGTCTTAAGGTGTGTTACTGTGGGGAAATTAGCTCACTAAAAGCGTGTGTCAACTTTGAACATTTATTTACATTCAAGGGCGGTAACCTTTGGTACTTTAGCCCAATTCGGTAGCCAGACAACTGGTTTAAAAAAAATAATACATTTTTACAAAACCGTTACTGAAACAACGACATGTAAACTGAAATTCAAAGCAATGATTAAAGCTTATCGAAATACAAGATTAGTCAAGCAGTGTGTTACTGTTATTTGAAAGACTAATCAGCGATTATCGGCTTATGCATACTATACACTCTAATACATTCGGCCTTACGCAAACAACACTGTGATTACTGTCTTGTGACTACAAAACTTAACACTTTCGCTTTCATTCTATATTCTATAATTTTGAAATACGTCGTGCGTGGAAAATATGTTCTTCGGTATTTATCCAGAAACCCACCTATAACAGTACCACCTGCTCGACACTGGCGATATAAAATCAAATTTAAGAAGTTGCATATCCACAGATATTCCATTAATTGGTATCCCTGTGTTTAAAAGCTGGGACCAAAGACCAATATATACATATTGGTCTATGGTCCCAGCTTTTAAACACAGGAATCCCAATTAATGGAAAATCTGTTAAGATTCAACTGACTGAATTAAGTATTAGATCACCTTTGTCAAGCGGGAATTCCACTAGGCATAGTGGTGGGTCCGAAAATTCTAAAGTTTTTCGGAGGTTGGCCCCGATGGGGGTCGGGCCTGCACGCTAAAAACTAAAGTGTTAAAAACTACACTTGAAGTGCTGCATTTAACACTTACTAAGTGCTGAACTAGCACTTTGTTCAAGTGTAGATATCCCAGAACTTGACAGGTGTTACAATAATACCACTTGACAAGTGTAATGTCGCGACACTTAAAAGGAAACAACGCAGATGACACGGATCAGGCTCGAACTCCCCGTGATTTGCGCGTTTCTTTTCCCATTTTGTTTCGGCGATAAAATTGACAGTGAAAGTACCACCCACCGGTGCTCATGTAAACAAAAACAAATTCGTACTCGTGTACGTCTGTTGCTCAGTAAACTCGCGAAAAAATAATAGTGACTTATGAATGGAGATTTGTCGAATTAGAGCGTGTACTAACTTATATTTGGTGGGTTTATATATGTCAGCGATCAGGAAGATATCTTCGTCGATTAAATTCTCATGGGAGAATTTGACATTCAATTCAATATAGAGAATAATGAGCAACCTATGAAGTCTGATGATGTTAATAGTGCTAATACTGGCACTGACAATCCTTCTCCTGAAGCTATGAATGTTCCTGCTGCAAGCAGGAACATTCATAGCTTCAGGAGAAGGATTTTCAGTGCCAGTATATACATCGTGGGTGCTTCCCTGTGTACTTCCCTATGTACATCGTGGGTGCTTCTCTGTGTACATCGTGTGTATGTCCCCGTGTACATATTGTGTACTTCCCTGTGCACATCGTGAATACTGCCATGTGTACACTGTGAACACTTCCCTTTGTACATCGTGGGTACGTCCCTGTGTATATAGTGGGTACTTTGCTGCAAACAAAATTTCAATTCCTACTCTGTGTGACACTAACATTGCTAAAGAAATGCAACCATATCGCCAAGAGTATATTACAAGTACTAATACTGACACTCAAAATCCCGCCCTCAAGCTATGAATACTACTACTGCAAGCAAAGTTCAATTCCTACTCTGTGTAACACTAACATTGCTCAAGACATGCAACCATATCTCCAAGAGTATATTACAATACATGACTCCTCCCCCTCCAATGTATCTGCATTGGTTGTCAACCAAACCGAACCAAATGAGGCAAACGCCGTTCCTGCCCAGCCTCTGAATGAAATCCCGGCAGAAAATGCTTTGAACATTGATACGCTGTCAACGTCAAGCAGGTTGAAAGATATTTCCAAAGAAAACGTTGAAAACTTCATTATAGAACAGGGGGTGGGGGGGGGGGGGTAGACATACACTCTAGAAATCGTTGCACGACTTAAAGCTGCGTAAAACCGTAAAATACATGAGATACAAGTGAAGGATTTAGATCCTCTGATAGCTAATTACATTCTTAGTGTACGACGTAAGGATGGCACCAATTTCGAGCTGAGTTCACAGCGAGGTCAAATTTCCAGTATTGACCGCTACTTAAAAGGCATAAATATGGAACATCCGTCATGAACAAGTCTGACGATTCATTCGACACTATTTCTAGAGAACTTATAGCTAAGCAAAAGCAGTTGCAGCGGAATGGAAAATGGGAACAGTCTTCAAAAAGCTGAACCGATCACAAAATCAATCTGCTGTACCAGAAAGGAATTCTTGGGGAATCAATACCGAAGTACATCCTAAACACGATCTGTTTTAACAATGCATTAAATTCTGGCTTACGCGGTGTTAGTGAGCACAATGACATATAATGGGGCGACGTAACTATTAACATGACCAGCGATGGCAAGGAATATCTTTTTCTGAATGAGCGTCAAACTAAAACGCGCACTGGTGCCGACCTTCGAAATGTTCGTGAAGCTGAGCCATGTACAGCACGGGTGAGAACAACGAAAAAATCCAGTGTACATGTATACGTAAAATGCAGCGAAAGGCCTGCTGGGTTCAGCGCAGAGGACGATCCATTCTACGTTGCCACAAGGACGACCCCAGTCACAAACATTGGCGATGTGTGGTTTAATGTGTGCGTTCCTGTGTACATAGTGTATACTTCCCTGTATACATTGTGGATACTCCCCTGTGTATATCGTAGGTACTTCAGTGTATACATCGTGGGTACCTCCCTGTGCATATCGAGGGTACTTCCCTGTGTACATTGTGGGTACTTCCCCATGTACATCATGGGTGCCTCCCTGTGTACATCGTGTGTATGTCCCCGTGTACATATTGTGCACTTCCCTGTGCACATCGTGAATACTGCCATGTGTACATTGTGAGCACTTCCCTGTGTACATCGTGGGTACGTCCCTGTGTATATAGTGGGTACTTCCCTGTATACACCATGGATATTCCCCTGTGTCCATCATGGATACTTCCCTGTGTACATCGTGTGTACATCCCTGTATATATCGTGGATACTTCCGTGTGTACATCGTGTGTACTTCCCTGTGTACATCGTGGGTACGTCCATGTGTACATAGTGTGTACCTCCCTGTTTATCTCGTGGAAACTCCCCTGTGTACATCGTGGGTGGTACTTACCTGTATACATCGTGGGTACTTCTCTGTGTACATCGTGGGTAGGCCCCTGTATACATCGTTGGTACGTCCCTGTGTATATCGGGGTAATTCCCTGTATACATAGTGGGTATATCCGAATGTACAACTTGTGTACTTCCCTGTATACATCTTTGGTACGTCGCTGTGTATACCGTGGGTACGTCGCTGTGTACATCGTGAGTATTCCCCTGTGTACATCATGGGTACTTCCTGTGTACCTCGAGGGTACTTCCGCGTGTACATCGTGGATACTTACCTGTGTACATCTTGTGTACGTCCCCGTGTATATCATGAATACGTCCCTGTGTACATAGTGGGTATGTCCCCGTGTACATCTTGTATACTTCCCTGTGTACATCGTGGGTACGCCACTGTGTACATCGTGGGTATTCCGCTGTGTACATCGTGGGTACTCCCCTGTGTACATCGTGGGTACTCCTATGTGTACATCGTGGGTACTACCCGAAGTACGTCGCGGGTACTTGCCTGTATACATTGTTGGTACGTCCCTGTGCTTCCAAATGTGTTATCTATGTGGTTTGATGAGTAGAATTCTATGGGAAGTTTATTAGCAAAGAAAATATAACTTTCAAGAGACGAGACGTTGTAAACCTGTCTTGGAAGACCCTTTAGAATAATCATGACCTTCCACTTGCATATTTATATCAGGAGAGTAGAAATGTAGATTGGGGGAGAGGCTGCCAATGGTTACTATTCTTTCTAACTTAAGAACTTAAAGCCCAGTGCAATCATTTCACTTTTCTGGTTTGCTGGTGACAAATCGTCCCCTGAGTTGCAATGTGTTCTATGTGCCCGTAGGCACATAGAACATATTGGAACTCAGGGGACGAAATGTTATGGTTTACATCAATGATAAAATGAGCGGTTGCATTTTCCATAAAGCCTAACACCGGGATGGGATTCCTAACTACCGAGTCTGGTTTGTATGCCCGAGTGTTAGTGGAGTCTTCCGATATCGTCTATCAGATTCACTTTTGGGGGATCTCATTGGGGATATCGTAAGAACTAGTGGCCTCTAAAAAAGTAAAAGTTGTCTGCAGAGGATATAGTCAATTTGATGGGAGTAGGTCGTAGAGCAGACGCTGAATGAGATGCAGGTGCCTATCCTTCGAAACGAGGTGTCACTTGCAAATGTTGCGAATGGGCGTACAAATGGTTCTAACAGCCGTTTCCAAGCACCTCTTTATTGGTGAAAAAAATAATGTAGAGAAATATTCTCTCACTATCTGTACTCCTAATACCCAACCTCTCACTTCGTTTTGACACATGTCGTAAACGACCGAAAGTGCCTCGGCGGTTCTCATAACTATTGATTTTGCCACTATTATCATCAAACGGCATATATATAGCGCCAATATTACTAACACACGGGTTATATGTTGCTCGAGTAGTACCAAAAGACAAAATACAGGTAGCAACAGTATCATCAACACTCAACGTATATGTAATGTCAGTAGTACTAACATATGGCCTGTGTGTAACACCAGTAGAACTAACACATTGATTATAAGTAGCGCTAGTATTACTAACCTATGGCTAATATATTGCTCCAGTAGTACTAAACCACGGTTTATATGTAGCTCCAATAGTACTAACATACGACATTAATGTTACATCAGTATAGTACCAACACATGGCTTCTATTTAGGGCTAGTATTACTAACATACGGTTAGCATGTACCACCAGTACCACCAACATACGACTTATATATAACGTCAGTAGTGCTAATATTCGGTGCACATTTAGCGCCATTAATACTAACATTCCTATATATAGCGCCAACAGTACCAACAAATGGCTTATGCCAGTAGTACAAACATACGGCTATATGTGACGCCATTAGTACCAAAACACGACATATATGTCGCACCAACAGTGCCAGCACACGGCGTATATGTAGCGCCAGTAGTACTAACCTTCGGGTTAAATGTAACACCAGTGGTACCAACTCAGGACTTATCAGTAGAACGAACACACGGCTTGCATGTAGCACTAGTTGTTCCAAGAGACGGCAAAAGGCTTATATGCTTGTAAGTATTTCGACACACGACTTAATGTAGCGCCAGTAGTACCAGCCCGCGTAGTAGCAACACACGGCCTATAAGTAGCACCAGTAGAGCCAACCCTGGATTCCATTTAACACCTGTGGTGGGAAGACACGGCTTATATGTTGCGCCAGTATTACCATCACACAGCCTACATGTATCGCCAGTAGAACGAACACGCGGCCTAGTAGTACCAACACGTGACTAAAATGTAGTGCCAGTAGTAACAACACACGACTTATATGTATCCCCAATAATACCAACCAACAGCTCATATGTAGCACCAGGAGAACGGAAACACAGCATATATGGAGTACCATAACCAACGCACGGCCTACATTGAGCGCCAGTGGTACAAACGCACAGCCTGTATGCAGCGCCAGACTATCAACACATGGTATATATGTAGCACTAGTGGTACGAACGCACGGCTTATATGTAGGCATCTGTAGTACAGAGTTCTGTCGGATGTTTGTTACTCACATAATGATCTATTGACAACATAGAAGGAATAGAAAAACAATAAAATAAAATAAAAATTTTAAAAAAAAATGTAAAAAGATGGAGAAAAAAGAAATAATAAATAAAAATTAAAAAATGATTCCACAGAGCGATAAGTAAAGAAATGAGGCATTTAACCCTTTATCTAACGAATCGGCTGCGTTCGCACGCGCAATATTCAAAATCCAGCAGTAGAAAAAAACTCCCAAAAATTCCAATAAAACCATATCATGGTATGCCCTCATAGGAACGAGGTCCTTTCAATGAGCGGTTCACGTGATATGTTTTTGTTGAAATTGTTTGAAAAATGTGAAAAAATATTTAAAGTAATTAATTTTTGATATTGCGCGCGTTGAGTAAAGGGTTAAAATACGGTAAACATATTTCCTCAACGTGTTAACCCTTTTACGGCCACACCCACTTTATCCATATATGAAGGACCTCTATGTACGCCTGTATGTGTGGAAGCTTAAAAAAATATGACATACTTGAAACTCTATCATCTGATTTATTGTTGGAGAGGGCTCTCTGAGCCCTTTCGAACAACAATTCAGATGATGGGTTTGATCTGCGCATACCAGAACGCACAGATAATCGTCATAAAATAGCTTGTTTGACAATAGTCGCTTTCATCAGCGTAAGTGTTAAAGGAGACCTGTACGTTGCTTTATAATGCCTTCTACTTTGCAAGGGCACTTTCTATCTAAAGGTTTATTGTCCGGCCCCACCCCCGGAAAGGGTTGTTTATGCCACTGACGCCCTCACCCCGCTCGAATATAATAAGAAACACAATGGAACTTACTTTACAAATCCTTAAAAAACGATTCCTTGTATATGATTTTGTCTATCACGATTTTTTCTTGAGCATTGACTGACCTCAATGTGTTGCACGAGCAAGCGCTATATCGCAATGGTTTAATTTGGTCCATTTGTTAATATGAAGAAATAATAATTTCTTGTGAATGAAAAGTAATCATATCTTTGATTCCTCTTGAACCGATGCCACCACTTTCCATTGGAATGTTTCCAAAAATAACCTTCCTTGATGCACTTTACAAAAATAGAATCGATCAAATGTGTGAAGATGAAAAAAAAACACCAATATTCAAGAGCGTGCAGAAGACAGGTTGTTATTATCGCCTTTAAGCACGTTCACATTATTTGAAATTTGAAAGAACTATCGTCTAAGTGAATAAGAGTCTAAATTGTCGTTGCTAATAATAGGATTTAATTGCCATTATGCCCAGTCCAATCCCAACGACCGATAATACAAATGTTTATTCCTCATGTCTTTTTACCCCAGCGGACATAAGAAGTGGTGGGGCGCGGTAGTGTAACTAGGTTATTCCAATGGTTTTGTTTAATTGTTTTTCCAGTGTGGTATAACCTATTCAAGAACCGTTGTTAAATAGCAAAGAACAGTTTTTTTTAGTTGCGATAAGTGGCCGACCCAGGATTCTGGGTTTGAGGAGCGTCACATATCAATCATTGGGCATGATGCGAAAGATCAATCAACGATCGTAGCTGCGAGTTTGCGGCGAGCACGAGATGGTGAATCCCTCTCTTGTCAGCGGCGATCGTAGCGGCGAGTTTGCGGCGAGTACGAGATGGTGAATCCCTCTCTTGTCAGCGGGGTCGGGGATGGGTATCGTGGGAAAATGTTTGAATATGGAAGGTCAATGTGACTCTCCCCTGGCCTCTTTGCACATGACGGCAATGTTTTCCAACCAAATTATTCCAGCATTTAAATTTTGAAGAAAAGAAGCCAATTTATATCGCCTCACATGAGATCCGACTAGGAGCTAGACTAAAGGCTGTATGCATGGGGCGCGATATTATCGGCGATAACACACGAACAGCCACTATCAACGGTAATGTATGTCCATGTGTTATCACTGATAATATGTTCAAGAGAGTAGGATAGTTATCGTCCAGAAATTAAAACCAGAGGCTAAAATGAGCCATGATCAAGTTGTCTACAGGGATCTATTCAGCTCGACCGAGTGCCGTACTGCCCGAGAAAATAAAGTTATTGCCCAAACCTAAGTACTATTTATAGTAACAGCAGTGGCGGACCCAGGATTCTGGTTTTGAAGGGCGCAACATTTCAATCATGGGTTATGATCCGAAGCATCACTCGGCGATCGTAGCGGCGAGTTTGTAGCGAGCACAAGATGTACCTCACTCTTCTCAGCGAGGTTAGGATGGGCTAGAGGTAAAATGTTGGAACATGGAAGATCAGTGTGACCCTGCGCTTGCTTCTTTGGACATGACCGCAAATTGTTTTCCAACCAAAATATTCGAGCATTCATATTTTGTAGCAAAAAGGCAATTACATCGGCTCACATGAGACCCGCGTAGGGTCTAGGGCTTTAGCTGTATGCATTAGGTACGATATTATCTTCAATAAAACATGCACATCGACTACCATCCACTATCGTGTCGGGGCTCGTAAAAAAGCTGAAATACAAAAAATAAGAGGGGCGCCGGGTGCGCCCCTCTGAATCTGGCATAGCGAGGAAGCCCAAGTACTCGGGGAGAACCACCATACAACGACAAGTGATTGTCTTACCGCTGTTGGAACTTTACTCCGGCAGAGATTAGCGATGCAAATCCTAATGAAGTATAAGAAGATTTACCCTCTCTTAACTTTGAATGGCGATGCAAAGAAGGGCGTTGGTGGTATCCTCTCTTAACCCTTTACCTAACCTGAAAAGCTTTACCTAACCTGAAAAGCAGACGACACTTGCAAAAATAATTCTTGAATAACTAATTTTTTTCATTTTTTTGTCTCAAAAACATAGGTTATGACCCCTCGTTGGAACGAGCTCGACGAGCTCGTTCCAACGAGGGGTCATAACCTATGTTTTTGAGACAAAAAAATGAAAAAAATAATGAAAATTAATAGGCGATTTTTAAGAATAGCGCTGGCCGGTTTTGGCCGTTACGTTAGGTAAAGGGTTAACTTAGAATAGCGATATCATGCAGAGAAGGTGGGGGGGGAGTAGTAGAGGATATATTCCTCCTCTTAACTAAGAATAGCGATGTGGAGCAGAGAGGTGTGTTCGGGGCGGGGCGGGGCGGGGCGGGGCGTAGAAGATGTACCCAGAGGCGGACTGGCCGTATGGTGCACCGGGAGACTTCCCTGTGGGCCTCCTATTGGAGGCTTCCTGGGTCCCCTAAACTGATGCAGCCCAATACCCGTTTGTGCATGGAATTTCGTGAACATGACCAGAAGGCGAAATGGATCCGATTGCATAGATTGCTGTTATATCGAAATACTCTCTCTGTGAACTGCCATTGTCAGTCCACATAGAAGACAGTTTGATATACTATCAGCCTTGTCTGCCATTGATCGTTCAGATACGTGGAAACAGGGTTCTTTAAGTTTGAAAAATTCCGGTCACCCCCCCCCCCCCCTCCCCCTTGATGCTAGGGCTGCACGATATACAAAACAGAATACCGGTATCGGTATTCAAGAAAATACCGCGGTATACCGGTATATCGAAAACTGTTCAGATATAAGAACACAAGAACCACAATCGAGACTCGAGGCATCACAGTCGGAACTAATTAGCATGCCTTGATGGTGCGGTTCGAAAAACCTTTACCCAACGCAGACGATATCAAAATTTCTTATTTTTAAAATTAGTTTATCAGATTTTCCCCAGATTTCAACAAAACTATATCATGTGACCCCGCATTGGAACGAGCTCGTTACAGTTTGATATACTACCAGCCTTGTCTGCCATTGATCGTTCAGATACGTGGAAACAGGGTTCTTTAAATTTGAAAAATCCGGTCACCCCCCCCCCCCCTCCCCCTTGATGCTAGGGCTGCACGATATACAAAACAGAATACCGGTATAGGTATTCAAGAAAATACCGCGGTATACCGGTATATCGAAAACTGTTTAGATATAAGAACACATGTACCACAATCGAGACTCGAGGCATCACAGTCGGAACTTATTAGCATGCCTTGATGGTGCGGTTCGAAAAACCTTTACCCAACGCAGACTATATCAAAATTTATTATTTTTAAAATTAGTTTATCAGATTTTCCCCAGATTTCAACAAAACTTTATCATGTGACCCCTCATTGGAACGAGCTCAACGAGCTCGTTCCAATGCGGGGTCACATGATATAGTTTTGTTGAAATTTTTGAAACTTATTTTTTCAACTGCTGAATTTGTATATTACGAGGGCACAAGCAGACGATTCCTTGGATAAAGGGATAATATTATTCATTCGAGGCTACAGATAAAAAACTCAAAGATATCTTGAAAATTAAATTGTGGGTAAATAAATAATGACGATAAACCGATATTTTTGTAACTACACCGGTATTCAATCGATATTGGTTTGAATACCGGTATATATCGGTTTATCGATATACCGTGCAGCCCTACTCGATGCAGCCATTTTTGCCGAATGAACGGTGAAGATGATACAAAAATGCTATCGAAATGTACTCTTTGTAGACTGTCATTGATCGCTCAGATGCAAGGAAACGGCGTTCTTTCAGTTTGAAAAATCAAAATTTTCTCCGGGTTTGGACCTCACCCCACCACCCCCCCCCCCCCCACCCCCTTTTCGGTGCATTTCACGTTATCTTGGCCCAAACCGCCTCTGTCTTTGTCGTCATACAAGAAACGGGATTAGAGTCAAAATGACGATATGTGGATCACTGGATTTTGCACCAACCATATACTGGCATAGACCAGAGGCGCATTGTTTAGAGCATAAATTTTGTTGGCCAAGTCCGCCCCTGGACTGTTTAACCCTTTACCCAACGAATCGCCCACATCCGCCCGAGTAATATGCAAATTCAGCAGTTGAAAAAATATTATTTTTAAAAAAAAGTCAACAAAACCATATCATGTGATATGTGAGCTCGTTCCAACGAGGGGTCACATGATATGGTTTTGTTGAAATTTTTTGAAAAATATGAAAAAATGATATTTAAAATTATAAATTTTGATATCGTCTGCGTTGGGTAAAGGGTTAAAATAGATATCTTAATCCTTTACTCTTCCTAAAAATCAAAACCGACCAGCGCATTTGACAAGAATCGAGGTTCAGCGGCGATCGTAGCGGCGAGTTTGCGGCGAGTACGAGATAGTGAATCCCTCTCTTGTCAGCGGGGTCGGGGATGGGTATCGTGGGAAAATGTTTGAATATGGAAGGTCAATGTGACTCTCCCCTGGCCTCTTTGCACATGACGGCAATGTTTTCCAACCAAATTATTCCAGCATTTAAATTTTGAAGAAAAGAAGCCAATTTATATCGCCTCACATGAGATCCGACTAGGAGCTAGACTAAAGGCTGTATGCATGGGGCGCGATATTATCGGCGATAACACACGAACAGCCACTATCAACGGTAATGTATGTCCATGTGTTATCACTGATAATATGTTCAAGAGAGTAGGATAGTTATCGTCCAGAAATTAAAACCAGAGGCTCAAATGAGCCATGATCAAGTTGTCTACAGGGATCTATTCAGCTCGACCGAGTGCCGTACTGCCCGAGAAAATAAAGTTATTGCCCAAACCTTTAAGTACTATTTATAGTAACAGCAGTGGCGGACCCAGGATTCTGGTTTTGAAGGGCGCAACATTTCAATCATGGGTTATGATCCGAAGCATCACTCGGCGATCGTAGCGGCGAGTTTGTAGCGAGCACAAGATGTACCTCACTCTTCTCAGCGAGGTTAGGATGGGCTAGAGGTAAAATGTTGGAACATGGAAGATCAGTGTGACCCTGCGCTTGCTTCTTTGGACATGACCGCAAATTGTTTTCCAACCAAAATATTCGAGCATTCATATTTTGTAGCAAAAAGGCAATTACATCGGCTCACATGAGACCCGCGTAGGGTCTAGGGCTTTAGCTGTATGCATTAGGTACGATATTATCTTCAATAAAACATGCACATCGACTACCATCCACTATCGTGTCGGGGCTCGTAAAAAAGCTGAAATACAAAAAATAAGAGGGGCGCCGGGTGCGCCCCTCTGAATCTGGCATAGCGAGGAAGCCCAAGTACTCGGGGAGAACCACCATACAACGACAAGTGATTGTCTTACCGCTGTTGGAACTTTACTCCGGCAGAGATTAGCGATGCAAATCCTAATGAAGTATAAGATTTACCCTCTCTTAACTTTGAATGGCGATGCAAAGAAGGGCGTTGGTGGTATCCTCTCTTAACCCTTTACCTAACCTGAAAAGCAGACGACACTTGCAAAAATAATTCTTGAATAACTAATTTTTTTCATTTTTTGTCTCAAAAACATAGGTTATGACCCCTCGTTGGAACGAGCTCGACGAGCTCGTTCCAACGAGGGGTCATAACCTATGTTTTTGAGACAAAAAAATGAAAAAAATAATGAAAATTAATAGGCGATTTTTAAGATTAGCGCTGGCCGGTTTTGGCCGGTTTTGGCCGTTACGTTAGGTAAAGGGTTAACTTAGAATAGCGATATCATGCAGAGAAGGTGGGGGGGGGGGGAGTAGTAGAGGATATATTCCTCCTCTTTAACTAAGAATAGCGATGTGGAGCAGAGAGGTGTGTTCGGGGCGGGGCGGGGCGTAGAAGATGTACCCAGAGGCGGACTGGCCGTATGGTGCACCGGGAGACTTCCCCGTGGGCCTCCTATTGGAGGCTTCCTGGGTCCCCTAAACTGATGCAGCCCAATACCCGTTTGTGCATGGAATTTCGTGAACATGACCAGAAGGCGAAATGGATCCGATTGCATAGATTGCTGTTATATCGAAATACTCTCTCTGTGAACTGCCATTGTCAGTCCACATAGAAGACAGTTTGATATACTATCAGCCTTGTCTGTCATTGATCGTTCAGATACGTGGAAACAGGGTTCTTTAAGTTTGAAAAATTCCGGTCACCCCCCCCCCCCCCTCCCCCTTGATGCTAGGGCTGCACGATATACAAAACAGAATACCGGTATCGGTATTCAAGAAAATACCGCGGTATACCGGTATATCGAAAACTGTTCAGATATAAGAACACAAGAACCACAATCGAGACTCGAGGCATCACAGTCGGAACTAATTAGCATGCCTTGATGGTGCGGTTCGAAAAACCTTTACCCAACGCAGACGATATCAAAATTTCTTATTTTTAAAATTAGTTTAGCAGATTTTCCCCAGATTTCAACAAAACTATATCATGTGACCCCGCATTGGAACGAGCTCGTTACAGTTTGATATACTACCAGCCTTGTCTGCCATTGATCGTTCAGATACGTGGAAACAGGGTTCTTTAAATTTGAAAAATTCCGGTCACCCCCCCCCCCCCTCCCCCTTGATGCTAGGGCTGCACGATATACAAAACAGAATACCGGTATCGGTATTCAAGAAAATACCGCGGTATACCGGTATATCGAAAACTGTTTAGATATAAGAACACATGTACCACAATCGAGACTCGAGGCATCACAGTCGGAACTTATTAGCATGCCTTGATGGTGCGGTTCGAAAAACCTTTACCCAACGCAGACTATATCAAAATTTATTATTTTTAAAATTAGTTTATCAGATTTTCCCCAGATTTCAACAAAACTTTATCATGTGACCCCTCATTGGAACGAGCTCAACGAGCTCGTTCCAATGCGGGGTCACATGATATAGTTTTGTTGAAATTTTTGAAACTTATTTTTTCAACTGCTGAATTTGTATATTACGAGGGCACAAGCAGACGATTCCTTGGATAAAGGGATAATATTATTCATTCGAGGCTACAGATAAAAAACTCAAAGATATCTTGAAAATTAAATTGTGGGTAAATAAATAATGACGATAAACCGATATTTTTGTAACTACACCGGTATTCAATCGATATTGGTTTGAATACCGGTATATATCGGTTTATCGATATACCGTGCAGCCCTACTCGATGCAGCCATTTTTGCCGAATGAACGGTGAAGATGATACAAAAATGCTATCGAAATGTACTCTTTGTAGACTGTCATTGATCGCTCAGATGCAAGGAAACGGCGTTCTTTCAGTTTGAAAAATCAAAATTTTCTCCGGGTTTGGACCTCACCCCACCACCACCCCCCACCACCCCCCCCCCCCACCCCCACCCCCTTTTCGGTGCATTTCACGTTATCTTGGCCCAAACCGCCTCTGTCTTTGTCGTCATACAAGAAACGGGATTAGAGTCAAAATGACGATATGTGGATTACTGGATTTTGCACCAACCATATACTGGCATAGACCAGAGGCGCATTGTTTAGAGCATAAATTTTGTTGGCCAAGTCCGCCCCTGGACTGTTTAACCCTTTACCCAACGAATCGCCCACATCCGCCGAGTAATATGCAAATTCAGCAGTTGAAAAAATATTATTTTTAAAAAAAAGTCAACAAAACCATATCATGTGATATGTGAGCTCGTTCCAACGAGGGGTCACATGATATGGTTTTGTTGAAATTTTTTGAAAAATATGAAAAAATGATATTTAAAATTATAAATTTTGATATCGTCTGCGTTGGGTAAAGGGTTAAAATAGATATCTTAATCCTTTAATCTTCCTAAAAATCAAAACCGACCAGCGCATTTGACAAGAATCGAGGTTCAAATTGCTTATTTTTTTTCATTTTTTTCCTTTCAAAAACCAAGATTATGACCATCCATTAAAACGAGCTCGCTGACCCCATTCCAACGATGGGCAATAAGCTATGTTTTTTTCACGGCAAAATTTAATATTGTAAGTTATTTGATTAGAAGTGATTTTCTTTCTCAGAACTGCCCATTATCAAGCTTGGTCGATTTGACTTCAAGCTCGGCTGACTTGACGCCGATCTTGGCCGATATGAACCAAGCTAGTTGTTGTTTCACTTAATGCGTCGTTACTAGGCACAATCAATTTGTTTACAACGAAATCGTTCACTGTTATTCGTCTAACACAGACAGGATCATCGGCGTTACTCGGCATAATGATGTGGAGCCCAGGAAGTGACACACTTCACTCTTATATTATTTCGTAAGAACGAAATAAAATAAGAGTGAATTATGTCACTTCCTGGGTTTCATATAATGGAGTAGCTTGAAGCTGATTTTTGTATGGTGGGGAATTAATGATGGTTGGAGAAGAGAGAGTTCAGCTATCCAAATTCGCAGCTCCCCAGTGGGAAATTGACGAATGTGACAACCGTTTCTTATTCCCAGTTCCTTATTCGACATTCATTAACAACCGATACAATCGGTTTATAGCGAATGTCGAATAAGGAACAGGGAATAAGTAACGGTTGTCACGTCCCCGGAAGATGAGACATTCAGATAGCAGAACTAGGAGAATGGGAAATATCGACTTTGTGAACATTTTGTAATTACTTGTTTTGGTTAGACTGATATTAAATTACCTCGCACTGACATTTTGGCCGATATTAAACTAACCAATTTATAACCTCAAATTATTCAAGAATCTTTTGTGCAAGAAATGTCTGTGATTTTTGTTAGGAATAGGATTAAAGGAGAATTTGTCTTAATTTTGGATCGTACCTGTCATTTTGTGAATATTATGAAAGTAAATTAATAAAACATATAAATAAAAAGCAACAAAAGTTATAAACCGTGTTCATCCTAGCACAAAATTTTTGAGTGCTAAATGGAGTTTTTGTTCAGTGCCAAATGAGTTTTTTTGGTGCCAAATGAAAGAATGTAGTGCCAGATGGATTCTGATTGTAAATGAGATTTATTTATTTATTTATTGGTGTTTAAGGTAACATATTTCTGCACAACGCTTAATCATGACCACGGCAGATTTATGGGTGGGGTAAGCCGGAGTACCCATAGAGAACCACCAAGCAACGGCAATCAGCTACGATCAACTGTCAGCTCCCCCACATACTAACTCCACACAAGCATGGTTCGCTTTTGTTGAAGACAGGTGCACCATCGACGAGCAGTACGCCTTAGTACACAACACCACCGCGCCCCACGTGGGTGATGAGGGTGAAGTGTCTTGCCCAAGGACACAACGTGGTTGCCGCAGGTGGGATTCGAATTGAGGACCTCTCGGCTTGCAACCTGCACCTCTACCTACTGAGCCATCACGCCCCGCAAATAAATAAATAAATAAATAAATGAATAAATAAATAAGTGATAGGCTATTATTAATGTTTAATTTCATGATTATTGTTTATCCACTCCAAATAAACTAGAAGCTAATATTTTATTATCTTCCAGAAGGCTTATAAAATTGAGCAAGATTAAAAAATGTTTTGATAAAATTCAAATTAAATGGATACACTTTGTAATTCAATTGACCCATAACATAGAGATGTGATTACATTGTCACCTATAGAATTCCGTCTTGCCTGTGTCGTCAGACAGGGATTTTATTACACGCCTGTTCTGTGATATCCCCATCTACAGCAACACTAAACCATGCGGAAAATGAAAATCTATTCCGCACATATCGTCCCCTGAGTTCCAATGTGTTCTATGTGCCTACTGGCACATAGAACACATTGGAACTCAGGGGACGATATATGCAGAACGGAAATCGTTGCTGGACAATGTTTATAAAGAAGCGAAATTTCACTGGAATTTTCTACAAATCGTGAACAGCAGTTACAATTTGAATCGCTAGCGATAGCTAAAATCGTTCCCTGAGTTCCAATGTGTTCTATGTGCCAGTTTTAACTCAGGGGACAAAATAGTAACACGGGTTCCCCTCGCAAATTTGGTTGGCGATACAATGCGTTTCTGTTGCTGATAGTTGTCAAGTGAATTTCTGAGTGTCCTTCTAATAACTGTTTTATAGATGTAGTGGAGGCGTGTAGTAAACATAGAATGACACGCATGTGTGAATGGGTTAATGGTGCCATCGCAGAAGGATAAAACTGGAGGCCTGCGACCTCTCGTTCTATCCTTCTGCGCTGGTACCCGTGCCATATCGATTAACCGATTCAAACACGAGTGTCGTTCTGTGTATGTATCGAAAACAATGCACTGAAATAGTAAACCACGAGGCCTTTGAAACTTACCAAAAGTATATTTTTGGTACCATATTTTGGTGTCAAATGCTGCATTTTGGTACCAAATGATTTTTTTGTGTGTAATACCCAAAAGGGATCGTTGTGGCTCACTGGTTACGGAATTGAACTTCAAGCCGAAAGGCCCACAGTTCGATCCCTGCCAGGGGTGACTGGATTGTGTCCCATGGTAAGGCACTGGAATTTTCTACACATCGTGCACAGCAATTACAATTTGAATCGCTAGCGATAGCTAAAAATCGTCCCCTGAGTTCCAATGTGTTCTATGTGCCAGTAGGCACATAGAACACATTTTAACTGAGGGGACGAAATAGTAACACGGGTTCCCCTCGCAAATTTGGTTGGCGATACAATGCGTTTCTTTTCTTGGTAGTGGTCAAATGAATTGCTGAGTGTCCTTCTAATAACTGTTTTTGTAGATGTGAAGGCGGGCAATAAACACAGAATGACACACATGTGTGAATGGGTTAATTAATATGGCACATGTGCCATCGCAGAAGGATAAAACTGGAGGCCTGCGACTTCTCGTTCTGTCCTTCCGCACTGGTAACCGATTCACACACGCGTGTCGTTCTGTGATGTTCGAAAACAATGCACTGAAATAATAAACCACGAGGCCTTTGAAACTTACCAAACGTATATTTTTGGTATACTTTTGGTACCAGATTTTGATGCCAAATGCTGTATTTTTGGTACCAAATGATTTTTTGTGCAATACGTACCAGGGAGTGTGGTGGCTCAATGGTTACGGAATTGAACTTCAAACCGAAAGGCCCACAGTTCAATCCCTGTCAGGGGTGACTGAATTGTGTCCAAGGGAAAGGCATTTCATACAGATTACCCGCGTGGTGGCACTGTGTTCTAAGGTGTACTACATTTTTATGGTGCACTTGTCTTCAAATAATGCTAACCCTGTTTGTGCGGAGTTAGTATGTTAGAGAGTCTGTCACTTGCTTGCCACGGCCTTGTGGTTTTCTCTGGGTACTCTGGCTTCATCCACTGTTATACACTGACACGAGGTGATCCTGACTGTCGAAAGTGTCGTTAAACCCTGATAAATACATAAATTGCCATCCGAAAGCAAGAACACTGTTTATAAACATAATGCGAGATAAGCCATTGGTACGGTTGAAGTACCTAAAGGATATTCAGGTCTCAGTCCTTTGTGATGTGCATATTACGTTTTGGAAACTTTCACCAAATATATTTTCAAGTTTCCAATGGAGACATAATGCCAGGTCATTAACTTTCTCCGTCAATGCGTGTGTCCCACAATTTGAGAGACCGAGAAATGATGCTTGATAATATTCTGCACAGAGTAGATCAAAAAATAATGTCAAATATATGTTTTCGACGTATTTGTAAGTGCTTAGCACCTGAGATTTCAGAACTTGACTGTTTTAAAAAATTGCCTTTTCTGCATGCAGGTGATGGAATATGGACACGGGTTTTAAAATTTAAATCGTTTTTGTAAACTACAAAATTATTGTGAAAAATTATTGTGAATGAATTCATTTTTCTTGAACATTAACACTTTACTCTACTCGAATGGCAGGCGAAACTTGCAAAAAAATCTTGAAAAGGTAATTTTTTTGATTTTATAACACAAAAATAGCTTATGACTCCTCATTGGAATGACCTCACTCCCACGAGGGGTCATAAGTTATGTTGTCCATACAAATTGAACAAAAATATAAATTTTGAATGATTTTTTATTGTATTGCTGGTCGGTTTTATCCTGCACATTTCGTGAAGGGTTAAAACATTTTTTTTGACCTGATGTAACCATATCCTGTCTGCACTGTTAACATAACCTTTGGCCTGATTGAATCATCACCTAACTCAGCCTTTGACATCTCCTAATTGCCGTATCCTGTCAGCTGTGTTAACCTAACCTTTGACGTGATGTAATGGCCATATCCTGCCAGAACTGTTAACTTAACCTACGACCTGACATAACAGCCATATCCTGACAACACTGTTAACAGAAATCATCATTCAAATTTTAATATTTTTCTTCTCAAATGGTGCGTCAACCACATAGCTTATGACCCTCAATGAAACGAGCTCATTCCAAAGAGTGGTCATGATCTAGTTTCTTTTATGGAAACATTAATTAATTTATTCAAGTAACAATACAAGTGTCGTCGTCTAGATGTAATAGCCAAAGAAGTAGCACACTATTAATGTTTTTTATTATGCCTCATGTTTGTAACATCAGCCGTGATTGGTTAATTTGACACCTTCTAAAAGTCATAGTACTGGAGTTTTGGGGCAAAACACGGGTACTATCGGAACGTTCTTCCCTGGAGACAAGAGAACAAAGAAAATGTAAACTCCACTTCCATTGATCAGCGTCGATTACGCACGCTCTGATTGGAATTTCTCAACACCAAACGCTGGCGCCGTGTCCGTTTAACTTTTTTCGTCAACGATAGACACAAACTTACCAACAAATATATCATCTTCAGTGGGTGTGTTTTCAATTTTAACTGCAAACAATGAATTCGAAAGAATCAGATATATTAAAAACTCACGTGTTGTTCTCCACTTCAGTGAATCTTGAATATGAGTTATGACTTCAATCAATTATATTTCCACAAGTTTAGTACTCCTCGACCTCACTGAGCCTCCGCCTCAAGTTCAAAATAATTTGTTTCACTCCGCTTAATTCTAACAACTGTCGTCGTCCAAGAAACATGAATTTATATTCCATTATACCACTTATCACAAAAGCATGAATAATGAATTATAACATGAAAAGCGTGATACAGTTGTAAACACTGGCATTTGGTGATACAGAAACTCCCAAAGCGACTGCACTTGAGACAAGTCATCTTCGAATTTGGTGATCTAGAAACACCTAAATGACGCCATTCGTTCGAAATGACGTCATGTTTTTGGATTCGACTACATTGTTATTAAAAGATTGATGGCATGTTGCAGTTAACGCTTAACAATGAAAGCTATTTTTTGTTCGGCATAATAAAATAATTAGAACGTTTCTTTTCATGTTCTGTCGGTCGATAGTACCTGAGTTTGTGTCATTTCTGAAATAAAACCTTCAGCAACTTCGCTGCTTAAGATTTTGTTTCAGAAATCACACAAACTCAGGTACTATCGACCGATAGAACATGAAAAGGAACGTTCTAATATTATAATATATGATGTTCTGAAGTTCATATGAGAAACAAGAACAAGATTAGCCATAGCTCTATGTACTGTTTCTTTTATTTCCAGGATGTACATCCATAACCCTTAACCATGGCTAAAACACCTACATCCATAAACCTTAACTGTTGTCAGAACCTACATCCATAGCCCTTAACCATGCCCAGGACCTTCATCCATAACCCCTAACCATGACTGGACACATACATATGTAAACCTTAACCACGGTCATGAGTTACAAACATAGCCCTTAACCACGGTTATGATCAACATCTGTAAACCTTAACCATGACTGGATACCTACATGTGTAACCCTTAACCACGGCCAAGATCTACATCTGTAACCCTTAATCATGGCCAGGACCTACATTCATAACCATCAACCACGACTGGACACCTACATCCATAAAGCTTAACCACAGTCAGAAGCTGCATCTGTAGCCCTAACCATGACCAGGACCTACATCTGAAAACGTAAACTATGACTGGATACCTACATCCATAACCCTTAACCATGACCAAGACCTACATCTATAAACCTTAACCACAACCAGGACATACATCTGTAACCCTCGACCAGGACTGGATAGCTACATCCATAACTCTTAACCACAGCTGGATATCACTATATATGTAACCCATAACCATGGCCGGGACCTACATCCATAAACCGTAACCATAGCCATTAACTACCACTGGATACCAACATCCATAACTCTTAACCACAGCCAGGACCTACACCTTAAACCATAAACCATAAACCATAAACCTTAACCATGGCTGGATTCCTACATTCATAAAAAAATAACCATGGCCAAGCCCTACATGTATAGCACTTAACCATGATTGGATACCTACATCCTTAACCCTTAACCATGACTGAATACCTACATCAGTAACCCTTCCCCACGACTGGATACCTATATCTGTAACCTTAACCACGGCTGAAGACATACATCGATAACCCTGACCTACATCCATTGCCCTCAACCAAGGCTGGATACCTACACCTATAATCCTTAACCATGACTAGGACCTACACTCATAGCCCTTAACCATGACTGGATACGTACATTCATAACCCTTAAATACCACTGGATACCTACATCTGTAACCCTCAACCACGACTGGATACCTACATCTGTAACCCTTAACCACGACCAGGAACTACATCAGTAAATCCTTGACTCTAGACCATTTAAAAGCCTTCTATCTAACACCAACATTTTTTCTGTTTTACATTACTATTCGGCACATAGTACGTGGAGAGTGTATTATCACTAAATCACTCGCAGAGTGGAGATTCCACCCAAGCAATAATTGCAAATTTGTTGCAAAGCATAACCAGCGCAAGCAAAGTTTCATCCAATGGACCCCAGGGTTAAACCCGGAGGTCCATTGTCTGAAACATTGCTTGTGTTTTTTGTCGATATGTACAAAATTTGAAAGTTATAGCTTGGGCGATAACTCCACTCTGCGGATGATTTAGTCACAATCCACTCTCCACGTACGGTAGATATTCACTTGGTCAAATACGGTGCACATTTTGTGTGTTTCTGGAGAGAACAGTATCGTAAAATCAATGTTCAGATATCCTTTAACCCTTTGAACCCTGGTGGTATCTTCCATGTCAGTTCAATGGCAGCATTTGGAAGAGTCCATATTCCTTATTCAATGGTGGACCAGTTATGTTTTCAACGTGCAGCCTTGGGAATGCACGTTGCAAATATTGATTGATATACCCCACACATGCACTTAGCAACCACCCCCATTAGGACATTACGGCGTACCATGTTCTTGGACTGGAAAAAAAAAACGATCTCTCATTTTTAGAGGGTTAAAACTTACCTGGATATAAACGGTTCTAAATATTTTAGAGAAAAATGTTCTTTTTAGTACCCCCCTCCCCCCCCCCCCCACACCATTTCCAAAGATTCCTGGACTTATTCCACCCTCTACCTACTGGTGAGCCCGCACTGAACGGCATACTGTCAGGTGACACACTGTCGAAAAGTGCTTGAGGAGTGTGTCACATAATTCCTCCTTGTCAGCTAATGCATAGATATAACAAGTCTCTTTGATGACAACAGTGCGTGTTTTTAGACTATTTATTTGGGTTTAAAGACACCTTCACCAATGAAAGGCAATCCTACCATCAACGTGCCATCCAAATTAACACAACTCACCTGCCGTTGGGGGGGGGGGGGGGGTATTGGAAGCCCCCTATGGGTGAGCCACCAGTAATCATACTCTATGCCACCATATTTCTGACCGAATGCGTATTTTTCATTCTTTTCAACTCACACTACAATTACAAACGGATTTTTGGCTTGATTGACATTGGCAGGGACTTAACTAAGAGAGGCGTAACACCCCAATAATTCTTTCAACCGAGACATTTTCATCTGAATTTGACTATTAGATATCGATGTGTCTCCATGTACCTCCTCCCCTGGATGCGTCCCCGTGGCATTAGGCAGAGGGTTTAACGTTATTGAAACACAAGAAATTATTTTGATACAATAAACGTTCGATAAATTAGCGGATAATGTAGTGGTGGTAGTGGATTCAGTGGATATAGTTGTTGGCTCTGTAGCAGTTGTCGCGGTAGCTGCAGTAGTAGCTGTCGCCTCTGATGTAATAATTGGTTCTGTAGTGGTTGTTGTTGTCTCATTTGTGGTAATTATTGGTTGTACAGTGGGAGCTGTTGGTGACTTCTGTAGTAGTTGTTGTGGGCTCTGTTGTGGTAAGTGGTTTTATAGTCACTGTTGTTGCCGGTGTGACAGGAATGATAGTCCGTAGGAACGTTAGTCCCTCTGGACTATTATTCCGCGGAATTATAGTCCTAGGTCTAACATTTCTAGGAATAGTAGTCCGGCGGACTACTATTCCTAGAAATATTAGACCTAGGACTATAATTCCGCGGAATAATAGTCCAGAGAGACTAATTTTCCTACGGACTATCATTCCTGTCACACCGGCTCTCTTGTTGTCACTGGTTCTGTTGTAGGTGAAGTGGCACCTGCTGTGGTAGTTCTTGGCTTTGATGTTGATGTAGTGGGTTCTGTAGTTGTAGTTATCGGCTCTGCTGTAGTAGTAGCTAGTTTTGTATACTCTAAAATCAGTTGGGTTAAAATTGACCCAAATCAACTAGGTTGAGTGAATATGAACCCAATCGGGTTCATATTCACTCAACCCAATTGATTTTGGTTGATGTTAACCCAACTGTTTTTAGAGTGTAGTTGTAGTTGTTGGCTCGGTAGTGGAGGTAGTGTGTTCAGCAGTTGGATTTGTTGATTCGGGTTTTGTTATATTGAGTTCTGTAGTAGTCGTTGTCGGCTCAATTGTTGTAGTATTAGTTCGTTCCATAGTACTTGTTCGCTCCATTGTGTTGTTGTTGATTCTGTAGTAGTATTGGTTCTATTGCAGGGGATTCTGTATAGCTGTTATTAGTTCTGTCGTGGGTGAAGTTCGATCTGTAGCAGTTGTTAGCTGTATTATTTAGTTGTTAAAAACATAGCTCGTTACAATGGGAACGCCATAAGCTATGTCGTTTTAACAGTTTTATCGACCCTTGACTGTGATAATCAGTGATACTGACGTAAATGCCTACGTCACTTTGTCAATTTGATTGGGGATTATTTCGAGTGAATTCGCATGATTGCAAAAGTGTAATTTACTCCTGGATTATCCAAAAATACACTACATCTCTAGCTGGAATATTTCTAAAAACATTTTTAATCCTCGATTTTAGTAATGATCCTGGATGAAAATCATTTACATGGCAGAACAATTGATTTGAGATCACTTTTTCCAAACTCAACCCGTTTCATCTGATATGTATACACGGATAAACTCGACCCGCCCCATCTTATATGTATACATGTGCAAACTAGACCCACCTCATCTGTTATGAATACATGGCCAAACTAAACCAGCCTCCATCTGACATGCATATGTAAAGAAATAAGACACACCAGCAAGACATTTCCTATTATTGAAACGTTTTTTTCTTTTAACATGCCACCGAAATGTTGTTTTTAAACAACAATGTTTTAGCCTTAATGGGTTTCAAACCAGATATAAAAATACTCAAATTTGATTTAAACTAAGTGTTGAGCTTAGGAGATGGCTAAACTGACTGGCAATAAATGGTGTTAATTATTGATGTGCTCCATTTTAGTCCTTACAAGGATTTTACGCAAGCTCTGGTTTTTCGTAAAGGCGATAACTGGCCGAAGATTTGGTCGTTCTTTTAATTTAGAGTTTGTGAGACTGAATTCACCTTTTACTAATCTCGCTATTTCGACATTCTTTCACCTCCCTTCGTAAGTAGTATAGGATGCAGAGATCTACCCTTTTTACCACGACCCCGGGGTCAGACCTCGACCTCGAGGTCATTGACCTCGGTGCCCAAATCCATTAGGCCTCCCCGCCCCTCTCTCCTCGCCTCTCCACACTAGGCCTAGGTTTTTTTAGGCGCCCCCTCACCCTACCCGCCCCGTATGTACCTTATTTTTTTTAGGCTATCCTTCCCCAAAGCCCATTAGGGGTCCAGACTATGTAGAGCCCATTTAGGTTTCTCCCACATTGTTTAGTTTTTCCTTGTATGTCGGCTCTCCTTCCAAAAGCCCAGTTCCTCCCCACCAAAGCCCTGGATTGTTCCTCCCTCCTTCCAAAGGCAAGCCCAAAGCTGGGGGACATTCAAACTGAGGAGTCCAATGAGTACTAACAAAAGAGTGCCACCATCCCCTAACCCCGGCCCTGCCCCACGTAAATTCGAGCTCTGTTGGTGTATCTAAGTTAAATGTTGTCAAGGACATGTACATGTAACGGCATACAAAATGCTTTAGACACAAAGACTACCTGGTTTTGTTTAGACATGCCATAAAGGAATTATGATAGAGAGAATCTTTGTTTATAAGAAGATATGATAGTGTCACGTTGTATAGTTATGCAAATAGATGATGGACAACTGGTATGTTTGATTAAATCATAGATAAAGGTATTATGATAAAGGGTTCCTTTGCTTATAAGAAGCTTAATATGATAAAGACCATGTACACTGTTTGATTATGTCATAGATAAGATGGTGTCACGTCGCAGGTGTTTGATAACCCAGTAAGATCGCGGCAATGCCTGATTGGTCAAACAGTTGTCCAATCAGATCGTCCCACACGGCGGTATGTTCCAGGGGACCAATAGATAAGCGTGTTGTAAAATTATCCCACGCAGGCGCTCTCTGATTGGTCAAACAACTGTCCAATCAGATCGCGCCATGCAGTATTTTCTGCGTGGCGAATAGATGAGTGATCCCGATTGTTGCAGTAAACTACTTCCGCATGCTCAACTCATAGGTAAGCTGAAAAGGAATGAACAACTCTAAATTTTCTCTCTATTAAATTTTATTTTCACATAAAATCAGTTTTACAAGTAATTAATTGGTTTTACAATAGTCAAAATGGATTTGCAATCAGACTTACAAATTTACAAGTAATGTTTTCGAAGCGAAAATGGTTTTACAATCAATTAAAATGGATTTACAATCAGTCAAAATGGGTTTTCAATAAGTTTTTACAAGTAATTTTACAATTTCACCATAAGTAATTTCTACTGGGTTATCAAAACACCTGCGAAGTGACACCATCTTATCTATGACATAATCAAACAGTGTACATGGCCTTTATCATATTAAACTTCTTATAAACAAAGGAGCCCTTTATCATAATACCTTTATCTATGACATAATCAAACATACCAGTTGTCCCTTATCTATTTGCATAACTATACAACGTGACACTATCATATCTTCTTATAAACAAAGATTCTCTCTATCATAATTCCTTTATGGCATGTCTAAACAAAACCAGGTAGTCTTTATGTCTAAAGCATTTTGTATGCCGTCACATGTACATGTCCTTGACAACATTTAACTTAGATACACCAACAGAGCTCGAAATTTACGTGGGGCAGGGCCGGGGTTAGGGGATGGTGGCACTCTTTTGTTAGTACTCATTGGACTCCTCAGTTTGAATGTCCCCCAGCTTTGGGCTTGCCTTTGGAAGGAGGGAGGAACAGTCCAGGGCTTTGGTGGGGAGGGACTGGGCTTTTGGAAGGAGAGCCGACATACAGGGAAAAACTAAACAATGTGGGGGAAACCTAAATGGGCTCTACATAGTCTGTACCCCTAATTGGCTTTTGGGGAAGGATAGCCTAAAAAAAATAAGGTACATACGGGGCGGGTAGGGTGAGGGGACGCCTAAAAAAACCTAGGCCTAGTGTGGAGAGGCGAGGAGAGAGGGGGCGGGGAGGCCTAATGGGTTTGGGCACCGAGGTCAATGACCTCGAGGTCGAGGTCTGACCCCGGGGTCGTGGTAAAAGGGTAGATCTCAACCTGATACTTATTGTAGAAATTACTTATGGTGAAATTGTAAAATTACTTGTAAAAATTTATTGAAAATCCATTTTGACTGATTGTAAAACCAATTGCTTACGTGTAAAACTGATTTTATGTGAAAATAAAATTTAATAGAGAGAAAATTTAGAGTTGTTCATTCCTTTTCAGCTTACCTATGAGTTGAGCATGCGAAAGTAGTTTACTACAACATCCGGATCACTCATCTATTCGCCACGCAGAAAATACTGCATGGCACGATCTGATTGGACAGTTGTTTGACCAATCAGTGAACGCCTGCGTGGGATAATTTTTCAACACGCTTATCTATTGGTCCCATGGAGCATACCGCCGTGTGTGACGATCTGATTGGACAACTGTTTGACCAAAAGACATCGCCGCGATCTTACTGGGTTATCAAACACCTGCGACGTGACACCATCTTATCTATGACATAATCAAACAGTGTACATGGTCTTTATCATATTAAGCTTCTTATAAACAAAGGAGCCCTTTATCATAATACCTTTATCTATGACATAATCAAACATACCAGTTGTCCCTTATCCACTTGCATAACTATACAACGTGACACTATCATAACTTCTTTTAAACAAAGATTCTCTCTATTATAATTCCTTTATGACATGTCTAAACAAAACCAGGTAGTCTTTATGTCTAAAGCATTTTGTATGCCGTTACATGTACATGTCCTTGACAACATTTAACTTAGAAATACCAACAGAGCTCGAAATTTACGTGGGGCAGGGCTGGGGGTTAGGGGATGGTGGCACTTTTTTGTTAGTACTCATTGGACTCCTCAGGTTTGAATTCCCCCAGCTTTGGGCTAGCCTTTAGAAGGAGGGAGGAACAGTCCAGGGCTTTGGTGGGGAGGGACTGGGCTTTTGGAAGGAGAGCCCACATACAGGAAAACCTAAACAATGTGGGGGAAAGCCTAAATGGGTTATACATAGTCTGGACCCCTAATGGGCTTTGGGGAAGGATAGCCTAAAAATAAGGTACATACGGGGCGGGTAGGGTGAGGGGGCGCCTAAAAAAACCTAGGCCTAGTGTGGAGAGGGGAGGGGAGAGGGCGGGGAGGCCTAATGGATTTGGGCACCGAGGTCAATGACCTCGGTCATGGTCTGACCTCGCGGGGTCCTGGTAAAAGGGTAGATCTCTGCATCCTATACTACTTTCGTATTCTCCCCATGATATGATCATTACAAATGACCAGAGGGTTTGAAGTGAGGTGATCCAAAAATCGTCCCGTTTTTACCCTCTAAATTCGTCTGTTTCGTATGCTGTGTCTTTAATTGATCTTTGTTCAGTTGGTTGAATTTCGAAATCGTCTAAAGAGTAGTCAGGAAGATTAAAATGTTGTGCTACTGGGATGTTTGAATTGTGTTTTATATGAAGTTTGTGTCGAGTAGCACGTTCTCGAAAGGGATTTTTAGATCCCCCCCCCCCCCCCCCCCCGATACTGTTTCCTACAGCGATTACAAGTGATAAGGTAAATAACGAATCTGATAATGATTTTTCGTTTCTTCAGAGGAAAATTCCTCTTTCTGATCAAGAATAAAATTATTAATATGCAGTCTTGTGCAACTCATCACCGCTCCATTACAGCTGTGCAACGGTCTGTTGTGTTCAATTTTCAGTCGTTCGAAATCCTCCATTTATGCAGGTGTTTCCACATTTTTCAGGGTCTGAGATTTGAGGCTACACAAAGCACGTACAGAGTGCTCCCTCGATTTTCGTGCGCCAAATATAGTAGAACAAGTCTTGTTGAAATTTACCTTATCGCCTCGAATTGTGGTGAAAACGAATGAGCTGTGATTGGATGATAAATTTAAATGTGGAGTATGGAATGGTTTTGTATGTCACAACTGGTGTAATCAGTTGGTTTAACCCTTTACCCAACGAATCGGCCGCGTCCGCCCACGTAATATGCAAATTCAACAGTTGAAAAAATATTATTTTTCTAACAATTTCAATAAAACCATATCATGTGACCCCTCGTTGGAACGAGCTCGTCGAGCTCGTTCCAACGAGGGGTCACATGATATGGTTTGGTTGAAATTTTTTGAGAAATTAAAAAAAATGATATTTCAAATAATGAATTTTGATATCGTCTGCGTTGGGTAAAGGGTTAAAATACACTTTATAATCTAGATGACCTGACGCCTCGGATTGTTTTCTTTTCTACACGGTCACGCCGAGAGGAATCTTAACTGGTCTGCGCCATCACATATGTAGGCCTATACATATACAAAGTCTACTCGCGTCACCTGATACGTATACATGTACAAACTCTGCCTACGTCATCTGATATGTATACATGTACAAACCCCACTCACCCATCTGTAAGAATTATTAACTGATTGTATGCATGTATAAACCCGACCCGTCTCATCTATAAGAGTTACTAACTGATATGTATACGCGTACAAACTCGGCCCGCCTCATCTCTAAGAATTACTAACTGATATGTGTACATGTACAAACTCGATCCGCCTCAACTGATATGCATAAATGTACAAATTCGACCTGCCTCATCTGTAAGAATTATTAAATGATATGTTTTCTTGTACATACTCGCCCCGCCTCATCTGCTTTGTGTTCTTGTATTAACTGAATACAGATAAAAAGGTACAAACTCGACCAGCGTCAGCTTATAAATATATATACATGTACAAACTTGGTCCGCCTCATCTGTAAGAATTATTAAATGCATACTCGCCCCGCCTCATCTGCTTTGTGTTCTTGTGTTAACTGATATATATACATATATATATATAACTTCGTCAATTTGCCTTCATGCTCGGAAGATTACTTCCTTCTAAGCGGCTTTCATTTTTTACTAATTCTTATTCCGTTACGTTAAGTACCGTATCAATGTGTATCGCGTCATGGGAACGTAAAATTTACATGTACAAAATTTTATATCTGTATATATATATTTACACGTAAAATATATTTTTACAGATACAAACTCGACCAGCGTCAACTGATATTATGTACGTGTACAAACTTGGCCCGCTTCATCTGTAAGAATTACTAACTGATATGTATACATGTCCAAACTCGACCGTTTCATACAATTTGTGTTCTTGAACAAGACATTTTCAGGTGGGAACACGGTGGTTCCGCGTACTAAACGCGTACAGTCCATCGACTAGCCTTCAACCAATTGCAAACCCCTCCTGTGGCGGGTCGTAAAATTTGAGACTTTAACAGTAACTCGCTGTTGTCCTTTGATTCTCTCCGGTATCTCCCCCACACCCCGCCCATAATACTCAACGACACGATATGATCCTAGCGGAAAGTTGAAGGTGTTGCTAAAACCCAATAAACAAACAAAGAGTGTATAAAACTCTGAATAATTTTTGACGGAGGTCTTAGAAATTACTTGAAAATTCCTTAGAATTGTCCTTGAAAAGCCTGACTTTCTTTTCTCAAGAGAGGTTGTATGGACCCTTACCTTTCAGCAAACGCACAAACCACGTTAGAAATGCAAAAAGTACACAAACAAACTTAAGGCCCCACAAACTAGCTCTTCTGTTTCTCATGCCAAATTGCATGTGGGCGGGTGTTTTTTTATTTTATTTTGTTATTTTTGTAATGATTTCTTTGCCATCAAAAGTCCATGTTCTTGGTTTGTTTTATATTCTAGACCTCATAATCTACAGAATAGCATGGGTGGTGGTGTATTTCATCCATTGAGTGCAAGAAGGCTTTGCAATGCTAAAGCCTTCTTGCACTCAAGGAACAAATTTATTGCAAAGCCTTCTTGCACTCAAGGAACAAATTTATCAGTTTTATTAACTAAGGTAAAATATCAGACATGAACCATTTAAGTCTTTTTTTAAGTTTGCATTGATTATAAAAAGAGAGCATGCTGTAGCCAAAACGACCACGCCTGGGAGGGACCGAGAAACAGATTTTTAACTTTTTAAGGCCTATATTAAATCATTTCAAATGCGAGGGAAACAGAAACACTAACCACAAATCGATCGGTTTACAAATGAGATAACTGGGCAGATTATCAAGATTGGAGAATTTATAAAATCAAGAGGTGAATACACATTATCTGATCACATATTTATTTATTGGTGTTTAAGGTCACATACTGATGTACAATGGCTAATCGTGACCGCGACAGTTTTACGGATGGTGGAAGCCGGAGTACCCGGAGAGAACCACCGAGCAATGCCGAGCATCGACGAACAACTGTCAGCTCCTCAACAGTCTAACTTTGTTCAAGATCCGCTCAAGCAGGGTTACAGCTGTTGAAGAAATGTGTACCATCGACGTGCAGTACGCCGTAGTACACGGCGTCACCGTGCCCCCATGTAAGAAACCGGGATAAAGTGACTTGTCCAACGACACAACACGGGTCGTCCCGGACGGGGATCGAACTCTGGATCTCTAGCATAGAAGTCCAACAGTCTACCACTGAGCCACATCTGATCACATAAACGGACAGTAAATTTTAGGGAATTCGAGTCATAACGAATGTCAAATAGGGAACTGGGAATAAATAGAGATGTCACGTCCGTAAATTACTATCTGATCGCGCCGGAAGATTTGAATGGCAAGGGGGCAAGCCGACTTGGGAGGGCAAACTGTACAGAGGGTAAGAATATTCCATTTGGATACATGCAGTACCGAGGTCCATAGAAAACGCTCGCAAGGCATAGTTCAACGAATCAATGTCTCACTAATATTATCTTGATCGATTTTTATATCAAGAATTCAAATTACATTTAAAGTTAATACTTTGAGAGTCAAATTAAAAACAAGCCCTCCTTTGAACGTTGTGAAACCGGTAATTAACTGTGATTATAGTCCAATTACGACCCGGTGCCTACCGGAAATAATATTGTAATCACTGCGCTGAGCCGAAACTTGTTCTCTGGTTCATTTTATCTGATATGTGCGTTATCAAATCTACACACAATGATTTGATACCGCACTGGGTTTATCCATTCTAAACTGTCTGTCAGAACCCCCCCCCCCCCTCCCACCTCTCCCACTGCAGACTGTCATCTAACGAACAGTAAATATGAAAACAATGAATGTTTGTTGATATTTTCGTCTTTTTCTAGATTCGACATAGATTTTAGAGTTTGTGAAATCTTGACCACACTAGTGTTCGTGTGTCGCCACTCGATCGCGATCTAAGCGTAAGAGAGGCCATTTTTGTAATCATAACACCATAGAACTCAGTAGAAAGTTAAGCCTTTACCTAACGTAACGGCAAAAACCGGTCAGCGCTATTGTAATAAATCGCCAATTAATTTTCATTATTTTTTTTAAATTTTTTGTCTCTAAAACATAGGTTATGACCCCCTCATTGGAACGAGCAACAATTTAATAAAATATCCCCATACGGCTGTGGGAGGTGGGGTAACTTTTTTACCTCGTTGTCCTGTCGTTAAGGACAGAGAACGCATATCGTGTTTCACAGGGGGTGGGTATGGGGGAAGGAAAATAACTGCAGAAAAAAGTGGCATTTTTTTGTTTCTGACAATTTTCAGACTCACCCACCCATACTTGCAGTTTTTTCTATACAGTTTTGATACCCGCCTCTCCCGAAAACGTACTAACATGGGTACGAAAATCACAGAGAACAAATGTTTGGAAATCCAGAGATAAACACCAGCCTCGTGCACAAAGAATAATTGCGAAATATAACATGTAAGATCCTGCAGAATCCAACCATTATTTGTGGAGTTGCGTAATATCAGGCAGACGGATGGTATAATGGGTGGAAGAATGGGTGGGCATAGGGATAATCCAGCATACCCTAATCTCTTCGAGAGTTCAGCCAAGAATATAACGCCACCAATATAAATGTTTGGATCTTCATTAAATTCTACATGTATATTCAGTATGGCATACTCTTTTAGGCATCTAACAAGAATGATGCCCACACATTCTACGAATCATGGCCCGTTTTTCATTGATAAATAATTTTTTTGTCTGTCCTACTCAGCTTGGATAATGCCAAGCTGGGCGAAATGCCAGGAAACTAGGCGATATGTCCCGGGCCATTGCCCAGTTCGCGTTTTGCATGACCTGTACACTCTAAAATCAGTTGAATGAATATCTGTTTATCTGTTTATTCAACTCCTGTGCAGCCCGAGTGAATGGGATTACAGTTAAATACATAAGAATAAGAACAATAAAGCTAATATACAACATGGCCACGGTGGTGAACGTATCAATGCATCCACAAAAACAATAGATGAACAATTTAAGCTCAAGCTCTCTCTCTCTCTCTCTCTCTCTCTTTTCTCTCTCTCTCTCTCTCTCTTCTATCTCTCTCTCTCTCTCTCTCTCTCTCTCTCTCTCTCTCTCTCTCTCTCTCTCTATCTCTCTCTCTATCTCACTCGCTCTCACCACCGACACTCATACATGCACTATGAACTCAGCTGGGTTCATATTCATTCAACCCAGTTGAGTTTGGTTATTTTTTAGCCCCGGTGATTTTAGAGTGTACAGGCCATGCAAAACGCAAAGCCTGTATGTTCACTGTGTACATTCAGTATTTCATCTTTAACTGAGATCATTTGCTTAATCTTTATAAGGAATGATGGCTGTAGATTACATCAACTGGACCATTCTCCTTCAGAACTAGGGTATCGAGACGAAGGCTTTAAGAACAAATTATTTTCACTTATCATTTTGGTTATCACATTGACTGAAACCTTCGTAGAGTCGTTTGAGGCACTGTGGGCTGCTAATGTACAGCAGTAACCACTAGATCAGACCATCTTAACAGACGTCACTTTTTCGGTTTTGAAGTGATAGGCACGCGACATGAACGCACATTTTCTTGAACACATTGGATTGCGTGATCATTCTCGAATTCTTCCTGTGTACTTACACATACTGGTACATAGTATTTATGATATTTATTCCTCTTTGGGCCGAAAAGGTTAAAAGTCTGTTTCTCAGGCCCTTTCGCATGTTTTTTTTTTGGCTGTCGCATGCTCTCTTTTTATAACCAATGCAAAAGTAAAAAAAATTAAATGGTTTATGTCTGATATTTTTGCCAAGTTAACAAAATTGATGAATTTGTCCCTTGAGTGCAACAAGGCTTTGAAGTGATGAAGTATTGCAAAGCCTCCCTGCATCCATGCTGTTCTGTAGATTATGAGATCTAAAACATAAAACAAACCAGGAACATGAACTTTTGATGGCAAAGAAATAATTACAAAAATAAAAAAAAATGAAATAAAAAAAAACGCCCGCCCACATGCAATTTTACAAAAATGGCCTGAGAAACAGAAGATCTACTCTGTGGGTCCTTATTCATTTCTTTTTTGTTGCATTGAATAATACGGAGTATCACCTAATTCTATAAAATGGAGTCTGCGAATGTATTTGGCGCTTGCACAAAACTAGGGCTGCACGGTATATCGATAAACCGATATATACCGGTATTCAAACCAATATCGATTGAATACCGATGCAATTACAAAAATATCGGTTTATCGTCATTATTTATTTACCCACACTTTAATTTTCAAGATATCTTTGAGTTTTTTATCTGTAGCCCCGAATGAATAATATTATCCCTTTATCCAAGGAATCGTCTGCTTGTGCCTTCGTAATATACAAATTCAGCAGTTGAAAAAATAATTTTCAAAAATTTCAACAAAACTATATCATGTGACCCCGCATTGGAACGAGCTCGTTGAGCTCGTTCCAATGAGGGATCACATGATAAAGTTTTGTTGAAATCTGGGGGAAAATCTGATAAACTAATTTTAAAAATAGTAAATTTTGATATCGTCTGCGTTGGGTAAAGGTTTTTCGAACCGCATCATCAAGGCATGCTAATTAGTTCCGACTGTGATGCCTCGAGTCTCGATTGTGGTACTTGTGTTCTTATATCTGAACAGTTTTCGATATACCGGTATACCGCGGAATTTTTCGAATACCGATACCGGTATTCTGTTTTGAATATCGTGCAGCCCTACACAAAACTTGGTAAACATACTGAAGGCAGCATGGATGAGATGGTAAAACGGGGTCTATATCACAAGTGAACCATAGCTAATTAATTCACCAGACGAGGTGTTATTTAGTTTATTTATCACCCTGTGAATGCGATGTCGGGTTCTAATTAGATAAAAGGCAAAAAAAACCTCATGAAACTAAAAAAAACTGTTCTGTATATTTTTTTCCACTTTCCAGCTAAAACCACGCATATCGCATCACTAGCTTCAGTGGAATTCGGCCAGATTTTACATTTTTACATTACCATAAGGGTGAAATCTATTCATAATGTTTCGTACTGCGTAGCAGGATGGATGTATATCATTCTGAGCTCATTTGGGACTCAAACTTAGTCACAAATATGAATAAAGAAAACAAAAACAAAAATTGCATTATCTAAGAAAACACATTTTTGACAGACTGAGACCACCCACCCACACCCACGTGGGTCTGCGACTTTTTTCCTACCTCTCAACCCTGTGTTTACAGGGTTAACTCTCCCCCCTATCGACATGAGTGAATGCACTAAAAGCTATGGTTTTAACCCATCTGAAAATCTTAATTTTCGTATCGGATTTGGTGCAATATCACACTCTCAGTAGTTTATTTTAACTGCTGGGAAAAGGCTGCGGTACAAACTTTCAATGTCCGACACGATATGGGACCCTTATAGACAGACATAAACATACTATAAATGAAAATATATTGGCTCAATAAAGTTCTACGTACATGGAGTGCGCATAAAGAACCATATTTGTACAAATTATATGGACTGCAATGACAATATTGATTGCAATGGCAACAAACTGCGTTCACCTTCTTGACTTGTCGAGCTTCGATAGAAGGTTAACCTCATGTACATTGACGTCATAATATAAAAAATTCAACCTGCAAATTCTATTCATAATTCAACTAAGAATTTAAACAATTCAGTCTAGTTTGACAGAGCTCATTGATTTCTGTCAAACAGGACTGAATTGATTAAATTCCTACTTGCATTATGGGAAAACTTGTTGACTGAATTTTGATATTTTAACACCACTGCACAGGGTTGGTGAGTAATACAGGGCTCCAACGTCCGTAGGCATGGGGTCCCCAATTTTATTCCAATAATAAATCCCAAAATAAAAGGATATTATCTCATTATGGCTGCGCTTATGTAGTTTATTTATTTATTTATTTATTTATTTATTTATTTATTTTATTTATTCATTTATTTATTTATTTATTTATTTATTTATTTATTTATTTTCCGACACGAGGTGACCCTAGTTGTCGAAAGTGTCGTTAAACTCCAATAAATAAATAAATAAATAAATAAATAAATTTATTCATTTATTTATTTATTTATTTATTTATTTATTTATTTATTTATTTATTTTAGACCTTTATTTTATAAGGTATTAGGGGTATAGCATTGCTGTCGTAAAGCGTATACTGTGGGAAAATTAGCTCACTAAAAGCGCTTGTCAACTTTAAACATTCAACGACGATAACCTGTCGTTCTTCAGCTCAAAGACGGTAGCCAGACTACTGGTAACAAGAAATTAACAACATTATATACAGAACAATTACTCATCACCACTGTGGATAAACATAACTCCAAAAACAGCAATTAAAGCTTTTATAAATACAAGATTTGCCAAGCAGCGTGCAGCTGTTATCTGAAGGACCAATCAGCGATTATCAGCTTATGCAACACTGTAATCACTGCACAATCATTACAGGACTTAACTATTTACACTTATATTTTATACTTTTAAAATACGCTGTGGAATATTTTTCTTTTGCAAGCCAGGCAAAAACAATACTTTCAACAACCAATGTCTTATCGTGTGGAACTGTTTTACGAGGGGAAGGAGTCGGAGAGAACAGCGCGCATCGGCGAGTTAATGTTAGATTCTCCAACTAACTTACCCCGCACAATCAGGATCTGGATTGGCTGAAAGCATGTCTACCATCGACGGGCTGTACACCTTAGGACAGTGTGCCTCCATGTTCCCACTTGGGCAATTAGGACGTAGTGTCTTGCCGAAAGGCACAACGCAAACGACCTTTCAATCAGAAGTCCATTTCTCTAACCATTGGATATGTGGTGCAAATATGTTAAGATTGTTTTTTGAACGGCGTTGCAGTCCGAGAAAATACTCTTATATTTGACCCCCACAAAGAACGCCGGACAGCCCAAAATGTCATTATTGTGCCGGATCAAATAAACATAATATTTGATGAAAGTCAGTCTGATAAAATGAGAACATAGGTTTTGGTTTCTGAAATAACGTAACGCCGATGTTGTTTCGGGACGCCATATCGTCGTCTGAGTGCTAGAATGTCCTATGTCCCCTATGGGACATAGGACATTCTAGCACTCAGGCGACGATATGTCTCGTTGCTATATAGAGGATATGGAATGAGTGTTTTTCTCATATAATATTTATGAAACGAGTCTAAGAATTTTCCGTTTTGGCGAGCCTCTGGCGAGCCCAAACGGAAAATTCGGACGAGTTTCATAAATATTATATGAGAAAACACTCATTTCATATTCTATTTATGATATGACACACACACGCACAAATTAGCCACTTAGTATGACTTTTTAACCCATCACCTAACTTGAGTTGCAGACGGCACTTGGAAAAACATCCTCGTATAACTAAAAATTTTCACTTTTTGCTTCCAAAACATAGGTTATGACCCCTCATTGGAACGAGCTCGTTATGTTTTGGAAGCAAAAAGTGAAAATATAAAAAAAAAATGAATGGCGTTTTTCTTGTAGGTAAAAGATTAATACAATATAACCCACCCTAAATAGGACAGATAACGTAAATTCTCCCTACTGAAATTATGCAAATGTGACCCAGTTGTATTTTGTTTAGCCAATCAAATTGTCCAGTTTTGAAATTGACCATAGAAAGCTCTCAACTCTAATTATGCAAATTATGAAAATGTGGCCCAGTTTTATTTTGTTCAGCCAATCAAATTGTCTAGTTTTGAAATTGACCAATGGAATTGACGGAAGGCTTTACTTATCACTGATTAATATGAAAACAAAGTATCAAATGTTTTAAAGTGAACAAACCAGACGAGTCATATGATAAATAAGATTATTGAATGGGTGAGCCTTTTTTTGCACCAGAAAAATGTCGTGCAGGGAAATGTTAATACCCAAAATCCAAACAGTTGGCTTCCCATCAATGATAAACGCCGCTGTCATAGAAGGACTTACTATTTATGTCTAACTTTTTATTTACGGTATCAGAGATATCGCGTCAGGGGATAGGAAAGGGTGGCGGGGGTGTCACTCTCTCTCAAGGTCCGTGAGAAAGAACGGGAGGTAACACTAAACAGTGGAAATACCTCCAGCGGCGGGAGTTGGTGTATGCATTTCCCTGAAGTGGAAAATTCGATGTCTACCCAAGACCGCCGTTCGAATTCCGGAGGTAGACACACCCACTCAGGACCTTCTTGCCACATTCATCTGCTGTATTCCCATCTGCAGTGACACCGAAACTAAAAGGGAAAACTTATTTTAGACATACACTGTGGAAATTGTTAATAATCAAATGTTTTGCGTGTCACCACTCACCAGAACAGCATAATAGCTATAATTTAAAAAATAAATATATTCCATGGTGGAAAATTG
Source organism: Pictodentalium vernedei (assembly GCA_031216915.1). Lineage (NCBI taxonomy): Eukaryota > Metazoa > Mollusca > Scaphopoda > Dentaliida > Dentaliidae > Pictodentalium > Pictodentalium vernedei. Next base: position 127,520,743 of record CM062289.1, on the reverse strand, counting down.
ACTACCAGAGGAGAAACTGACTGACAATATGCAAGTATTGTGTTTCTGGGGAATGATATAAAATATGAAACTTTACCCATTGCAACTCGTGGACGTATGTTCTAACAATTGGTAGTTATGTGGCTATTTTTATGGGACTACAATAAAATGCATGTCCATTATATTAAAACAAGTGATTTTGGGGCAAATTTTTGGGGTGGTAGCAAACCCTGACCATATCCTTTACTGACCCTATTCCTACCCCCCCACTCCCAATTCTAAACCCCACCCTAGACTAATGAAAATTCAATATAATCCTAGTCTATTTTAACTAAATGCATGTCCATTGTATTAAAACAACTTTTTGGGTGAAAAATGTTTGGGGTGGTAGCAAACCCTAACCCTACCCTTTACTGACCCTAACCCTACCCCACCCCAACTCTAAACCCCACCCTAGAATAATGACATTTAACTATGTGACTAGTCACATAAATTGTGGTAGTCACCTAACCCCCATTTCTACCAACAAATAGCCACCTGAATGCCATATGTCTGCCCAGGTAGTCACATAATGTCGATCATTGTAAACACATTTTAGGGCACCCACTCGCCGTTCTGCCAATAAAGAATCAAATATTATATTTTGTGATCGAATATCATTTGATTATTTGTGCTTCATGTCACAAAATAGTTTAGACATATAATGAATATGACTTTCAGCATGTTTATATATGCTGTCATTTCACTAGTTCACAGTATCCCTAAGGGAGATGTAGGAAGTGTGACAGCCCCCACCCAATAATTTTTCCTGTGGGAACATTTTCGCCAAGATATCCATTCTCCTTTGCTGGTAACCATGTACTCTCTTATATATTTCATTATTTATTTATTGGTGTTTAAGGTCACATACTTATGCACAATGGCCAATCGTGACCGTGACAGTTTTACGGGTAGAGGAAGCCGGAGTACTCGGAGAGAACCGCCGAGCATCGACAAGTAACTGTCAGCTCCTCAACATTCTAACTCTATTCAAACTCCGCTCAAGCAGGGTTACAGCGGTTGAAGACATGCTCACCATCGACGTGCAGTACGCCTTAGTACACGGCGTCACGTCACCTCAATGATATAGATGGAATATTAGTCAGTTGGGACTTGAGGCACCACAGTCGGGACAAATCAGGGTTACATCTCCAATCGGTCAAATTCGCGACGTCCCTGTTCACAGGGTGTGTAGAGACTTCATTACGACTCCACATGCACTGTAAACCGATCAGGAGCCAATACTGTAAAACTTTTACAATTGTGTTTTCTGCAATTGTATTTTCGACCTATTACTCAAACTGACTAAAATGAATCATTAGCATTTTAAAAGAAATGGCAATTTGCCAACTGACGAATTGCCAGATCTTTGAAAATGCTAATGGTTCATTTTAACCCATTTAAAGTCATAACTAGAAAATACAATTCTAGAAAATACAATTGTAAAGGTTTAAAAGTATTGGCCCCAGTTTGTAACGGCATTGTACAAATACGTGTAGCGTAACCTCATAGTTATTTAGAGTGACCTTCCATTGGCTTCATGCATGAAATCTTTGTGGCCTTGACCGCCTTCAGTGAAGTCACCATTTGAGAAAAAGACGTTAGAATATACTTAATGTTAACGTTATTCGAAAATTGGGATTGAACCTGGGAGCACGGTGGCTCAGTGGTAGACTGTTGGACGTCTATGCTAGAGGTCCCGTCCGAGACGACCCGCTTTGTGCCCTTGGTCAAGGCACTTTATCCCAGTTGCCGTGTACTAAGGCGTACCGCACGTCGATGGTACACATGTCTTCAACCTCTGTAACCCTGCTTGAGCGGAGCTTGAACGCAGTTAGAATGTTGAGGAGCTGACAGTTGCTAGTCGCTACTCGGTGGTTCTCTCCGGGTACTCCGGCTTCCTCCACCCGTAAAACTGTTGCGGTCACTATTAGCCACTGTGCATAAGTATTTGACCATAAACACCAATAAAATAAAATAACTAAATTTGGACTGAGCCACATAACTTTAAATAGAGACTAAAATTTTCGACTCTACCAACTCCCTCTAAATGCATCCTGTAATGTTAACCCTCTATATTCTGATCGCAAAATATCTAAGGTTTCAGCAGCAAATTCTTCCCATACTGCAGCTGGAAATTAAACCAATTAAATATACTTTGATGTCAGCCTTACGTGGGAAAAATGATGTCATCAATGAAAATTTCAGGAGTTAAAGAAGTATCCTTTGAATGTGACAGACGAATACACAGTCATCACAACATTTCTAGGCGCCACCCTGGGGCGTCGCTAAGGGGGATTGGAGGGTAACACCCCTCAACATATTTATTAGTAAGGACATTTTCCTCAAGACAGGAGGCTAAGATATCTTAGCAAGTAATCGTGTAATCGCTATCCTTATACTAATATACAAAAAGTTCATTTATTCGTGCAGAGTGAGAAAATGTCTACCTAGTTTCCATGGTTTCATCGAAGTCCTCCGTAACTTCCGTAAAGTAGAATTGTATTCACTTCACTAAAACTCGGAAAAGAAATCACGAACCATAAAGAACAGATGGGAATTCCTGGAACCACTATTCTGTCATATAATTTATCTAACAATCATATAGATTTTGGCCTGAAAACCAGGAGAAACTGTACGTGTCACATAATGTGTTCCGATTCCGTATCATATAGACGACTCATTCTGATTCCGTATCATATAGACGACTCATTTCCGGTAGCGCTACGGGCTATCACAACAGGGACATAGATACATTCTATGAGCGTTTCAGTGGTCGACCGAACATTATGTCCCAAAAATGTTTGAAAATAATTTAACCCTTTACCTATCATGAAGAGCAGACGACACTTGCAAAAAAAATTCTTGAATAACTAATTTTTTTCATTTTTTGTCTCAAAAACATAGGTTATGACGACTCGTTGGAACGAGCTCGACGAGCTCGTTCCAGCGAGGGGTCATAACCTATGTTTTTGAGACAAAGATTGAAAAAATAATGAAAATTAATTGGCAATTTTTTCGGAATAGCATTGGCCGGTTTTGGCCGCTACGTTGGGTAAAGGGTTAAGATTTAATCTGTTTTTGTGACAGAATTGTTAGATAAATGAATCATGATAATGTGCATGTCCTGTGATTTGCATCAGATTCTCGGTGGTGTCCAGAATGGGATCACATCTCGCCGGCAAAGCCGTCTCGTTGAGATCCCATTCTGGACACCACCTCGAATCTGATACAAATCACAGGACATGCACATTATCATGATAATCTGTATTTATTAAGCACCACATCATGGTCATTCATGGGACAACACTGCTCGACATGAATGCCTCTCCCCATATTATTAAAAACCCACCTGCTATGTAGCATTAGGCTGTACAAAATTCATGATAACAAATGGTCTATTTATTTCTGGTTCGGCATGTTTGGGTTTGACTCTTAAATCTTTATGTTTGTAAAAAACATCTTTTGACTTGTGATCTTACTCATTCATGTATTCATCAGTGTACACGTGTATTCATTACTTTATCGGAATAAAAATATATAAAAAATAAAAAAAGTAATCGTGTATTTTCGTAAAAGACTGGATTTGATACTGGAACTTAACTCTAAATTTTAAACTGATTTCCGGTCCATAACTGAAGATCTGAAATGCTTCACGCTCTATTCCTAACAATATCTTTAATTTTTAACATGCTGAGTATTTTAAAAATATTTTTCTTCAAGTCTAGTCATGGCTGCCATGAAACAGCCATGACTAGATTTGATGAAATATTCATCAAAAATTGACTCTTCTTAAGAAATGACGAGTACAAAAGCCGTTACAATTTTTAAATTTGGTTAAATGGGATCGAATATTACTTATTTCAGTGGTAAGAGATTTCCTGTCCAGGGCAACACTATCCATCAGCAGGACGCACGGTGTTACCCAATTGTGAGCACATTCTATATGTAGATTGGATGTGAAGAGAAGAAGGCATCAATTCATTTTGGGGCTCTTGTGCCAAAGCTGAAAGTGACAGTGTCCCTAAAATTAAGCTGAAACTTGTTACTCGTTGACAGAATGTCAACTACACCAGCTTTGAAGGTAAGACATGATGAATTTTTTGTCTGTCTATCTGCCTGTAGTCATCACAAATAACAAGCACTACTCTTTTAGGTATCACGGAACTAAATATTTTTTCCCATATACGATCATTATAACGTTCAGGCGAAAACAATATGATCGCATCACTTCAATTTTGGCATTCAAATATCTTTGTCAAGTATAGCACTTGAGACAACTTTTTTTCTGACCCGAAACAGGGAGTCATGCAACAAATAAGAGACAAAATTGCCAGGAAGAGAAGTACCGGCCACGAGCACATATTTTTCAGGGAATTCCCAACAAAAACGCACCAAAAGTAAATTCTATTTTTAAGGTCCATAAGTCATTAAATCACCCTCTGTTTTATCTGGAATATTCAACAATAATGTAAGATGTCAATAGAATGTTTCAAACGTTTATTGAAACAATTTGTTTTCCCAAGGCTGCTTATTTTTAGAGATTGCATCATTTTCGAGTGCAACACTTCAAGGCGGGTAACTCTAATTCAAATATTTAGTTCAGTGATACCTTTAGCGGTGAAGATATTGACAAACCACAACACAACAGTTACACCAACATATGCAGAGTAATTGAAATTTCAATTTTAATCTGCCGAAGATTTTAATTTTTTTTGTTTTCAACTAATTTTGTTTCATTAGTGATTTACTCAGTGGTGTATGTAGCTTTTCGCTGGCCGGGAATGGGGGCGGGGGTGGAGAATCCCAAACGTTTCCGACAGACCAAAACAATTTTTTAACAGATTTCGTATTCAGAAACCAATTTTCTACCGTTTTGGCATCCAAAACAGGTTAATTAAAGAAAATCCAGTCTAAAAATATATGGTTAATCCAGAATATCAACAATTTTGCAAAACTTGAGGAAACGAATATTCCCGAGGGGCCGAAAATTTTCCGACGTAATTTTCGTTGGAGGGGAGGCGTCTCCGCATCCTGCCACCTGCTTCTTCACCACTATTTTCACTGCTACTACTGCTCTGACTTTTATAGTACTCAATGAACATTTTTCAGTGTATTAATTTGTTGTAATTAATTGGTGTCGTCACAGTCGCCACCTCTAGTTTAGGCATCCTTGTTTCCAATTATTCCAGGTTGAGACGAGAGGAAGGGGCGGATTGGAGAGAGAGAGAGAGAGAGAAGAGAGAGAGAGAGAGAGAGAGAGAGAGAGAGAGAGAGAGAGAGAGAGAGAGAGAGATCCGAAACCATAAACTCTCCAACACGAATCTGTGGCACAAAAATTCAAAGGGTGCCATTTGTTTCAAGACGAGTACTTTTCAATATCTCCTAGGTATTAGAATCTCCATCCCTCCCAATCCATCGGGAAAACCTCTCTACGTTATTGAAAACATTAAAATTTAGTTAAACTCAGCCAAAGATCTCCACCCCTCCCCATTTACTAGGCAAGTTTCTTTACGCTATTGAAAAAAATGTCAATGTTTAATCAAACTCAGCCAATTATCTCCACTCCTCCCAACCCACCAGGAAAATCTCTCTACGTTATTGAAAACATGTCAAAATTTTGTCACACTCAGCCACTTTTTCAAAACGGAGATCGAACTGTGACAACAGGCAATTAGTCTGGGTTGTCGTATTCCGTCGGGTTGACGAAACCAAGATAGACAGATCAAACAAGAAGACGAAGAAGCTCATCTTGGGCTAACACTATAAAACGTTTACAATTGAATTTTCTAGAATTGTATTTTCTACTTATTAATATAACTGACTAAAATGAATCATTAACATTTTAAAAGATGTTGCAGTTTGCCAAGTGGCAAATTGTCACATCTTTGAAAATGCTAATGGTTAATTTGAATCCATTTAATGTCGTAACTAGAAAATACAATTCTAGAAAATACAATTGTGAACGTTTTATAGTGCTGGGCCCTGGTCTCGCCAACTTGATAGAATATTACCATCCAACATTATGGACTGTTATAATAATTAGTTTATTAATAACAGTGGAACGTAGACGATACCAAAATTTATTATTTTAAATATCATTTTTCAAACTTTTTCAAAAAACTTCAACAAAACCATATCATGTGACCCCTCGTTGGAACGAGCTCGACAAGCTCGTTCCAACGAGGGGTCACATGATATGGTTTTGTTGCAATTTTTTGAAAAATAATATTTTTTCAGCTGCTGAATTTGCATATTACGCGGGCGGATGCGGGCGATTCGTTAGGTAAAGGGTTAAAAACAACACCTTAAAATGAAAACAAAAATGAAATTATAGAATGTGTATCTAAAGTGTTCAGCACAACTCCATTCAAGTCTTTTTTTAGCGTTTTTAAAATTGTCGACTCGAAAATCATCGCACATCAGTTATGAAATGTGAGCCTCGTTTGAGAGAGGGATGGTATGAATTTGAAAAAAGCTTAGACTCTCATTTTCTATTCAGTCAGAATTGATTATCAAACTGTAAGCGCTCTGGGGTGCTATTTGAGGTGGTAATATAATACAGCTATTTATTGGAGTATCAAAAGAGAAAACAAAAACTTTCTCAAGGGTTCGTTCTTATATTAAACAATCTTTCGCGAGTTTTCACTTCGTATACAACGCCAAAATCACAATAGTTGAAAAATATATAGAACGCTTTTAATAAAACGGGGAAAAAATCAATGTGTTCACGGCTTATTCAAAATTCGAGCATTTACAATTATTTCTAATAAATAAAAAATATGAGAAAAAGATCGTTACCTTGGAAATCTGGAGAACATTATATTGTCCTCTCTTTAAACCACCTTTCAACGCATATATCAATGCTCGTTAATTTGTTTTATCCAGAACACATTCTCTCTTCCGTAAAATCTCATGGAAATGAAATTCTAGAATTTTTTTATTTCTATAAACAGATACGAGGATCAAAGGTTTTTAGACTAAATAATACAGCTGAACAAGTTCCGTTTGTTTATTATCACGAAGAACAAAAATAGACGAGTTTAAACAGATTCTCCACATAGTGAAAGAGATTGCATGGAAATTAAACGGCGTGTGTTCGGTTGCCGTTCTTCATTTGAAATCTGTTCCTCGAGGTTTTACATGAATTCACCACGACGTGTATTGATCCTATATCCAATACCTACCAAGTTCGGCTAACAGTGCAAGGCGAATCTCAACCATTGATAAATAAAAAAGCAGGTTCTGTGATGAAAATAATCGTTATAAGTTTGTTATATCATGTCGCTCTGCGTAAATAAATGGCCCCTTTAATTGTTTAGCTAATCAATGTAACAGAATCGACCGAGAAGACAGTAAATATGAATGCTAACAAATTGCTCTGCATTATATCCACGGGGTGTACTAGGAAGGATCAGTGGTGCTTTCATGTGGGGACGCGAGAGGGGCCGTGCCCCCACTATTCTCCGAGGGGGTAAGTTATCCTCTCCTCCACAACTTTGTGACCCGAAATGGCTTGATCTTCACGAATATTCAACACACCGAAAACTATCATCTTGCTAGCCGCACTTAACCCTTTTTCTGTGTGTAGCTCACAGTTCCGCAGAGATGACAATGGCCACTTCTCTTGAAGAGTTGTGAGTATTAAATTTTCAAACTTTTCCCGGAGGTGGACACCCAGACCACACCCCTCTACTACTACGAATACTCTCTCCCAACGACGCGTCCTGCGTTGGCCATCGTTACGCGTTAAGCGCCCGCTCCGAATGGGCCCTAAACGCACAGTGATTGCCATCGGACAGTTTTACGAGTGGAGGGAGCCGGAGTACCCGGAGAGAACCACCGAGCAACGGCGAGCTACTGACAGACTCCCCAATGTACGTACTAACTCCACCCAAGCAGGGTTAGCTTTGGTTGAACCACGTGCACCATCGATGTGCAATACGCCTCAGTACACAGCGCCACCGTGCCCCCCACACGGGCAATTGGGATGGAGTTCACCCCCGTAGTCGTAAAAGCATTTAAATAGCTGTACCAGAAAATTCGACTTCATGCACGACTTGTAATTTGGTGATTATGCCCATAACAGATCCTGGTACCTGATTATGGAAAGCTCTTGAAAAGAGCCCTCAATGGGCCATTTTCGGGTAAGAGAGAAAGACCTCTCGCTAGTCTCCAAAACCAATTTTGAGAGAGTGTGTGATTATTGGCCTCAATGATATGTAATAAAAAGCACGTGATTGGGGTTAATAAACCACTTAACAGTGGATCTAATGAGGTATCCTTTTCTCCAATGTACAAGCTGCTAAGTATTTCTCAGTAGCTGCATAAAAATAAAAGCTGCTAAAAATAGACAAATCTGTATTCATTCCGATTCTATTTCAATACCGCTCATCAACAGTGTATTGAGACATCTGCATCAACAAACAACGTAACAAGACCATGTGAAATTATCCACATATCGCAATACAAATAAAAACAAAAATGCAAGTATTGGTAGTTTTATCTCACCAAGCAACTTGTGTTGAAGAAAATGAAGAGATAGCTGAACTGTTAACACTTTTCCAAAAAAATAGGATTTCTTAGTTAATCGGAAAAACACTCCGCGAAAGATGCCATATGTCAGATTGTTTTTGTTCGTTTGTTTTTCCTTATAATAGTTCAACAACTATTTAACTCTTTGAACTCGAGCGGCCGCATTTCCAGCCAAGCACATGATACACCATAACGTCATTAAATATTACGGCCATTCAGTAAATAAGTGGGGTAGACCAATCAATATTTCAACGTGCAGCCCCGAGGCTGTACGTTGAAAATATTGATTGGTCTACCCTAATAATGAATGTGGACTCTTCTAATTGCTGTCATTGAACTGGCATAGAAGATACCACCAGAGTTCAAAGGGTTAAGCAGCCAGGCACACATCGTGTTCACAACTCACTTACCAAGCATAAGCAGGGCAACAAAGTGTCACATCAACTTACTAATCTGGCTCAAGCAGGACAACAAAGTGGCACCCATCTTACTAATCTGGATCATGCAGCGGAAACAAAATGGCTTGCCCATTTACTAATTCGGCACAAGCGGGGTAACAAAGTGGTACACCAACTTACTAATCTGGCACAAACAGGACAACAAAGTGGCACACCAACTTACCAGTCTGGTACACACGGGGTAACAAAGTGGCTCACCAACTTACAATGCGGCACAAGCAAGGTAACATGCTCACCAACTGGCATAAATGTAGCACACCATCTTACTACTCCGGTACAAACAGGGGAAACAAAGAGGCTCACAAACTTACTAATTCGGCACAAGCAGGGCAACGAAGTGGTACACAACTTACTAATCTGGCACAAGCAGGAAGACAAAGTGGGACGCCAAATACCCAATCTGACACAAACGTGGCAACAAAATGCTCATCAAATTACTCATCCGGAACGAACAAGGTAACAAAGTATCTCACAAATTTACTAAAACGCGACAAGTAGAGCAACAAAGTGGCTCACCGGCTTGTTAATCCACCACAGGCAGGACAACAAGTGGCTTTCAAACTTACTAATCGGGCACACTAAAGTGCACCCATGTGACTCAGTAACTTACTAATGCGGCAGAAGCAGGGCAACAGGGTGACTACCCAATTAACCAATCTAGCACAAACAGGGCAACAAAGTTGCTCTTCAGTTTACTAATCAGACAGAAGCAAGTCAACAAAGACGCTCACCAACTTACTAATCTGACACACGCGAGGTAACAAAATGGTTTACCGACTTAATAATCCGACACAAGCAGGGCAACAAAATGGCTCACAAACTTATTAATTTGACACAAACAGGGCAACAAAGTGGCTCACCAAATTACTAATCCGATACAAGTAGGGCAAAGGAGTGCTAGTCCGGCACAAAGAGGGCTACAAAGTGGATCATCACTTACTACTCCGACACAAGTTGGTCCACAAAGTGGGAAAGTTGATCACCAAGTTACTAATTTGGTACAAACAGGGCAGAAACCTGGCTCACCAACTTCAAATCCGGCTTAAACTTGGCAGTAGAGTGGTTCGCCAACTTACTAATTCGGCACAAGCAGAGCGACAAAGTGGAGTTCCACTTACTAATCAGGCACAAGCAAGCAACAAAGTGGCTCACCAACTTACTATTCCTGCACAAGCATGGTTAACAAAGAGGCTCCCCAATTCACTAATTTTGAAAAAGTTGAGTAACAAAGTGGCTCACCAACTTGCTTATTCAGTACAAGCAAGGCAACAAATTGGCTCACCAAATAACTAATCTGGCACAAGCAGGGTCATAAAGTGGCTCACTAATTTATAACAAGCAGGGGAAAGAAAACAGCTCGAAAGTTTACTAATCCTGAACAAGTGGGGTAACAAAGTGGTACACCAACTTACTAATCTGGCTCAAGCAGGGCAACAAACTGGAACGCCAGTTTACTAGTCTGGCACATGCGGCACAAGCAGTATAACAAAGTTGCTCACCAACATACTAATCCGAGACAAGAATGGCATAAAAGTAGCACACATCTTACTTATCTGATACAAGCAGGGGAAACAGAGGCTCACAAACTTACTTATTCGGCACAAGCAGGACAACAAAGTGGCTCACCAGCTTACTTATTCGGCACAAGCTGGACAACAAAGTGGTAGATCGACTTACTAATCCTGCACAAGCTGGACAACAAAGTGGTACACCAACTTACTAAACCGGCACAAGCTAGACAGAAATGTGGTACACCAATTTACTAATTCTGTACATGGTGGACAACAAAGTGGTACACCAACATACTAATCTGGCACAAGCTGGACAACAAAGTGATACACCAAGTTACTAATCAGGCACAAGCTGGACAACAAAGTGGTACACGAAACTTACTAATCCAGCTCAAGCTGGACAACAAAGTGATACACCAACTTACTAATCTGTCGCAAGCTAGACAACAAAGTGGTACACTAACTAACTAATCTGTCACAAGCTGGACAACAAAGTGGTACACCAACTTACTAATCTATCACAAGCTAGACAACGAAGTGGTACACCAACTTACTAATCTATCACAAGCTAGACAACGAAGTGGTACACCAACTTACTAATCTGTCACAAGATGGACAACAAAGTTATTTACAGGCACAAACTGGACAACCAAGTGGTACACTAACTTACTAATCTATCACAAGCTAGACAACAAAGTGGTACACTAACTTACTAATCTGTCACAAGATGGACAACAAAGTGGTACACCAACTTACTAATCTGTCACAAGATGGACAACAAAGTGGTACACCAACTTACTAATCTGTCACAAGATGGACAACAAAGTTATTTACAGGCACAAACTGGACAACCAAGTGGTACACTAACTTACTAATCTATCACAAGCTAGACAACAAAGTGGTACACTAACTTACTAATCTGTCACAAGCTGGACAACAAAGTGGTACACCAACTTACTAATCTATCACAAGCTAGACAACGAAGTGGTACACCAACTTACTAATCTATCACAAGCTAGACAACGAAGTGGTACACCAACTTACTAATCTGTCACAAGATGGACAACAAAGTTATTTACAGGCACAAACTGGACAACCAAGTGGTACACTAACTTACTAATCTATCACAAGCTAGACAACAAAGTGGTACACTAACTTACTAATCTGTCACAAGCTAGACAACGAAGTGGTACACCAACTTACTAATCTATCACAAGCTGGACAACAAAGTGGTACACCAACTTACTAATCTATCACAAGCTAGACAACGAAGTGGTACACCAACTTACTAATCTGTCACAAGATGGACAACAAAGTGGTACACCAACTTACTAATCTGTCACAAGCTAGACAACGAAGTGGTACACCAACTTACTAATCTATCACAAGCTAGACAACGAAGTGGTACACCAACTTACTAATCTGTCACAAGCTAGACAACGAAGTGGTACACCAACTTACTAATCTGTCACAAGATGGACAACAAAGTTATTTACAGGCACAAACTGGACAACCAAGTGGTACACTAACTTACTAATCTATCACAAGCTAGACAACAAAGTGGTACACCAACTTACTAATCTATCACAAGCTAGACAACAAAGTGGTACACCAACTTACTAATCTGTCACAAGCTAGACAACAAAGTGGTACACCAACTTACTAATCTGTCGAAAGCTGGACAACAAAGTGGTACACCAACTTACTAATCTATCACAAGCTAGACAACGAAGTGGTACACCAACTTACTAATCTATCACAAGCTAGACAACAAAGTGGTACACCAACTTACTAATCTATCACAAGCTAGACAACGAAGTGGTACACCAACTTACTAATCTGTCACAAGCTGGACAACAAAGTGGTACACCAACTTACTAATCTATCACAAGCTAGACAACAAAGTGGTACACCAACTTACTAATCTATCACAAGCTAGACAACGAAGTGGTACACCAACTTACTAATCTGTCACAAGCTGGACAACAAAGTGGTACACCAACTTACTAATCTATCACAAGCTGGACAACAAAGTGGTACACCAACTTACTAATCTGTCACAAGCTGGACAACAAAGTGGTACACCAACTTACTAATCTATCACAAGCTGGACAACAAAGTGGTACACCAACTTACTAATCTATCACAAGCTGGACAACGAAGTGGTACACCAACTTACTAATCTGTCACAAGATGGACAACAAAGTTATTTACAGGCACAAACTGGACAACAAAGTGGTACACCAACTTACTAATCTGGTACAAGATGGACAACAAAGTGGTACACCAACTTACTAATCTGGTACAAGATGGACAACAAAGTGGAACACCAACTTATTAATCAGGCACAAACTGGACAACAAAGTGGTACACCAACTTACTAATCTGGTACAAGATGGACAACAAAGTGGTACACCAACTTACTAATCTGGCACAAGATGGACAATAAAGTGGAACACCAACTTATTAATCAGGCACAAACTGGACAACAAAGTGGTACACCAACTTACTAATCTGGTACAAGATGGACAACAAAGTGGTACACCAACTTACTAATCTGGCACAAGATGGACAATAAAGTGGAACACCAACTTATTAATCAGGCACAAACTGGACAACAAAGTTGTACACCAACTTATTAATCAGGCACAAACTGGACAACAAAGTGGTACACCAACTTACTAAATTGGCACAAACTTGACAACAAAGTGGTACATCAACTTACTAATCTTGCACAAGCTAGACAACAAAGTGGTTACAACTTATTAATCCGACACAAGCTGCACAACAAAGTGGTACATCAACTTACTAATCTGGCACAAGCTAGACAACAAAGTGGTACATCAACTTACTAATCTGGCACAAGCTAGACAACAAAGTGGTACACCAACTTACTAATTTGGCAAAAGATGGACAACAAACTGGTACACCAACTTACTAATCCGGCACAAGCTAGACAACAAAGTGGTACATCAAGTTACTAATCTGTCACAAGCTAGACAAGAATGTGGTACACCAACTTACTAATCTGGCACAAGCTAGACAACAAAGTGGTACATCAACGTACTATTCTGGCACAAGCTGGACAACAAAGTGGTACACCAACTTACTAATCTGGCACAAGATGGACAACAAAGTGGTACACCAATTTACTAATCTGTCAGAAGCTAGGCAACAAAGTGGTACACCAACTTACTAATCTGGCACAAGATGGACAACAAAGTGGAACACCAACTTATTAATCAGGCACAAACTGGACAACAAAGTGGTACACCAACTTACTAAACCGACACAAACTTGACAACAAAGTGGTACACCAACTCAATAATCAGGCACACGCTGGAAAACAAAGTGGCACATCAACTTACTAATCCGGCATAAGCTGCACAACAAAGCGGTACACCAACTTACTAATCTGGCACAAGATGGACAACAAAGTGGCACACTAACTTATTAATCGTGCACAAGCTGGACAACAAAATGGTACACCAACTTACTAATCCTGCACAAGCTGGACAACAAAGTGGTACACCAACTTATTAATCCTGCACAAAGTGGACAACAAAGTGGTACACCAACCTACTAATCCCGCACAAGATGGACAACAAAGTGGTACACCAACCTACTAATCCTGCATAAGCTGGACAACAAAGTGGTACACCAACTTACTGATCCTGCACAAGCTGGACAACAAAGTGGTACACCAACTTACTAATCCTGCACAAAGTGGACAACAAAGTGGTACACCAACCTACTAATCCTGCACAAGCTGGACAACAAAGTGATACACCAACCTACTAATCCTGCATAAGCTGGACAACAAAGTGGTACACCAACTTACTGATCCTGCACAAGCTGGACAACAAAATGGTTCACCAACTTACTAATCCTGCACAAGCTGAACAACAAAGTGGTACACCAGCCTACTAATCCTGCACAAGCTGGAGAACAAAGTGGTACACCAACTTACTAATCCTGCACAAGCTTGACAACAAAGTGGTACACCAACTTACTAATCCTGGACAAGCTGGACAACAAAGTGATACACCAACCTACTAATACTGCTCATGCTGGACAACTAAGTGGTACGCCAACTTACTAATCCTGCACAAGCTGGACAACAAAGTGATTCACCAACTTACTAACCCGGCACAAGCTGGACAACAAAGTGGTAAACCTACTTACTAATCTGGCACATATATCTCGCAATTACTAAAACGGCACAAGTAGGGCAACAAAGTGGCTCACGAACTTGCTCACCCATCACAAACAACAAAGTGGCTCAACAACTTACTAATCAGGCAAACACAGTGCAGCCAAGTGGCTCAGCAACTTACTAAAGCGGCACTGGGAAGACAACAAGACGACTCCCCAACTAACCAATCTGGCATAAGCAGGGCAACAAAGTTGCTTACAACTTACTTATCCAGCACAGGCAGGGCAACAAAGGCACTCGTCAGTTTACTAATCAGACAAAAAAGAAAAACAGGGCAACAAAGTGTCTCACCAACGTACTAACCTGGAACACCCGAGATTGCAATGAGGCTTACCAACTTACTATTCTGGCACGAGCAGGGCTAACAAAGTAGCTCATCGACTTACTAATCTGACACAAGCAGGGCAGGGCAACAAAATGACTCACCATCTTATTAATATGGCACAAGCAGATCAACAAAGTGACTCACCAAATTACTAATCCGGTACAAGTAGGGCAATAGAGTGGCTAACCCACTTACTTATCCGGCACAAACAGGACTACAAAGCGGATCAACGGCTTACCTCTCGACACAAGTAGGTCAACAAAGTGAGAAAGTGGATCACCAAGTTACTAATTTGGTACAAACAGTGCAACAAATTGGCTCACGAACATCTAATCCGGCATGTACTTAGCAACAGAGTTGTTCACCAACTTAATAATTCGGCACATCCAGAGCGACAAAGTGGCTCTCCACCTCTCTAATCATACACAAGCAAGCAACAAAGTGGCCCACCAACTTACTAATCAGACACAAGCATGGCTAACAAAGAGGCTCACCAACTCACTCATTTGGCAAAAGCATAGCAACCAAGTGGCTCACCAACGCACTAATTCGGCACAAGCAGAGCAATAAAGTGGCTCTCCCGCTAACTTATCAGCGACACAAGCAGGGCAACAGAGTGGCTCACCAACTTACAAATTCAGCACAATCAAGGCAACAAATTGGCTCACCACATTACTAATCTGGCACAAGCAGGGCTAGAAAGGGGCTCACCAACTTACTGATCCGGTACAAGCAGGGCAACAAAGTAGCTCACCAATTTACTAATCCGGTGTGACAGGAATGGAAGTCTGTAGGAAAATTAGTCTCTCTGGACTATTATTCCGCGGAATTATAGTCCTAGGTCTAACATTTCTAGGAATAGTAGTCCGCCGGACTACTATTCCTAGAAATGTTAGACCTAGGACTATAATTCCGCGGAATAATAGTCCAGAGGGACTAACGTTCCTACGGACTTCCATTCCTTTTACACCGGCACAATTAGGGCAACAAAACTGCGCTCGCCAACTTACTAAACCGCCACAAATGGGGAAACAAAGTGACAGACCAACTTACTAATTCTGCACAAGTATAGCAACAAAGTGGCTGTCCAGCTTACTAATCAGACAGAAGAGAAGCAACGATGCGGCTCACAACTTACTACTCTGGCACAATCATGGCAACAGAATGGCTCACCAACTTTACTAACACAGCACAAGCAGAACAACAAAATGGCCCCAACTTACTTATCCCACACAAGCAGCACAAACAGGACAACTAAGTGGCTTACCAACTTACTAATCCGACACAAGCAGAGCAACAAAGTTGCTCTCCAGCTTACTAATCAGACAGAAGAGCAGCCACGAAATGGCTCACAACTTACTAATCTGGCACAATCAGTTCAATAAAGTGGATCACCAACTTTACAAATCCAGCACAAGCAGAGCAACAAAGTGGCTGCCCATCTTACTTATCCTGCACAAGCAGGACAACAAAGTGGCTCACCAACTGACTAATCCGACACAAGCAGAGCAACAAAGTGATACAACAAGACACAAGTCGGGTTAACAAAGAGGCTCGCCAACTTTCTAATCCGACACAAGCAGGTGAAGGTCAAATGTCTTCCCCGAGAAAACACTGATCATGCCAATCGGAGCACCCTGGTTACTTTTTGAAGGCTAAAGTCCCCAGAAAATGAACGAATATAAATAATTATAGCAAAATGGCCCCAAGAAATATCACGGTGAGAGAAAATGAACTTTTTTCACCTGGAAATCTCTTCTATGACACTATATTGCACTTGTAGAACAAATATTTAACCAACTATACCTTATTTGACAGAGCTCACAGAGCTTCATAATGTTGAGGAAATATTGCCTGAGAAACAAGAATTTTTTTTATAGACCTTAGTAGTTTAGTGATGCCTATCTTTATAGACTATTTTGGGAGGAAAATTGGACTTCAATGGTCAGTCGGAAATATTTGTGTAACGTCTCACCTAATACGACTAAAAACGACATTAAAAACAGTTTTTTTCCCAAAAGGACCAAAACAGTGAATTTTTTAAAGACTATTTGGGGAGGGAAATTATGCTTCAATGATAAATAGGAAATATTTGTGTTACGTCTAACCTAATTTGACTAAAAACGACATTAAAAAAAGTTTTTCCTAAAGGACCAAAACAATGAATTTTTGGTCGTAAAGTACAACTTATTGCTCTTCGATGGACAATCTCGTTTAAATATTGGTATCATAAGCTATGCCATGAATGCAAAAATGAAAAGATAACACAATTTGTATATGATTGTTTGATTATAACGTTGTGTGGGTTAGGCCTATTTGTTAGGCAAGGTTTGGAAATGTGAATCGTTACATTGTAGGACAGCAACCCGGACGACTTTGGTATTATAACGTTGGGCGGGTTAGACCTATCTGTTTGGCAATGTTTTAACCCTTTACGCAACGAATCGCCCACATCCACCCGCGTAATATGCAAATTCAGCAGTTGAAAAAAATATTATTTTTCAAAAAATTTCAACAAAACCATATCATGTGGCCCCTCGTTGGAACGAGCTCGTCGAGCTCGTTCCAACGAGGGGTCACGTGATATGGTTTTGTTGAAATTTTTTGAAAAATTAAAAAAAATGATATTTAAAATAGTAAATTTTGATATCGTCTGCGTTGAGTAAAGGATTAAAATGTGAATATGTACATTGTTGGATAGCAGCCCGGATGACTTTGGTATAATAACAGTGTGCGGGTTAGGCCTATCTGCTACGTAAGGCTTTAAAATGTACATCGGTACAGGATAGTAACTGGACGACTTTGGCATTATAGCTTTGTGGAGGTTAGACCTATCTGTTAGGTAAGGTGTTAAGATATGTATCAGAACACTGTAGGATAGTAACCCTGATGACTTTGGCATGTTTGTTTGAAATATTCAAAGGCAACAAACATACAATATGACAGACGTACGATAGAGCGCTTCAGATAAACTGTTTGAGAACAGGTGTGTACTCTCTGAAACGTCTTGTGTACTCGATAAAAGAAAAGATGAAAAAAAGGCTTTTTAATTAAAATAACCTTTTACTTATTCAACCAGTCTCGGGAAGTCTGATGAAATATGATGCTGAACCAAGGGATACTGTTTCTCGTTTCAATCAATGATGTCATCACACGATACACTATGTACTTATTAACGTTCTGGGAATAAACAAAATATATCCGGCGAATGAACAACGTCTGGTTTAACAAGAATGGAACAAACGGTGATCGGAACGACCCGCTGAAAAATAACACATTACCATACACTTGCACTTGACGTTAAATACTGTTAGGAGCGCTGTCAATGATCTGTTACTAAATATCTGCAAACGTATGTTGATATTTATCAAGGCTGTATTTATTAGCTCATCGACGAACTTCGGGGAAAACATTTTTTTTTTCCTGGTCACAGCGAATGCTGCCAATAGGACTCTGTTTGTTCGTTTATTCTCGGAATATTTTAAAATTGAAATGACATGTCGGTGTAGTTCTGCGTGTGTTGATGAAATGCTGCAAGAGTACATACTGCCAGGTACACCGGAAGCACTTCGGGGTGAGGGGCGGGGGGGGGGGGGGGGAGTAAGATCCCGGGAAAGGGCATTTACTCGCACTAGCAACCCTTCATTGACATGCCGAAGCATGTGTGTTTGGAAGGCCGATGGTCCGAGATGGGGGAGTTTGAGAGGAGGTGCCCCCTCCCACTGGAAGGGGGCACTGTTACAACCGATAATGTTACACCAACCAATAATGTATCATCAACGCATAATGTTATAACATAATGTAGTAAACAACCGATAATGTTGCAAACGCCGCATAATGTTATAACTTCAGTCAACGCGTTTTGTAGCAAAAATCAACGCATAATGTTATAACTCGAGTCGGCGTTTAGGCACCTCCTCCCAAACTCCCCCATTGAATTTTAAAAGCTCGCAGAACTGATTTGGGGTGTATTTTTGCTTTATTTAGAGAATAAATCATGGAGAAAAATTGAGTGACGAGTCTGGGAAGGTCATTGACTATCCCCTCTGCACCCGTGCTCCTGGCGTCCCTGCATATTGTTCGCTTCTGATCTCATCATGTAGATGGAATTTTGAAAGGGGATGGGGGGGGGGGGGGGGGGTAAGGTTACACAGCTGTCCATGGTGGATATCACGTGGTTTTCCATGGTAACCTGTCTGAGCGTCCCTACCGAGATTTAATTGTCGTGATATACTTTATGGGACAAAGTGTTTCGCCATGCTAACTCGTGTGAGACAGTGAGAGATGATGTTGTTACATCATTGCCATGTTGACACGTGGTTTGATTGCACAAGCATACCATGTGTCGTTAATCATAATGAGGGAACTAATATGAAAAGCCTATGACATAAATTTTAGCTTTACACACCAACCGTGGTGAACACGCCAGCAATGGGATTTCAGTAGTTAAAATTTACACCTACAGTCGGACTACATCCAAGGTGACCTTTGGTGACCTCGCCTTGAATGCGAACTTGTCTAAATTTATCAGTCGTCGCCTCGTGAAGAGTGAAATGAAACCGGCAATTATTTATTACGTTTTTAAATAAGTTTACCTCATAAGATACCACAAATTAACAAACATACGTTGTCTCATGTTAATAAAGCATCCATAACTCGAAATAGCATGTTGTTATTTTATTAAAATGAAAAAGTTTCCGTAATTTGTGCGTTTCGTTTTCCATTTCGTTTCGGCGATAAAATTGACAGCGGAAGTACCGCCTACCAGTTCTCATGCAAACAGAAGCAGATACGCACGTGTGAATATTGATTTATTTAACATTTAAACTCTTATTAATCTGACGATTGTGGTACAAATAAAATATACCCAAAGTAGCTTGGTGTACCAAATGTTCACTACTCGTGGTGAACATTTGGCACACCAACCTACTATGGGTATATTGTATACATGTGCCCTCATTGGAACTTGCTGGACTCAATGATTCTCAGAACAAATCTCAAATCGAAACAGAATTAAACTCGAGTTTAATTGAAAGTACAAATTTGCAACAAACGTCGATCCTAATTCCAGACGAATCGAAATAAAACCGTGTGATTTACGGTATGAATCATAACACAAATTTAGTGTAACGGTCAAAATAGCGGTGTAAAACTATATATAGACTAGTATTCTCCCCAAGCTCTAGCAGTGACTTCCAATAATATTTTACTTAATGAATTTATAACTCTAAAACTTAAAGCGACTGGTTGCCTTGGATTCAAGAAATATGAAACTAAATATACAAAGTACATAAGTAACGGGACTAGCTTTTCTCTTCAAAATGACATTGTTTATCAGTAAATATGGATATCTCAGTGATGCATCTCCCGTCATGAAAGGGTTAATAACAGTGTCGATATGCCAATTTATTTTCATAACAAAACCCAGAGCTATCATTTAACATTACATATTTAACAATAAAATCCACGAAATACATACCCATATCTATCACTCTCCACATCGTCCCACATGTCATATGTGCCTAATTTTTGAGTGCTTAAATGGCGGACACTTATCCGAGGTATTAAAAGTAGTAACGTTACATCACAAATAGTGGGGGTTTTCCAGTTCTGACTGGACTCCTCTCATTAAACCTGGTTTGCATGTCATTATGCAACTCATTTACATTTTTTCTATTTCAATTCTAGTCGACCAAGAAACGCCCTTTGTTTAAAACACGTACTTGCGACGAACTGCGAATTTGATTCGTCTTAGAACACGGGTAGAGCGTCTCTGGTGCGGCTAGACGAACCTGATTGCAGCAAATGTCGTACATCACTCGACTCGAATTGGTTGTGTTAAGCACGTCGTCTGTTCCGAGCGTTAGAGTATTTATTGTCACTACCCCAACCAACCAACATAGATTTCCATTGACGTCACTATTTGTTGAGCTGTTCAACTCTCAAAATGTCGTGATCAAGGGCGACAGAAAGGGGGAATTTGTGTTGGGGGATGTCAGTGGGAAAGAAAAATAGCTGGTTTCTTAAGAACCACTTCCCCCTCAGAGGCAGACTGAGCCAAGAAAGGTCACCGGGAAATGCACCAAGGGGAGGCCCCTGTACCCAAAGAAGATTTTGATTTTTCGAACTGAACGAACGCTGCTTCCGTGCATCTGAGCGATCAATTGCAGTCCACATAGAGGACATTTCGATGAAATATTTATATCATCTCCGAAGCTCATTGGGAACAAAATGGTTGCACAGGGTTGGGAGTGGATCCATCTATTTTGATTTTTCAACCCAGCAAAACGCCGTTCCCTTGCATCTGAGCGACCAAATGCAGACTAGACTGCTGGTATATCGAAATGTCTCTCTGTGGACTGCAGTCCACATCGAGAGCATTTCAATATACCGGCTGTCTATGCAATCAGATCCATTTCGCCTGTTGGTCATTTTCACAAAAATTTATGCACAAACACGTGTTGGGCTGCATCAGTTTTGGGGTCCCAGGGAAGCCTATGGTCAGTCCGCCTCTCTCCTTCCTCCCAGCACCTTGTCTAAATCAGACTTTAAATTCAAACCGCTTTGAAGGGTGAACTAAGCTATGTTTCATCTCTATAAACTCGTCCTTTTCAACCGTCTATTTTTAAGTTGTCTCCAGCAATAATAAACGTTGGCATTTCTATTTTATTTATGACCAAACTCCAATTAACTCAAGACTATAATTTACACAAAATACGCGCCTCATCGATCAGTCTTATTAGATAGTCTATAAGTTCCTTAATGCACTTCCTTCGAGAGTAAATATCGTGTGTGTATTGTATACCTCAGGCTGTGTGATTATTTCTCGTACTTGGTTACGGCAGTTTACGAGATCCTTTCTATCACAATAGTTAAAACTTTTCTCATCATCATGATCAATGGGAAATCAGAGCGATACTGTGTTCTGGCCTGAATATGAATACGTACCTGCAGCAGATGCTCAGGGATGGGGGAGAGGATACAGGCACTTGAGAATACACAGGGCCGGGGAGAGGAAATTCGTGCCCCAGGGTTAATTCTGTGATGAGACCCCTTTCGAAAGTGTCGGGATACTAATGTAGATGCCGAAGGCACGAGTGATGATAATTTTTTTTTTGGGGGGGGGGGGGAGGGGGGGGCGGGTGGAGGTTCTCCCCCAAGAAACTTTTGAAATCAGTTATTAAATAGAGACTTCTGGCGATGTTTTGGTCGTCAAAATGACGTTTTTCAGCAGCTTGTTTCAAATTTGCAAGTTCATCAGTGAGTATCCCGTGACCTAGATTTATAGCTTTTGACTTCTTAATTCTTGAAGTGACTTTATTACATCAAGTTGATTTAATTTATTTATATTTATTGATGTTTAAGGTCACAATTGATTTAATTAAGCTACCACTTCAAAAATCACCAAAACAGATTGAACATCTCCGCGGGGCACTCCCTGTCCTTCTTTATACGAGTAGCAACTAGTATTCCAATACGGCGGGCAACTTATCTTGCTGGTTCTCGCTCGGAGTTCGGGGCGGGGGGGGGGGGGGGGGTGGTGGTTGGGCTTGGCACAGCTAGGAATCAGAACTTGGGGGCAAGCCTGACACAAGAATCCTAGACTTCTGGCCAAGCCCCCCCCCCCCCCCCACACACACACCCAAATAAACAAACAAACCAATCAAGAATTTGTTCTGGAAATACTTTCTTTTTGCCCTGTAACTTGGTAAATGACATGGTCCTGGTGATCGGGATACCACCTCTAGATCCCCACCGCATACGCTTTAATGTATTCTCACGGACGGGGAGAGGATGGGGGTCCGGGGGTAATAATCCCGGGCACGGAACTGGGGGCTGATTACTGGGGATTAACGACATACTCAACAGACAGGGTCATATCGCATCTCAAATGAAATCACAACTTGTGTTATCCCTGTTATTAAAGTATCATCTAGCTCGTTCCAATGAAGGGTCACATGATATGGTTTTGTTGATTTATAAAAAAAAAAAAATTCCGATTCGTTAGGTAGGGTTTTAACCCTTTACCCAATGTTTTAACCCTTTACCCAATGTTACGGCCAGCGCTATTCACAAAAATCACCAATTAATTTTCATTATTTTTTCATTTTTTGTCTCAAAAACATAGGTTATGACCCCTCTTTGGAACGAGCTCTTCGAGCTCGTTCCAATGAGGAGTCATAACCTATGTTTTTGAGACAAAAAATGGAAAAAATTAGTTATTCAAGAATTTTGTCTGCAAGTGTCGTCTGCTTTTCATGTTAGGTAAAGGGTTAATACAGGAATCAAAGCCATAAAATTTCCAATAGAAAGTAGCGTTGCGATACGTCGCCATATGATATTCGAGGTACTCGATCATGTTATGCATCGCTAATTTGAAAAATAAAATTGTGTAATTAACTGTAATAGAATACAGGTAAGACAAATTAAAGTTAAAAAGCAACATTATAGGGAATAATAACTCTATAGCATACAGGTAAACTCAATTAAGCTGACTGTGGCGATTAGTTACTGTGCAGAAATATGTGGGGGTCATAACCTATGTTTTTGAGACAAAAAATGAAAAAAAATTAGTTATTCAATAATTGTTTTTGCAAGTGTCATGTTAGGTAAAGGGTTAGTCAAATTATTACATTTGAGAATTAAGATAAATTAAGTCTATCTTCATCATCATGTTTATATACAAAATGTTGTATCAGAGACTCGCACTTGTTCCTAATGCTATATCTCGACTCGTCTTCAAATCGTCGAGTCATGGCATTAGAAACAAGAGCGAGACTCTGATACAACATTTTATGCATAAACATAATGATGAAAATATATATATTTATCTTACAATCAACATGTATATTGTCTCTATTAACTTCACAACTGTCGTGTATCTGACCGCCGATACAGATGTTTGTATCAGGGGGCCGGATACAAGCACGTTCCTTTCGGGTGAGTTCCATTTTTTTTTCTTTTTGTTCATCCGTACGAATAAATAGTTGACTTATCCCCAATATATTGTAAGATAAAATGATTATTACCATTATGAGGTTGTACAAAATATGTATCCTAGTCTCGCTCCGGGTTCTGAGGGTAGATCGACTTCAACTCGTCGTGATCTACCCTTAGAAACCGGAGTGAGACTCGGATATTTTGTACATCCACATATTGGTAATAATCTCTATATACCAGATTCTTGGTATTGAAATAATATAAATTACATTTTAATAACAAGGACTGGGATTTGATTTGAGACAATTAATGTTATAAAAATGGTTGATTTTTTTTACAGAAAAAGTGAAAACGATACAATGCTATCAAATCAGACGGTTACTTTTAATATTACTTTCACAATATTTTCACATTTTCCCTCCGTGCACGTGAACTTTGTTCTCTCTGTAACTCTAGACTTATCATCCGGTTTTACCTAAATATTTCAAGTAAGAATCCAATCGAAATATATTTTCGAATAAAATATTCTGAAAATTTCATTATAGTACAAGATTTTAATTACAATCATACGAACAGATGCCATACTTAATTAAGATTATTGCATGACAGATTTCAGAGGGAAGATATTAAAGTTGTTGTTATTTGGTCTATAGTACAGATTGCAACAATACTTTCACGTTTGATATTTTGGAGTTAGAGGTAGACATTTCGATATATATCTGGCTTCCATTCATCTACAAACTGTACCTAAAATATGTATCTTGTGAAGATATACGTGTAGTTATGATTCACTTTGTTTAATACTATGCAAACCCAACTTCTTTGACTTTACTTAACTCTTTACCTAACACGAAAGGCAGACGTCACTTGCGAATAAAATTCTTGAATAGTTATTTTTTAAATTTTTGCGTCAAAAACATAGCTTATTACCCCTCAGAACGTGCTCAACGAGCTAATGTTTCTGAGACGAAAAATGAAAAAAATAATGAAAATTGAATAGTGATCTTTTTGCGAATAGCTGTGATAGATCGGTTTGTTAGTTAGGCAAAGGGTTAAAGTATTTTCGCTGGATAAAAAGAAAACACTAAAAAATACAAATTTTGTAAAAACTGTTGCAACACCCTCAAAAAATATTTTTGGTGTTTAAAACTACAGTTTACTGTAACTATGTAACGCAAGAAATTACTAATTTATCTCAATTATGATTATTTTGTGGGGACCTTTTCAAAAATATATCATATTTAGTCTTTTCAGTTTAGGAAGGGATGTTAACTTTAAGTGCCATTTTCTCCCTTATTGTTGGCCAATGCTGGAATAGGGAAAGGGTACCCTGATTTTTAGTCGAGTTGTGACGAAGTCAAACTCGACTTATAGTTTGGTGAATGGCGGGCGGGCGGGCTGGCGGGCGGGCTTTCGGGCGTAAACAATTGGTTTCCGGATGATAACTTGATAGTTGTTCAACTCACATTCATTAAACTTCATACGTAGGTTGGTCTTGGGGGGGAGGAAGAACCCTATTGATTTTGGACATGCTACGTCGAAGGTCAAGGTCACAGTGACCTTGAACGTAGTAAATCTTAAACAATTGGTTTCCGGATGATAACTTGATAATGGTTCAACTCACATTCATGAAACTTCATAGGTAGATTGGCCTTGGTGAGGGGAAGAACCTTATTGATTTTGGACTCGCTACGTCAAAGGTCAAGGTCAACGTGACCTTGAACATAGTAAATCGCAACAATTCCTTTCAGGATGATAACTTGATAGTAGTTCAACCTACATTCATGAAACTTCATAGGTGGGTTGGCCTTGGTGCGAGGAAGAACTCTATTGATCTTGGACTAACCAGATCAAAGGTCAAGGTCACAGTGACCTTTAACATAGTATATCGCAACAATTGGTTTCCGGATGATAACTTGATAGTGGTTCAACCTAGAGTCATGAAACTTCATAGGTGTGTTGGCCTTGGTGCGAGGAAGAACCCTATTGATCTTGGACTCACCAGGTCAAAGGTCAAGGTCATAGTGACCTTGAACATAGTATATCGCAACAATTGGTTTCCGGATAATAACTTGATAGTGGTTCAACCTAGAGTCATGAAACTTTACAGGCGTGTTGGCCTTGGTGCGAGGAAGAACCCTATTGATGTTGGACTCACCAGGTCAAAGGTCAAGGTCACAGTGACCTTGAACATAGTATATCGCAACAATTGGTTTCCGGATGAGAACTTGATAGTGGTTCAACCTAGAGTCATGAAACTTCATAGGTGTGTTGGCCTTGGTGCGAGGAACTGTTGTCACAACTCGACATTGGATCGGTGATCCTGAGCGACATTTTTTCTAACTTCACATGATGTATTAAAGGAAAATGTTGAGTGATCTTCTTGTCCGAAAATGCATATAGGACCCACACAAGCAATGACAAAATGGCTACACGATAACACAGGACTGAGGCACTGAATATGTATTCCTTAACCCTTTACCTAACGTAACGGTCAAAACCGGCCAGCGCGATTCTCAAAAATCGCCAATTAATTTTCAGTAATTTTTTCATTTTTTGTCTCAAAAACATAGGTTATGACCCCTCGTTGGAACGAGCTCGTCGAGCTCGTTCCAACGAGGGGTCATAACCTATGTTTTTGAGACAAAAAATGAAAAAAATTAGTTATTCAAGAATTATTTTTGCAAGTGTCGTCTGCTTTTCAGGTTAGGTAAAGGGTTAAATACATGTAATGTTGCATTGGATATTCCACTGGAAACGTTTTCACATTTCCTTATCCTTAACCCTTTACCCAACGAATCGGCATCATCCGCCCTTGTAATATGCAAATTCAGCAGCTGAAAAAATACTATTTTTCAAAAAATGTCAACAAAACCATATCATGTGACCCCTCTTTGGAACGAGCTCGACGATATCACATGATATGGTTTTGTTGAAATCTTTTGAACAATTTAAAAAAAAGATATTTATGATAATAAATTTTGATATCGTCTGCGTGGGTTAGAGGGTAAAAAACATATAAACAATTGCCTCCTTTCAGTTTGCAGACTGCCGGGTAAAACTAGAAGCCAACAAGACGCCTAATATCTTCCGTTGGATTATTGTCGAGAGTAGTAAGGGAAAGAACTACAGTACGTGGAGAGTGGATTGTAACTAAATCACCCGCGGAGTGGAGTTATCACCCAAGCTATAACTTTCAAATTTTGTACATATCGACAAAAAACACAAGCAATGTTTCAGCCAATGGACCTCCGGGTTCAACCCGGAGGTCCATTGGCTGAAACTTTGCTGGTGCTGGTTATGCTTTGCAACAAATTTGCAATTATTGCTTGGGTGGAATCTCCACTCTGTGGGTGATTTAGTGATAATACACTCTCCACGTACTGTATGGGGACCTGAATTTAACACTGAAATCCCCATAGGAAAAAAAAAAACCCGATAGTCTCAGAAAGAGAGACACGATTCCATTACCCTTTCTGTGAGTGATTGTTGTTTGCCAAAGTACATTCAGTCTATGGGAAAAAATAGTGTTAAATCAGCTCGCCAGAGTGCCTTCAGGGTTGTGTATGGGGGAAAACAGTCGTAAGAGGCGAAGGCACTTGAGGGAACCGGTTTAACACTGAAATTCCCATAGACATTTGTTCGCCAGAGAAAATCCAGGTCTAGAAGGAACTAGGCGAACTAATTTAATACTGAAAATTCCAATAGACATTTTTTACGCCAGAGTGCCATCGGCCGAAAGCACTTTGGTGTTAAAATGTCTATGGGAATTTTCAGTGTTAAATCAGGTCCCATATTCCTTCCACACGTAAATTTTCAAAAACTTCAAAACCCTGTGGGAAATTTCAGTGTTGAATCAGGTATCAGGTCCCCATATTCCTTCTAGACGTGAATTTTAAAAAACATTCGAAACCCTGTGGGAATTTCAGTGTTAAAATCAGGTCCTCCTAGTGCCTTCCTCGCCACTGTCAAGCTCATAACCACAAAATGAACTCAATTGATGTTCCTGTCTGAACTCACAATCCCAAAAATAGAAGGTATTGGGGGGTTGCGTGGATACCCATGGGCATCACTAAGGAGGGTTTGGGGTGAAACGTGTCGGGACTTTTCATCGAGATTGGATTTTTAGATGTCGATCCGCTCTTGTTAGTAATCCTGCACGTTCTCACGAGAAGAAAAATACTCCAACAGATTTTTCATAGCACAGCGAAATATGAACGGGGTTATGTCCCTTGATGGACACGGGATATTTCAGAAGAATTGTGCGCCTGAGACATTGACCAGCACTTGATGTGGATGGGCCAGGTATCCACCATTAATCGGAGTTTTCTCCATGCACGACAATTTAGTTGACTCCACTAAATATACAGAGAAAACCCAAAGTTCACTGGACATCACGAGCTTTATTCGATATAATTTGAAGTTATCATGAAAAGTGGGTCTGGTTATCAAATTATTTAACTGGAGTACTTCAAACCAGCGAAACATGGCAGAACAAATTGTCCATTAACACAGAGAGGGGGTGAGGGCGACGTTTGGAGTATTTTGGGAAATTTATGTCAGTAGGTCACAATTACTTCAAACAAATCACAATGACACACCATGATACTATCCCAAAACACGCTGAACAACTATGGTACAACTAGTGTATATTGGGATAATACCTTGGTCTACCATGATGCTTTTTATGATTTTTATAAGGAATCCCAGTAGGTGATAAATGCGGATACGAGCACACGTGTACATGTACGTGTACGTGTACATGTACACCTCCATAGGATTTAGTGTTAAAATCGTGTACCTGTACACGATTTTAACGTTTTTTAGGGTGTGTTCGAATATATTTAACACTGAATTGTATCCTAGACGCCCGTAGTTTTACGTACACGTACATGTACCGTTTTGATTGAAATCGGCAAATGAGTTTCCCCCATAGGATTCAGTGTTAAATTGCGAGCAAAAAAACGTTTTGTCGTTTCGAACACATCGTCTTGCCGATTCTAACAATCCGCGTCTGTACACGATTTTAACACTGAAACCCTATGGAGGCGTACACGGAGATCCGCTTGCGGATTTTAGGTCGGAAATCGACTCGTGTAAAGAGGTTGTGTTCGAATCCGCAAACCCACTGTCGCGTTTCTCGAAGTAAGACTAACGCACGTTATTGCGAGGTGATCTTAATAAGCACTTGATGGAAATGTTTTGAATGAAGAGTGTTGCCGGGTGTTAGAATCCGCAAACCCACTGTCACGTTTTTGATTGATATATATAGGAGAGAAAAAAATATATAAATAATAGTTATTTAGAAAAATAAGTATTTCAAATCGAATAGATAATAAAAAAAAAAAAATACGTAAATCATGTGCGCTTCCCAGACTATTAGAGCGAGGATTCTTTTAAACATGCTGATGAGAGCATACGCAATCTGCGTGAACGAAGAACTACGTCCCATATTGTTAGAACGATGCGTCGGATGTCGGGATCATCTAGACTTCGATCACGAGAATCATTCGTGTCTGACGATGGAAAGGGAAGATATGGTCGTCAAGTATTTCGAACCGGTGTTTGAACGCGTTAGATTCAATGATGTGATCACGCCTTGGAAGAGATTAGTCTTATGTAAGAATCAAGACAAGCCTACAGTTTCGGAAGAACAGAAATTGGCGTGTAAAAGTCTGACTTTAGAAGATAAGGGATGCATCAAGAAATTATTGCTGAATGAAGCATACGTCTAAGTTTTCTCGTTGATATAAAATAAGGGAGAATAGAAAATAAAAATAAATACGCACATAAAATTTTTTATCTAATATTAGAAAGAAAAAATAAAAAAATGAGAACCAGAAATAAATTGTATCCGACGTTAGTGGACGACGAGGATGAGAAGCCGATCGACGTTTTGCCAACGACACCATCGCTAGAAGAAAGAGAAAGAGGAGAGAGGTATCGCATCGATCAAATCAATAGAATCCAAGAGTATCTAACTCGAGAGACACATTCTCGTCGTTCCCTCAAGAAGAAGTATTCGTGTTTCGTGAAATTCGTCAACGCGATCGACACGACACTCATCACGATTTCCATGGGTTTACACGTGGCCGGCATTGGATTGTTGTCAGCCGCGGTCGGCATTCCGATCGTGTTGACCGTAGAAGGAGTGGCTCTCACCGCCAGATTGTTTAGCACGCTCGGAAACTTTTTGAGTAGGAAATTATATCTGAAGGCGAGGAAACATGACAAGATTCGCATCTTGGCCGACTCCAAGATCGACACGATATCCGAAATGATCTCTATGGCGGTGAAAGACGGTAGAATATCGGACGGTGAATACTTCGCAATATTGAGCGAGAAAACGAAATACGATGCCATGAAAGAAGCCGTGAGAATCAAGACTCATCAGATCATCAAGGAAGAGATGAAGGATTCTCTCGTGGAAAATGGGAGGAAAGAGGCCAGGGAGGAATTCAGTAAGATGATAGAACTCAAGAGCAGTGATTGAAAAAAAAAAATATGTATAATAAGAACAGAATTAATTATTAAATTTATATATAAAATAAAAAAACGAAATTAATTTAAATAACTCTTAAAAAATGTATTGCGTAAAGTGTAAGAGAGTTACCGAGACGAGTAATTCTAGAGAAGTGCGAACTAAAAACGACAGACAGATGCTTCGCGGAATTTGCGATGTGTGAGGTTCTGTCAAGACTAGATTCGTCAAAAAAAAGAAGGGGGGCAAAGGTAAAGGCATCGTGAATAAAATGATCAATAATCTACCTTTCGAAATGCATCTGCCCGGTCACAGTTTCACGGGACCCAGAATGAAATTGAACAAGAGACTCAATGCCGATCTGACTCCCAAATCTTGGAGCAAACCTGTGAATAGGGTGGGCGCAGCTGCGTATGATCATGATCTGTGCTACATCGGACATCCCGACACCAAGACTCGCAACGTCTGCGATAAAAACATGTTGGGGAAATTGAGAGGCATATCGAATCCGACCAGGAGAGAGAAGATGGAACTTTCGCTGGTCGGCAATCTGATTGGTGTGAAACGTCAATTCGGATGGGGCGTTCAAAAAAAAAAGCGCATCTGAAAAGAAGAAGAAACGATTATTGATGAGCGAATTGGCCGAGGAGTTACACAAACCAATAGTGCGTAAATTTCAAAAGAGAAGGGTGTTCATGAAGGGTCTGGATGATATTTGGTCTGCCGACTTGGTCGACATGAGATCGTTTTCGAGGTGGAACGAAGGCATCAAATATCTATTGACGGTCATCGACGTGTTTTCCAAATACGGTTGGATCAGAGCTTTGAAGAATAAATCGGGACCTTGCGTCGCCGAGGCTCTGAAGAGCGTGTTCGACTTGTCTTCTCGAAAACTGAGTAAATTGTGGGTGGATAAGGGAAAGGAATTCTACAACAAGCACGTTCATCGATTGGTAGACCTCTACTCGATCAAAAACGAAGAGAAAGCCAGCGTGGTGGAACGTTGGAATCAAACGATGAAGGAAAAGATGCACAGATACTTCACGGTGAATTCAACCAAGAAATACATATACGCTCTGAACGGTCTGGTTAAAGATTACAACAACACCCGACATAGATCGATCAAGATGACTCCCGCAGAAGCTAGCGATCCTCGAAACGAAAAACGGGTCTACGCGAATCTATATCCTGAGAGATCTAAGATTAGGAAGAAGTCTAGAACGTCGAAATTTGCGGTCGGTGATCGAGTGAGAATTTACGCTTATAAGAAGCACTTCGAAAAGGGTTATACTCCTCGATGGACCTCAGAAATCTTCGTGATAATCAAAATATTTCACACCGATCCGGTGACTTACGAAATCGAAGCTTTGGATGGAGAAGAGATCATCAGAAAGTTTTACGAACAACAATTACAGAAGACGAAGTTTTGATAAAGAAAACAAATTTTTTTTTATTTACTCTCTTTAACATTTTATTGTTTACACACATATATATAAGAGAGAAAAAAATAATAAAAAATAATTAAAAACTATTTTTAGATAAAGAAAGCAAGTTAATTAATAAACAAAAAACTAAAAATCCTTTAAAATAACAAATATACTAGATATAGCACAAAGCATAGTGAAAGATGAAAGTATTCAAGAATATGAGGTTCACGAATACGAACCGGTAACTGGAACGAGTTTGAACAATGCGGGAGAGATAAGAATCAACGTCGAAACTCAAGATTTATTCGTACATCCTAGCGAGAGTTACATAGTGGTGCAGGGACGTCTCACCAAGGAAGATGGGAGCGACTATGCCGATGACTACACGGTTACTCTAGCCAATAATGGCATCATGCATCTATTCAGTAATATAAAATACATGCTATCCGGACAAGAGATAGAATCTGTGTTTCATCCCGGTCAGGCCACCACGATGTTCGGACTCTTGACGTATCCTGATGATTTTTCGAAATCCAGAGGACTTAATCAGTTGTGGGTGAAAGACACCACCGGCCCTGCTAGCACCAGCTCCGCCTTGATATTCAACTACGCCGTCAAGATGTCTAGACCTAAATGAACGTTTTCATTCAGGATACCTTTGAAACACATCTTCGGATTTGCAGACGATTACAACAAGATCATGTACGGATTCAAACACAATGTGACGTTGAATCGAAAAGGAGATGATGATGCAATAGTGAGACTCACTGTGACCAATGCGGGTAAGATAACTCTACACAAGATATCGTGGTTCGTTCCGCACGTGGAGCCTTCGATCGTGGAGAAACCGCATCTCTACAAGATAATAGAATCCAAGAGTAAATTTCCCGTGGGATTTAGAATGAGACAGTGCGACACGGCTTGCATTCCTCCCTCCATGAATCACTTCGATTGGAGATTGATGGTGAAATCTGCTTCCGAGAGACCACGTTTCATCGTGGTTGCGTTTCAGACCGATAGGGACGGGTCTCAGGAAAAGAATGCATCGCTGTTCGATCACTGCCATTTGAGAACCATGCAAGTGTTTCTGAATGCCACGAGATATCCAGGAATCGATTACAACGCGTCATTCGACAAGAACGATTTCTGCAGACTGTACGGCGACGCCGCTGATTTTAGAAAGAAGTATCACAGTCTAGACGAATTGATGAGCAACCCTAACATATCTCCCGGCGAATACAAGTCGATGTATCCCATGTTCGTATTCAACGTTAGTAAACAGAGTGAACGACTGAAGAGTAGCGTCTTAGACATTCAGATCAAGATGCAATTCGATAGGAACGTTCCGAGAAAAACCGAAGCCTTCGCCCTGGTCCTGTCAGACAGAGCATTACAATTCGAATCGGACGGAAATAAGATGTCGATCATTCAATGAGAGACGAGTGTGTGAAAACTGGAGATTGATATATTAGTGGCATCGTTTATTTGGTATTTTTTCTTTCACGATTTTGGATTATATATTTGAGGTTTTTTTTACTTATTTTTGCGTCATTAAAAAAAAAATAACGCAAAAAAATCGTAAAAAAAAAAAAATTCGTTTTCAATGATATTTTTTAACAAAAAAAAAAAGTTTCATCCGAGAAAAAAATCATCTTTTTTCAACATTCTCGACGTACAAAATGTTACAATTCGTAAGTAGTCACGTAGAAAACGAAATACACATTCCATTTTCGCGTTTGAAAAAAAAAGATTTTTACGATTACGTTCTGAATTATTTAAAAGATCGCGTGCTATTCACTCGAGAGAAACAAAAAGGATATTTCGTGACGAAGATATTAAAACTTGAACAGATCTTAGATTGTTCGATCCTGTGCGATCGTCTCTCCATTTCCGTCAGATGTTCCATCCTGTGTTGCAAGCCGAAAAAAAAAAAAAAAGATGTGGAAAAATGGTTAGATAAACAGCGGGATAGACAGTTGGAAATGAAAAGAATGAGATGCTTTCCACCGTCACCACTACCTTCTGAAGAGAATGGTGATGATGCGAGTGTTACCAAGAAATGCTCAACATTCGTTCATAATTATGATTCGGATAAACAAAAATGTTGTTATAAATGTATCATATCACAAAAAAAAAGAAAAAAAGAAAAAGAAGAATCGACGCTGAAAATTGAGAAAAAAGGAAACGTTATTATAATATATGGTAATAGTGAAGAAGAAGGAAAACAAAAAAAAATGAGATGAAGATCTCATTACTTTTTTTTTGTTTTTAATAATCGCACATTATTTTTTTAATTCATTATTTTCCACGCGTTCACTGTTTATTCAAAGGAACTAGTTCAATCAGTAGACTCACCATGGAAGTGGCGGCTTCGGGATTATTGGTTTTCATAACGAAATTAATCCTGTCTCCGGCGTTCACTTTGAGAGGCGTGCCGAACGTGCTAACATTCGCGTGTTGATTCTCAGTCTTTTCAACTCTGTATCTCTTATCGCTCTCTACACCATTCACCATGAGATTGATGACCGCTCTGTTATTCAAATCCGAGGAAGACAGACTCATTCATTTCACCTCCCAGCGGCATGGGATATCCCACCTGACCATGTTTCGATCCGCTACCTCCATTTCCGAAAGACCACTCAGCTTTTCCCTCATCTAAGGTGCCGGCCTCTTCAGCCCATACAGTGATCAATTGTCTAGCATATTTGACTTTCTCCACCACCGAAATCAGGGTGCAGGCATCCGTCATGTTCACAGGATCCGGTAGATTCGTGAGCGCGTGTCCACCCATGTCTAGTTTACCTTCCATGATGTCACCCTTTCTCCAGACCGAGTTGTCGTCCACGTACTTCCTGCTGACTGTGCTGGAATCGAATTCGGGATCGTGACTGAGTCAGAATAAATTCTTACCGTTCATGTCGATACCACCCTCCATGGCTCTGCCAGATTGTTTGTTCAGGTAGAGATCATCCACTTGCAATTCTAGGTATTCTTGTGATCGTATCACGGCAGAATCTACGTAGCCCTTGTTGATCGCGGTTGAGTCCGCATCCGTGTCATCGACCTTCGACAGATTCAATATCTTGTTGAATCCCGCATTCAGATCCGATTTCATTTCTCGTCTGTCAGACTTTCTCTGTTCCAGATCTACGTAGTGTTTGGTTGCCACGTCCTTGGGATTCGTGGGAGTGGCCACGTTCGTTATCTTGTTAGAATTGGCGTTCAATTCCGAGTGCATCGTTTTCTGAACGTATCTATTTCTCAGGTGTTCGCTGAATCTCGCGTGAGAGTCATCCGCGTATTTCTTGGTCGCGGCATCAGTGGGATCTATGGGATTCGTGACGTTCACCAAACGTTTGGATTTCAGATCGAGATCGTCGGTCATGGTTTTATCCACGTAATTATCTAGCAGGATTCGTTCGAAATCGGCGTTCCCCCTGTCAACATATTTTTTAGTCGCAGCATCTGCGAGATCTATCAGCTCGGGAAGATTGTAGAGCTTCTTATCGTTCATGTTCAAAGGTTCTTCTCGAGGTTCGTATCTCTGAACATAACGTTCGTCCAAGTTGGCAACATCATAACCATCGTCAACTTCGAACGTCTTCCTCTTCTTTCTTAGGTTGACTTTTTCGTCGTCACTTCTACCAAATTTATCGACTGGCACGTTGTTGTGGGATTTTTGGTTTTTAGAAAAATATATTCAAAACGCAGTTTATTAAAATGAACTATGTTATTTTATTTTTTGTTTTTATTCGATTAAAATTTTTTTAAAATAATTTTTTATCTTTATATATACTATAAAAAAAAAAAATCTCTCTCTAATGTAAATCATTGAGAATGTCTTGAAATCGATCTCTTTCAGACCATCTCTTGAGAACGTAGAGACACAGGTGACCGCAAAACACTTGATCTGGTGATTGCACTTGTTCCGTGTTGTAACAAACCATCAATTTGTTGAAATAGTTCTTTATTTCTTTTGGCGGCGAGATTGCGTAGCTGTCGAAATAATAATTTTCTTCTTCCCGTTCTTGATCCACGTCACCCAGTGAGTACCTTCACCTGATGAATCGTCTAGATTTAAAATTCCGCATTCCGATTGTCGAGGTCTTCTCTTCGGCAATGCATCTCTGGAAAACATGCCTAGAAAATCTTTGATTTTCAAATCTTTTGCCGCATTCAACAGATCGATGTTGGATAGGGGTTCGTTAGGTAAGACAACACCTTCTACGGATATCTTTATTTTCTTATTCATAAATGCGTATATATTTTTTTAAATTATTTATTTTATTATAATTCACTAAAATGACGTTATTTTTTTTTTATTTATTTTTTTCTTTTTCTTTTTAAACTAACATTCTCGATGTGTCTGTTGATTTCCATAATCTTGAATTCATCTAATTCCTCTTGATTTTCTGGACTCTCGATGTCTCTATCGATTTCTATAATTTTGAATCCATCTAATTCCTCTTGATTTTCTGGAATCCTATCATCCACAATCGTATCTGGAATCCAATCATCCACATTCATATCGTCTCTAATTAGATCTAAAGTCTAATGTCCGAGTGCCAAAGTGCTTATTTTATCGTCTAATATGAATCTCTTATCGTCGTCAGCCATCAGCGAAATCTTGTTGACTATTTCGGTATACAAGTCGTGATTTTCGCTTCGAATCGATTTCATAATCTTATACACCGGACCACTTCCTAACAGACAATCTTTATACTCTTGGAAAGAGATGTTTTTCTTCACCACGCACGCTTTAACTCCTTTGCACTTCTTGATCTCTTCATCTTCTAGACGATAAGCATACAGTTTGGGTCTCAAGCCCACGAATTCGACAATTTGTTTACCACTGCTCTCATCCTTAAATTTACCCAACACCTTCTTGTTGTCGTTCGATTGAATGTTGGACGGGTAATTGCTTGTATTGAACCACTCGGCCACGTCCTGAGATATATCTCGATAGACGTCTTTCGTCTCTATCTCGTAAACTAAACTGTCCGTGTCGGTGAACAGTAGTTTGGCTTTATCACCAAATTTTCGTTTGACATAATCGTAGTGAAACTCGTACATCACTCGCTTGCTGACATCTAAGATGATCGGTCTGAGATAATCCGGTTTGTCGAACTTCAGGTGCGTCTTTTGCATGTGAACGGCCACTAGATTTTCGTCGAATATGGTTCGGTGTTTGTAATTGGGTTTCGCCACTAATGTTTTAGCTCTTTTCTCAGACGTGACGAATCGAACGTTGGTTCTCTTCCTGATGTTTTCCATCGATTTACCGTACACGCAGTTGTTCATGAGTTTGAAGAAATCTTTTTCGAAATCGTTCTCGGCTCGAATTCTAAGATTCGTGTTGAGATCGATGTATTTTTTCATCCAAGGCTCTTCGTCGAATTGAATGATGCGATGTATGTCGACTAATTTCATCCTGTAACCGACGTACTGTTTCAAATTCTCACTGTAGACGATGTAGTTACGTTTGTTAAATAAATTGGGAATGAGTTTTTCCTCGTCTCCTTCGTTCGGTTCCATTCGTTCGGGAGCCAGCGGATAAGCGTTGTGTGGATCGTGTAATTCTCCCGGATAGTTCAAATCGACTTCTAAAATGCAAGGATAGTCTCTCCATTTTTGCATCTCTTCCGGTTCCTTCACCCATTCGAAATTTCCAATCGGTAAAGGATGACTCATAGCCCAACCATACAGATTATTAGCGTCCCAATACTGTATGTATTTAGTCGACCGTTTCGAATCGAAACCTTCTTTCATGTAGGGATTGTTAGCTTCAGAATATCTGTGGGAGATCATCGAGACGCCACCTCTCACAGCTCTTTCGAACATGAGCAACATGTCCACGTCAGATAATAATTCCAATTGGACTTCAGTGGTCTTCAGCAGAGAGTCCCATGCCAGACCGGGTGCGGTGAAATACCAAGCGGGATCCAGATCGTAATTTCGACAACATACGTCTCGAAAATTTTCAAACACGTCTGCCAAGAGCAGAACATCGGTCTTCAGATAGAGATCGTGATAATCTCTCATGGTTTTCATATCGAATGATTTCCACACGTTTTTGGTGTGTTCGTAATTCTCGTCGGAAATATCGGATTCATATAATTTCGAATAAAAATCTCCTTTCGAAGGTAGTGAGGTGTCTTCGAATCTCTTTAGATCGTTCATGTAATCGTAAGGATAGACTCCTTTCCTCAACATGACGTCTACTCGTTCTCCGAAATGTTCGCTCGTGATTTAAAATCTATCCTTGCTCATGTTATCGACTAATTTTTCCAGAGCGGTCGACATGAATTTAAAACTGTCGATGAAACGTATGGCTCTACGAATGAATTTCGTTTTTTCTTTCAACGTCTCTCCATCGATTATTCTTTTCTTCTCCATGAGCTTCCATTTCGTGAAGGAAATGTATCTTTCTTCGCTGTTCGCGATGCAGTTTAATTCTTCGTGTGAGGTGCCAAGATTTTTCACGAACAGATGACTGTCGTAACCCGATTGATTGTGAAACATCACCAGATAGAAAACGGCATCTCGATATTTTAAATTACACTTGCTGTGAGCCGGACCGCGATACAGACCCGTGTAATGATTGTGGTCTCTGACCTTCTTATTTTCCTTTGAATTCTCGTCGAACGATTGTCTGCATATATGACATTTGGTGGCTCTGTTATTTTCGTCCTGCTGCTCTCGCGTGATGATCATTTTTGCTGGAGTTTTAAATTTGTCGTATAACATTTGAATTTTCGATTCTAACTCTTCTACGAACCTTTGAACCACATCGTCGTCTTCATACTGTTTCGTGTAGGTGAAGGGACCCATGTCGTGTTGCGAGTCGAAAGCGCATTCCACGTAAATGCAATAGCCCGAAGGTATGTGTTTTTGATATCTTTCGATGTAACTTTGAAGAGCGTTGGGTTGACAGGAACTCATTTTCGCGGTGAAACATTCGAAATCGGCATACACGACGAATGGTACTTTTAACCTTCTATTGTGATTTTTAAACTTCACGATGGTGTTGGGTTTGGGCATTTCGATGGTGACACCTTGATTTTCGTTGCAATATTCCTGATGTTTCGCCAACGAGTCTTCACTGTGAAACACGTTCATGCAATTGTAACATAAAGATATCTTTCTTTTATGTTTATTATTTTGTTTTGACAGTAATCGGCTCGGATTTGGAACCCAACAATAATAATGATTGTCACCATTCGAAATCAATAATAAAATAATCGTCTTTTTTCTTCCGAGATATGAAGTCAGTCTGAGAGGATAGATCTTTTGTTTTTCGTCGTTGTATCCCAAGACATTCACCGCTACGGTGGGATTTTGATCCTCGAAACATTCGATGTGTTTTAACTGCGTTGGAAAAGTCACTGCGGTCCAGTCGAGATTTTTAGAAGTTTCCTTGTAATGAGAAACTCTATCAGGGTTCGTTTTGACAGGGTATAAAGCGGAGGTGACTGCCCATTTAAAACACTGATCATCATTATTTTTCACGTTGATCACGGCGTATTTCTTAGCCAGGAAATACGGTAATTTCACGTAGGAAGACCCTTTCAACAAATCGTTTTTAGTTATGTGAATTTCGAGTTTCAACACCTCATCGTACGTACAATTACTACCTTCATGTTGATAATTTGCGAGAGACATCAACATCTTGTCTTTCATCTTTTTGAAAATGTCCGATAAATCTGAACCTCGAAATACGGGTTCGACGTTAGATCTGAAATATGCATTTTTCACGATGCTCTTGCCGGACTTCACGTCGATTTTATTCATCATGCAATGGAGTATCATCTTAATTTTTAGTCCCACGTTCATGTATTTGCGAAACAAATCCAATACTTTTTTCTTCACCCGTTCCATGAACAATTTCGGATCGATTTTCTTCAACGAGGGAACCACGTCGAAAGTTTTAAAAATGCCTTTGATCGCACTTTCCCATTCTACGGACTTCGATTGAAATACTTCCACGGTGAGTCATGCTAGATATTCTTCTCCTTTCCCTTTGTCTATTGCTCGTCGAATTTCGCTCGAGATATCTCGTTTGCCTAGAATCTGAAGTGCATCACTCGTTTTTCGTTTTAGTTTTTCTTTTCTTTTCTTTGGAAACTTGAAGTTCTTCAATGGCTTTTCGTTTAGTCGTCTTCTTATTTTTCACAATCGAAACATTTTCGGTTTTTTTCCACGTCGGCATTTCGATTCCTTTTACTATCTTTTTCTTCTTCTCATTTTTCACAACCGATGCATTTTTTGACGTCGTTGCTATCGGCATTTTGATTCCTTTTACTATCTTT
The DNA here is from genome assembly GCA_031216915.1 of Pictodentalium vernedei. Taxonomy (NCBI): domain Eukaryota; kingdom Metazoa; phylum Mollusca; class Scaphopoda; order Dentaliida; family Dentaliidae; genus Pictodentalium; species Pictodentalium vernedei. Next base: position 127,480,523 of record CM062289.1, on the reverse strand, counting down.
TCTTCTTCTTCTCATTTTTCACAACCGATGCATTTTTTGACGTCATTGCTATCGGCATTTCGTTTGCCTTTCCATCGTTTCACAAATGTTTCTGTATGACTTCAATCTTTTTTGATTTAGTTCTATGATTTCTGAAATGTGAAATTTTTAATAGTTTACAAATCTCGTTTAACTGAGGTATGGTTTTCTCATTTAAATTTTCCAATTTTTTTTTATCTGTTTGTTTCATTTTGTAAGAATATATTTTTTTCCGAATTTTGTATTTAAATAATTTGTTTAAAGAGTTTTGTTTTTTACTCTTTATATAGAAAAAAAAAGATTTTTTTTAAATTCAATTTTTTCTTTAATGTGTTTTTTATTCAAAACAATTTACGATCGTACCAAAAAAATTTTTCACATTGAAGAAATTAAAATTAAAAAAACAACTTTTTTATATATATAAAGAGCAAAAAAAAACTTTTTAAACAAATTATTAAAATACAAAATTTAAAATATACATTATTTGCAAGAATTCGTATAACAAAAAAACTAAATAATCGATCATGACGACAACATCCACGACGGAATCTCGACATAAACGTCGACGTTGTTTAATAAATCGTTATTCTCCAAAAAACCAAGAAGAAAAAAATTGTAATTTATATTTACGCGTTTCAAAAGAAAACGATACGATTTGCGATAGAAAATCGAATCGTAATACTATTAGCGAACAAAAATTAACCGACAATGTCGTTTGATCTATTTAAAAAGAAGAATTAATCGACAATGTCATTCGAACTATTAAAAAAGAAGAAGAAGGTTCAAGACAAATAGAACTCTTACGACTTTTACGCGAAGTCTCGCACGAGGTTCAAAACAAATTTCCGCGAAGCAGACGCGAAAAAACAACTTTTTTTATATATATATAAAGAGAAAAAAAAACTTTTACAAAAAAATTTTTCACATTAAAGAAATTAAAATTAAAAAAACAACTTTTTTTTATATATATAAGGAGCAAAAAAAAAAAAAAAAACTTTTTTTAAACAAATTATTAAAATACAAAATTTAAAATATACATTATTTGCAAGAATTCATAAAACAAAAAACCCCAAATAATCGATCATGAGGACAGCAACACCTAAAAGATGCGAATTGAAATTGAAACGAGTTGAAACGAATAAGAAATTCGGTCATAAAATCTATAGATTACAACAACACGATCCCATCGAACTGAACGAGGTCGAGACGAAGGGCTTAGAGTATAAATACGACAGATATAAGATGCCTTTGAAATTGGATGAAGCCGCGCTCGATTTGATTTACGAGTACCAAAGCGATCTGCAGAACATCGTCATCACCGAAGATAGAGAATTCGACAAGGACGATTTGTCATTGCCCTATGGAAATTACATATTTCCAAACATCTCATTCGAACTCGTGGAGAAATTGGGTGGTGAGAGCGAGTTGACAGATGTAAAAAAACTCAAAAGAGTAAAGATAAACATTCAACACGTTTTCGAAAAAGGAGAAAACACGAGTGTCAAGATGCTAATAATGGACTTGGAAATATAAACAATAGAGAGATTGATTTTCTAGCGAAGAAGAAAGAAAAAAACGTGATGAGATCATCTTGAAAACATGAGTGTCAACAGGCTAATAACGGGCTTGGAAATATAAACAATAGAGAGATTGATTTTTAGCGAAGAAAAATGAAAAAAAGTAATGAGATCTTTTAGATCTCACTACTTTTTTTTTTGTTTTCCTTCTTCACTATTACCCACGTCTGTCCCGCTGTTTATCTAACTCTTTCGTCAGTTCTTTCCTTGGATATCCATCATTAGCGTCTAACCATTTTTCCACATCTTTTTTTTTCGCACTCTGTCTCACGATATTTGTCATTATCGTCTAATTGTTTCTCCACCTTTTTATCCATTTTAAATATATTATTTTATACTTTCTATGATTTATATTTTATATAATTATATATTATAATAACATACTCAAAATCGGTATGTTCTTAAACGGCGAATTCTCACCGAGCAACAAACCCTTGCCGAGTCGCTCAACATTCTGTCCACTCTTCAGATAGAGACCATTTCCTCTCAGAGAGTTGCCACCTCTAACGGGTTCTAGATACAATCCTTTACCGCTGTCATCTACGTGGACACGACACACGGCTCCTCCCTTCTTCAAAAACAGTCCGCTGCCACCCATTAATTTTTCAACTGCCAAACTAGCGAGCCCCGTGAGAGCTCCCACGCCGAGAGTCTTTCCGAGAAAGGGCAGTGCCTTTGTGGCGAAAGGTTATGCTTTTGCAGCTATTCCTGCCAATAGCGGTAGGAAACCACCTTTCATTCTCAAATTGTATCTCAGTTGAGGGGGACTCAATCTCACCATCAACCCTCTTCCATTGCGAATCGCTTTCTCCATCCTTTTGATTTGACTTTTGGTCCAGGCGATCGAATCCTGACCGCCTCTCGACAGATCTTCGTGAGTGAATTTGAATCTCACCGCCTCGCCTCGAGTTGTTAACGCTCTCTTAAGTTTCTTCCTCTGTCCTGCGGATATGTTCACGTTTTTAATCACGTATTCTGTCATAATTCTGTTTTTTAAAATATATTTACTTCAATTGTTTCTTGTTTAATAATAATTATTTATATTAAAATAATTTTGTAAAATTAATATTGCATTTATTTTATTTTTGTTATCTATATATATATACACAATATTTTTTTCTGCTTTTATATTTCTCTTATGTGAAATCGTATTGTCACCCTCTCTCCGCGAAGATCTAACAGTTCACCATTTTGATCCATCAACGTGGTTTTGAGACTATACAACGTGTCTAAAATCACTGGTAGATAAACTAAATTTCGAGGTCGCTCCACGATCTTATAACCTGGCGACACGTTTGGAAAGAAGGAATAGATCGTCGGTTGAGCGCTACCATTCATGTAGCTTCCAGCAATCACGTCCACGTTCACCAGAATGCTATTGACTGCGAGAATGTCGACCGTATTTTCAGATGCCACGTGGCCTCGATACATCTTTCGATCGAATCCCAACATCTTGCCTATAGAATCGTCCATGTTGAAATCCACTCGAAAATTATATTCCAAATCCAACATCGTCTGTAAGGTATTAGGATTGGGAGCGAGTCTGATCTTGTTGCTTCCCTTTCCATCCGTCTTCATTCGCGTCTGAATGTAATTGTTCAAATCGTCTATGTCGTAACTCCTTTGGGAATTCGAATCTCCAACCAATCCACTCCGTCAGAATACTTGAACGAGTTATTCTTTTCGGTGACGTTGGGAAAGGAATAATAAGTCTCCAGATTCACCAACGCCATCTCGTATCTTTTCTCTCTACTCAGTTTGATGGAAGGTTCGAATTTCGTAGCGAATCGAGTCGAATCGCCACTCACCACAATTTGAATGGATTGTTTTGCAGCCGTATTCTCGGCTATCCGTTCTAACAATTCTCCATGTTCGAACATTATATTTAATTTTATTTTTTTTATTCAAAACTAATTATTTGAAGATTTATTATTTTCTAAATTTTATTTTCACGCTCTATCTTATTATCATCAGAAACATAAAACTTGTCGAATCTGCACCGATATTTTCCACGATTAAATTCGCCTGTCAAATCGATCACGACGAAATTGTAAAGTCCACCATCCCAAACCCTCTTGCAGAATCTCCTGAATTCCACAGCGCTCATGTCGTTTGCGACGTGATCGCCGTAGATGTGATTGAGATTCTTGAGATCTTGGCGAAAGAGACATAGAAAATTAGCGTTCTCCCTTATCGTCTGTCTGGGCAATCGAAAATAATTCTGCGACAGGTAGAAACAGTCCATGTTGCTGTGTCAACCCCTAACGTAATACGATTCGTATCGGTTCTGTCTCTCCAAAAGCAGATCGTCGAAAATCATGAGATTCTTATCTTCCGATTTCAGTTCTCTAGGATCCGGAACGTCGCTAGCGTTCTCATAAAATCAGCTCCATCGCCGCACCATCCAAAATGGTCGAAAGTGGAGCTTCACTCTTGTCGAATTCCTCCCTACTGTCAAAGATTCTGGCTATGACGTCCTTGGGCAATCTACGATCCATGCACTCTCGGAGCAATCTGTATTCGGGTTGAAACAAGCTCTTGCCAAACACGAACAATCTGTCGTAATCCAACCAGTCGGGTCGGGACAACAGATTCATCAACAGATTGGTCTTTCCACAATTCGATTTTCCCACTATCAAGCCTCTTATGCTTTTGGGAAAGAACTCGTTATTCGACCTCTTGGTCGTGGCGTCGTTCCAAGACATATCTTTAATGTTCATCTTTGTTTTATTTTTTTTGTTTGTTATTTTAGATTCTTTTCAAACGCAAATTTTTTATGTTTTTCAAACTCAGTTTTTAATGTTATTATTTATTTATATCACACCGTCGCGAGTTCTCTTCAATCCAGATCCACTCGTCATTTTGGCTAAATCTTGTATGGGTACCACAGCATCCTTAAAATCTTTCCAACTTTTCGGCGTTCGCTCTAACGCAGCTCGCTTCGCCGGCCGACTGATCAACTTGTCGATCAACGCGTCGGCTGCCCTCTTGCCAGCCACAGAAGCTATCCTACCACTGGCTTCGGAAGCGGCTTTCTTACCAGCATCCAAAGCCGTCTTCTTACCGACCTCAAACACAGTCGATGCGAGTTTTCTACCCGCATCGCTTGTGAATGCTCGCATTATAGAATCGACGATGCCAGAACTGCCTTGAATGTAAGTTCTGACGTATCCCCTGTTCTTTATCACCAACATATTTTATTTTTATAATATATTTTGTTTTTCACTGGTAAATCGTTTTGCTGTTTAAATACTTTTATTATTCTAGTGTAAAAATTTACTGTTTTATTTTTGTTTGTTTGTTTGTTTCTCTCTACTTATTATATACACATCAATCCTTCAGTTCGTTCATCAGCCTTTTATAGTGGTTTTTATTCAAAACCTTCTGTCTTAACAATTCGTCAGATATAGTAACTATCTGATTATCTAATCCTGTGTTACCAGCCCGTCTGCTCGCCATCAACAAACTCAATCTCTGAGACAGAGCGTCAGAATCGCTCGGAAGAAAAGTGGTTTTCACCCCTTTGCCAGTCACCGATTCGATGAACTTCTTGTTCATATCCCATATGGGTTTCACCACTTTCGTCCACTTGTAACCTCTGTTGGCTTTGGGTCTCGTCTCTCTGGCATCGTTATTTATCTTCATGGCGTGGGTCTGAACCAGAATGTCACCGTAATTGTCGAAATCCTGTTCCGAGTAATCGCTAGGCTTGTCGTAAAGGAGCAATCTGCGCAGTCCATCAGTCAATTCGTATCTGTTCGAACCCACGATAAATTAATCATCGTCAATTTCTATTTCTGTGTCTCCAATAAAAGTTCTCCACTCCGAATCCTTATAAAATCCATACAACAGATCTCTCTTACCGCCATCATCATCAGACGATGCGACGCTATCAGTGGTGATAGTCGAAGCTGTATCATCAGACTCGCTCTCTGTTTGAATTCCTGTGGGAACGTAATCCGGTGTAGATTGAACGGAATACCGATTTCCAAAACTAAGAGGCAACGAACCCATTCTCAAAGAACTCTCCTGTATGGGTCTCAATTCTTCGACTATCTCCTTCCTGCTTCACTCTTGACCCTCCGTCACGGGTTTAAATATTTTTGTGGCTTCGCGTTTGAGTTCCATCTCACCAAGATGTCTGCTTCTATCAGCCGACTGAATGCCCTTCTTAGCACGCTCAAACTCTTCTAAAATTCGATCTCGGTGTCTAGAATCCATCTGTAAAAACATCTTTCGTTTTTAATTGTTTTATTATTTTCAAAATTAAATGTTTAATTATATTTTTATGTTTTTAAGTAATAAAAATCTTTCCGTCTTTAATATAATAAACTAAAAATATTCACATCTCAACCCACTGTTGATTGAATTGGAGAAGTTTAAAAATACGTTTAAGCAGTACATGACAAACCGGTTTCTGATTTAACGCATTTTGATAGTAGTTTTACGTTTTGTCAAAGGATTTCCATTCACATATCAAAGAACCATTCACTTAGTGTCGAATTAAGAGAGAATCCCTTTGATGACTGTTAAAACATTTCAACACACAAAAAGAAAACTGGTTTTCTAATTTTAACGCTGAAGGAACTTATTCATTTTCAAATCTCTCTGATTGCTATCTTGAATATATTAAAAATTTTACCACTCAAAACCTAATTGAGCGGAAAATGCGTTTAAACATTCCGTTAAGTGTTTGACTCTTTTGAACGATATCCCTAAACTCAATTTCTCTTCGTCACATCGAACCAAGACAAGAATGTCTTTAATACAGACCATATTCATAATCGACTCTTTTTGAACGAAAACCTCATTCAGTCATAACGATGACATGTGTTAGTTTTTACTTCAGGAAAACGTGACAGTGGGTTTGCGGATTCTAACACCCGGCAACACTCTTCATTCAAAACATTTCCATCAAGTGCTTATTAAGATCACCTCGCAATAACGTGCGTTAGTCTTACTTCGAGAAACGCGACAGTGGGTTTGCGGATTCGAACACAACCTCTTTACACGAGTCGATTTCCGACCTAAAATCCGCAAGTGAATCTCCGTGTACGCCTCCATAGGGTTTCAGTGTTAAAATCGTGTACGGACGCGGATTGTTAGAATCGGCAAGACGATGTGTTCGAAACGACAAAACGTTTTTTTGCTCGCAATTTAACACTGAATCCTATGGGGGAAACTCATTTGCCGATTTCAATCAAAACGGTATATGTACGTGTACGTAAAACTACGGGCGTCTAGGATACAATTCAGTGTTAAATATATTCGAACACACCCTAAAAAAACGTTAAAATCGTGTACAGGTACACGATTTTAACACTAAATCCTATGGAGGTGTACATGTACACGTACACGTACATGTACAGGTGTGCCCGTATCCGCATTTATCACCTACTAATCTCCACCATAATCTATTACTTTATTAGGTAGGTAAATTGCCACACTACATATTTATTCGACAGTAGTGTTCAACCGATGATCGGAAACGGCCACCACAATCGGCCGATTATGGGCAATCGGATGACAACGGCAACGGCTCCTGGGATATCGGTTCAACCGATTGTTGCCAAGCATTTTGAGATCATTCATTAGCCGCATTTTGTTATCTTCTGCAATTGTTCACATTGTTAATGTAAAATGATGCCAATGATTCCATTCAATAAAGTTGAGAAACAACCACAATGTGTATTCTTAATCTCTCTAGTAGAAGCCCATTTACGGGGAATACAAGTTAAACGACATGCAAAGCTTACAACTGAGCGAAAACGCTAGTTCATACCGGAAAAATGACGGTTATAGTCCATTGACTCAGGCAGAAGTAAAATTACCAGTCGCCCGCACTTGGGCGGTAAACGTGGCTCTGAGAGCCACGTTTACCGCCCAAGTGTGCGCGACTGGTAATTTTATTTCGATCCCAGGCAACGAAGTTTAACAATGAAAAATGTTCATGTAGTTCTTTCGAGCCTCGACTTGTAGTGCACGGTATTACAATTGGAATCGGCACCGGAATTGGCCGATTGTGAGCTCAAATAACCGGTAATCGGTCAACGACCATTTTTGGTAATCGGTTGAACACTATTCGACAGTAAAATGAATATAAATAGTACGAGTATGAAGCAAATTTCCGTGACGTGAACTGGGATTAATCTGTAGAGTCGCGTAGCCAGGATTCTACAACAGGAGGTGCCATTGCCAGTTTGGGGGTGCCAAAGATGATATTTTAAATTCCTTTGAAAGGCCGAAAGACCTCCCACATCTATGAAGGAAAGTGGGGGAGGACTAGTCCCCCCCACCCTTGAGAAAGTTTTGCAAAAGTTAGTGCTCAAAAAGAGCGAATTTGAGGCATTTTTAGCATGTGCTGCTCCGGTATTGGAGACCATTTTGGGGCTCTATGTTGTGTGCAAGCTACATTAGGCGGCCAATGTTGGGGGAGGGTGGGGGGGGGCGAACATTATAGGGGAGGGCAAAGCGCCCCAGGCCTCCCCCTAGCTACATCACCGAATATGAAACCGAGTGGTGTAATCGCTGACCCACTAATAATAATAATAATAATAATAATAATAATAATAATAATAATAATAATAATAATAATAATAATAATAATAATAATAATAGCGTACATATCACAAAACTGGAAGGTTCCATTGCGCTGTACAAAGTCAATTAAGACAATAATTGGAAATTTTACGCATACGAGTCGGCAACGCGCTACTCTATTGAATAATTTTAATGAAAAGGGTGCGTCCACTGCAGGAAATAGCAAACCCAATGGGCTGTCTTCCTGCCATTTCCCGAAGATGCTCGACAGAAGAGTTACTGACACGTTCATGTATATTAAAACACAGGAAACATGCCAAATAACCTCCAAGGCCAACTATTGTATTGTACAGTATTGGGGTTGATAGATCAATTTCCCAGAGGAAGCCATCAGCATGCTTTTGCAAATGTGACAAAGGAGTGGTAAACCTTTGGTATTCACAGACACAGGTGTTATCGTAACTGATAGTCCACTGTTTTGATTTCTTCCGTTCGTTACGTCTGTGACAGAGAAGGACCCTTCTAGGGCACTTATTTTGAAAAGTTGTATCCTAACCCCTCTCCACCCCCTCCCCCGCCCCCACGGTTCTTGTAGTGGTGGGGAAAACGGGAGTGAGATGTGTCTCCGTCCTTGTCTCTCCGTCACTTTTCACATTATATATACTGGACCTGCAGTTTTGATGAATAAAAAAGTATCCAAGGGAATTTTTAATGAAAAACAAAAACATTAATTTGCTCCGCCTCTCAAAAGTAGTCCTTCTATAAATAGATTACATAATTTCAAAAGACATACGGACGCGATATGTGACCTTAAACACCAATAAATAAATAAATAAATAAATACATACGGACGCGACAATCGTTACTTATTCCTGGTTGATAGCGAATGTCGAATAAGGAACTGCAAATAAGTAACGGTTTTCACGTCCCCAAATGACAGAGCGAAACCGTTATTGCACTGCACAATCAATCATACATGATTACAGTTTTTTAGAAACTGCTTTCAGACAGGACCTGTTTACTTAATGCATTTATGTATTTTTAATTAATTATTTATTTATTTATTTATTTATTGGTGTTTTAAGGTCATATATTTATGCACAATGGCTAATCATGACCGTGGCAGTTTTACGGGTGGAGGAAGCTGGAGTACCCGGAGAGAACCACCGAGCAACGACGAGCAGCTGCCAGCTCCCCAACATCGTAACTCCGCACTGCAGCACAGGCAGGGTTAGATTGGTTGAAGACATGCGCACCATCGACGTGCAGTACGCCTTAGTACACGGCGTCATCAGGCCCCTATGTGGACAATCGGGGTTAAGTGCCTTACCCAAGGACTCAACGCGGGAGTCCGAATCGATCGCTTAGACAGTCACCCATCCGAGGACTAACCGGGCTCGACGTTGCTTAACTTCGGTGATCTGACGAGAACTGGTTACCGCAACGCCACCGCGCCTCGAACAGGAACGCATTTTGCTCCTTCGCAAGAGGAGACACGTCTTCCAGTTCCCAGGAAAGTGAAATGGAACTCTAGAATTGATGATTTACACAAATCCCGTATCCAATCAAGCTCCACCGGGATTAAGATTAATCCTTTAACCAAAGTAACGGCCAAAACCGGCAGCGCTATTCACAAAAATCGCCAATTAATTTTCATTATTTTTTCATTCCTTTGTCTCAAAAACATTGGTTATGATCCCTCATCGGAACGAGCTCGTTCCAATGAGAGCCATAACCTATATTTTTGAGACAAAATTAAAATAAAAACTAGTTATTTAAGAATTTTGTTTGCAAGTGTCGTCTGCTTTTCAGTCTAGGCAAAGGGTTAACAGTTTTTCAGAACAGTGCCGTGTTACAGCAGTTGAAAAAGATGTTGACGCTATGTGTGACAAGGTAAATGAGATCATTCTAAAACCAGTGCCAACACAATTGAAATCTAACGGGACATCTAAATCAGGGGGAAAAGGGGGAAACAAAATACGGTTTAACAATGAATGTCAAGAATACAAAACAATTATGCGCCAGAAAGCACGTGCAGTCAAAAAATGCAGCGTGGAATGGTGACAGACACACTTATAGTTCAAGGAATTGTTGGTCTGGGTAATTTACTCTCCCTGATTGAAAAACGTAAACTGTCACTGTTCGGTTCATAATGTGATCTAAAGGAAACAACAGGCGCAAAAGAACTGTTTCTTATGAGATTACATGATTGGATCAGTGGCGGCGCCAAAAATTTTTTTGTGGGGGGCAACTAGGGGGGCAGACTCCCATGAAGGGGGGCAAATACGTAAAGGATCATATCATTACTTTGTTATGAGGTAGTCCAAACTTGGACCCAAAGTCCGTAATATACCTTTTTGGTTTGGTACGTCCTGTGGACGTACCAAACCAAAAAATTATATTACGGACTTTGGGTCCAAGTTTCGACTAAATGTAATGGTAATTAGCGGTCCTCCTTTCAAAAAATCCTGGATCCGCGTCTGGTGGGTCTGTGCGAGAGAGAGAGAGAGAGAGAGAGAGAGAGAGAGAGAGAGGGAGAGAGAGAGACTCATAATGCCCGTCTGTCATAATGCGAAATCCATGAATTTTTTTAGACAAGGGATATGGATAGACATGCCTTTGTTGGCTCATAACTTAATTATAACTTATAAGTATCTGCATCCGAGTCTTTAAATCTCTACTGCCTGGATGTGTTCATCAGCTAGCCTGAGGCTTTGGACTAAGTGTGTATGGGAAATTATTGGGAATAAAAAAAGAGAGGGGTGTGTGTGTGAGAGAGAGAGAGTGACTGAATGTGTTTGTGTGTGAGGGTGGATGGAAATGCATGCGAGATGGTTGGGGGGGGGCAACTGGGGGGCAAAGCCTTCGTTTGGGGGGGGGGCAAATGCCCCCCATGCCCCCCCCCCCCCCCCCCCCCCCCCAGTAGCGCCGCCACTGGATTGGAGAACTCCTCAAATACCGCCTGTTACTTTGCAGATATATACTGAGTCAAAAAAAGCATAAAGGATGAACTATAATAGTTCCGATGTTGCATGTTTGTGGACAAGAAGTCGTGCAAAGAGTTTGACATGTTGTTGTTGTCCACCCAACCGTATAATTTTGCTACGGATTTCAAAATAGCACGTGCCGCACGAGAATGTCAAATTGAATAGGTGACCGGCGATTTTCTTTTTGATATGTTGTGCTAGAGAGCCTGGGTTATAGAGAAAACACGCTAGTTCTTGTCTTCCGACATTTTAAAAAATGTCAATGTTAACCGAAAATCAGAGGTTGCGAGCCATTGGTATGCATGAGGATGGGATACCTCCAGATGAGCTCGCTGCTGAGTTCGGAGTCACTGTGGCCATTATTTACCGTCTAGGTATAGAACCGGTAGACTTCAGGTCGACCAAGAGTTATGACCCCTGCACAAGTCCGACACACCAGGACGTCTCACTTGCTTCCGGCGACGAGGACAGCCGCAATTACGCCTGGTAGAACTAACAATAGAATCAGTGCACAAACTGTCCGGAACAGACTCGCTAAACACGGCATCCGAAGTTGGCGTCCATACCACGGACCAATCCTTACCCAACGTCATCGTACCGTCAGAATGGAATGAGTGCGTCAGCGTGTTCACTTGACTCAGCAGCGTTGGAGCACATTTCTTTTTAGTGACGAATCACGATTTTGTCTACGGCGCGCTGATGGTAGGGCAAGAGTGTATCGCCGACGAGGAGAACGGTTTTCCGATGCTTGCGTGCGGGAATGCGACCGTTTCGGCGGGGGTAGTGTAATGGTTTGGGCAGGAATTTCCTTGCACCATCGAACGCAGTTGATCTTCAATGATGGTAATCTGAATAACAGCGATGTAGGGACGAAATTCTGGGTAATGACCAAAGGAACATAGAGCAGTAGCAGCACTTAAAAATAAAAAATCTTCTGGGACTGACGGGATTACCAACGAAATGATCAAATGTTCAATGCCCGTTTTGTCGGAATGTCTCTATACTGAAAACATCAGCAAATAAGGAGCGATAATTTAATAAAGCCCTTTTATATTTTTTTATATTTCCAAAAATGGCTATGCATACAACCCTGGTAACTACAGGGGCGTTGCATTGTCTAGCTGCGCTAGTAAACTATTTTATCACGCACCTATTAATGTAAAACATGGGATATCCACTGTTCTGACTATACGACAAAAATAAGGTTGTATCGCACATGTGATGATACAAAACACGTTCTATTTCGTTTTCAGCTTAAACTCAGAAGGAACTCGTCTAAATAAATCACGTCATCGTTGGTCGAATGCGCCGCTGTCAAGATCGCTTGGAAATTCCAGGGTCCTCATTTAGATTTGTTTACCCTCGATATTTAAACAATCAGATTCAAGTAAAGAAATCTACAGAATAAAAATAACATTCTAACCGTTTGTTCCTTGACATATACTTTCCACAAATGGTCATATAATGATGGAGTGTGCTAAACTTATTATCTATTTAAACGTTTTTGTTGTGTTATATCACCCGTTGAATACAGAATCATTTATATCATAGCGGCGATTCCGTTGAATACAAGGGTTTAAAATTTAATTTATGTGTAATAAATACTAGTGTTTGTGATAAGTTTGATAAACAAAAATACCCTGTAATAGAATCAAAATTTTACAAACGAATCCTAGGTGTCACCCAACACGCCAGCACAATAGCTATACGTGGAGATGTGGGTGTGTACCCTAGGTGTCAGCCAACACGCCAGCATACTAGTTATACGTGGAGATGTGGGCGTGTACCCTAGGTGTCAGCCAACACGCCAGCACACTAGTTATACGTGGAGATGTGGGTGTGTACCCCAAGTGTCACCCAACACGCCAGTACACTAGTTATACGTGAAGAAGTGGGTGTGTATCCTAGGTGTCACCCAACACGCCAGCACACTAGTTACACGTGGAGAGGTGGGTGTGTACTCTAGGTGTCACCCAACACGCCAGCACACTAGCTATACGTGGAGATGTGAGTGTGTATCCTAGGTGTCACCCAACACGCCAGCACACTAGCTATACGTGGAGATGTGAGTGTGTATCCTAGGTGTCACCTAACACGCCAGCATACTAGCTATACGTGGAGATGTGGGTGTGTATCCTAGGTGTCAGCCAGCATGCCAGCACACTAGCTGTACGTGGAGAGGTGGGTGTGTACCCTAGGTGTAACCCAACACGCCAGTACACTAGCTATACGTGGAGAGGTGGGTGTGTACCCTAGGTGTAACCCAACACGCCAGTACACTAGCTATACGTGGAGAGTTGCGTGTGTACCCTCTTGATTTATTAGTTGTAAACAGAATAGTTAAATACTGGCTTAACCTCCAAGAACACAATCCCGAATCACTTCTCTACAAATGTAATAAGGACACAGATGCTCGCAGCATAACAACATGGAACGAAGCCATAAGAAATGTTTTAAATTACAGTGGTTTTGACAATGTCTGGGTAAATAAAATTACATTTAATGTAAAAAGGCTACGTTCAGCAATCAATAGCCAATTCCAAGGACTCTACGCTGATTGGTGGCGGCAAAAAATATTAGCCTCCCCCAAATTCTCTTTTCTCAGCCAAATCAAAACAGAGTTCAAATTCGAAGATTATCTTCTACTAAATAAAGATAGAGAAGTCAGTAGAAATTTCACAAGGATTCGAATACTAGACAGACATAAAAGACCCCCTGTCCCGCGAGACCAAAGTTTATGTCCAGTGTGAGAAAACTGGGAATGAGGTTCACTCTCTTTTGTATTGTCCAAGATATGCAACCGAGAGGTGCAACCTTAAAAAGGAACTGCTCGACATGATAGACAATGACCACTTACCTACGACTCTAGAAAAACTAACTACCCTACTTACTAATTTTGACAGAGAAATAACTTGTTGTCTAATGCGATTAGTTAACAATGTATTGAGCATGCGAAAATCGTCTTCGAACAGATAGCTTTGTACAATGTGGATAATTCGGACCATGTAATTATGGTGTTGTATACTCAAGGATGAATAATTTTAGATGCCAAAGCCATGGCCTATAGCGAGCAGGTTTGACACATACGTTTACTCACCAATTTACTTTGAAAACACTGACAGTGGGTTGGTCGACGTACACTAGTATTGCTACGAAGTGAGCCCACAGGGGTTAATTAAGCCCAGGTAAGAGCTCGAGCTCTTGAAAGTGATATGGGGTGTTATTTGAGAACTCAATGGACTCAGGTTTATTTAATTTATTTAACAGTTTATGACTGAATTTAAACATGACAAGAGAATTACATGGAATCGTATGTATTGGCGACCAGAGTACAGGCGTCCTCTGCGGGTACACGCCAGATGTTCTGTTGACAATATCAGGCTTACCTTTGCAAGCCAATATTGTCAACATGCAGTAACATTGTAGGATTTGTTGATAGATGGAACAATAACATTCGGCAGTATTTCCTGGGATGTTGGTGCTCGAACTGTCTAACAAATCATAACATGTGCCCGGTGAGACTCCCCGGGAATCTGGGGATGCTGAGTTGCACAATTGCACCAGTCACCAGGACATTCTGCCGGTTAACTGACGCCCGGCAGAATACTATTTGTTAGCCGAGATTCCATGGACTGCATACAGACTGATCGACAGTCTGCATGGCAGTAAAAGAGTCCACAAAATGGCAACTGCTACGTCAAGAGACTTTCCCCAAATTCCCCTCAGTTCAGGGAGAATTTGCTGACGGTCGTCACGTACCCCAGGTATTTCATCAGAAATTTGGTGTATATAAGCACCAATTTCTGACTACTTAGACAAGTTGTCTCTGGGCTCCTGATAACTACGGAACGGTCTACAAAAAGAACCCTGGATGCCGCCCCTGCTATTGAAGTATGAATGTTGTTTAATACATTATATTTTATGCCCGCCAGAGGCAACGACAGTTAGTCGTAACGTGTGAATACATTTGACTTATTAAAATAGTAGAAAATTTGAAACTGGTCTTCGTTGTATTGTACACGACAAGTTCGTGAAGTTACTGAACCCAGAATCTGAAGCATGTGTCTGATATCGTCTGGTAAGGAATCATAACATGCCACGGGCTGGTGGGACCTCACAGAACTGCCAGTAATCGCAACGTTTATAGTCCGAACTTACGATCTCTGATCGATAGACTTGACTTAACATTCCGCAACAGTATCTGCCTCTTATCTCACCTTTGTTATATCAGTATCAGTGTCCTGGTGCTCTCAAATTGTGGCTGTTTAGCTGTCGGTGAAAGTTTACCTGTACATAAGCATGTGAAGATGGGTAGTCGTGGAGGCGTTCGTGTGTAGATAATCGAATAATTATGTGCGGGCGCACGCATGCATGGCAGCATTCGTGCAATATGGTAAGTGTACTGTACATTGAGAGAGAGAGAGAGAGAGAGAGAGAGAGAGAGAGAGAGAGTTGTTCCCATGAAACACCTTCGAGCGGATTTTGGGCGCATACTATCATTTCGAACCGGGTATTGCCGCCTGGTATTATAAGTTACAGGGCGTTTAGTTGGCAGATACAGTGTCATATACGGCGAAGAGAAAACAATATTAGGTGAGGCGAAACCTCACCTAATATTGTTTTCTTTTCGTCGTATATGACACTGTATATGCCAACTAAACGCCCTGTAACGTATTTATTATGCACGGCATGCTAAAATGTCATTGAGAAAGTTAACTCAACGAATAGTTAAATGATGCGCACTTCTCGAAAAATGTAAACAAAGCAGACGATGTTTAGTGTAAATAGGGGGAGTAATTTTGCTTCCACGTTCTAATAAATGACTCGTGACTTGTTCTTTAACCGCCAATGTTTTGGGCTGGTTTGGCATTTTATTATAACAGTTTCATTCAATCGAATGCAATGTTTATATGACGGGGCTATTTTATCTGGTGGGTCTTCTGTACGACTGCGCTGCAGCATGTACGTACGTGTAAATTAAAAGCTGAGGTGTGTGGGTATAATGATAAAACAAAATGGCTGACGAGCACCTAATATTAAATTAATATTGGGTGCTTTTCAGCCATCCTGAACCTAATATTGCGGAGTCCATGTCTCTTGGTAACTTCATTTGATTGGATAAACAAATTTACTAGCATAATAATACCGGTACCGGTGGTACGGGAACTAAAATATCACCTGACATCATCTTTCTCTCTTCTCTGCTTTACGCGGGCCTCCAAGGGAAGTCCACGTTTAGGCACTGAAAGTGGGACTGTATTTCTATGGGTGTGCGCTAAGATCTTAAGCACATGCCAAACAATGTCATATGAATTTACAATGATAACCATCGGTTAGTGAAATCCGGCTGCATCTATATTGTTAGGGGAATAACTGCCGGTGCTTGCCCACACGTTGTATTATAGGTGTTTCATCGTTTATGCATGCTTCTGGAGCTCAAGTCATTGGACAACTTTCGTATTTTGTATTGCGCTACAAATGTCTTTTTTGTTATTTAATGTATCTATTTCAAACTGAAATAAAATATTGTTTAGACTAAATTTTATGATCAGAGAGGTGGTATTTTCTCTTTTTTTAGCCCTTGGAACACGAGAGGCCGCTTTTCCGTCCCAGAAACATCATACATGGGGTAGACCAATCAATATTTTCAACGTGCAGCCCCGTGGCTGACATGGAAGATACCACCAGAGTTCAAAGGGTTAAATCCACAAAATAGTCCTGAAAAGGGGTTACAATTGCCTCCAGTATTTAACTCTGTATTCTGATTTATAAAAAACAAACATTTTCAGTTACAAAATTTCTCGTAATCCAGCTGCAACTTTAATCACTTATATCTGTTTGATAGATCTCAGTGTACTCTGTCAAACCAGAAGAAATTTGGTTAAATATTCACTCCCTGAAGCGTAGTTATTATTATTTATTGGGGTTTAACGACACTTTCGACAGCCAGGGTTGCCCCATGTCGGCTAGTTTTACGGGTGGAGGAAGAGTCGGTGTACTCAGAGAGAACCACCGAGCAACGGCGAGCAACTGTCAGACTCCCAAACATACTAACTCAACGCAAGCAGGGTTAGCAATGGTTGAGGACAAGTGCGTAATCGATATCAGTACGCCTTAGTACATAGCGCCACCGTGTTCCCCACGCGGGCAATCGAATTAAGTATCTTGCTCAAGGACACAACGCAGTTACCCCTGAAGGAGATCGAACCCTGGTCCTTTCAGTTTGAAGTTCAATTTCGTAACCACTGAGCCACCGCGATCCCTCACAGAAGTGTAACATAGTGTCAGCAAAGAGATTTGCAGGCAAAAAAAAAAAAAATATGAGACTCATTTTCACTGACGAGGGAGATGCCTGACAATCAATACTTTTCTTTCTAAAATTTTATTATAAAGCCGGGGACACACCAGGCGATTTTTTATCGCTGTCGACAAAGATTTTTTACGCCGTCGATTTTTGTCCGGCAGTGAGTTCAACGATTGAGTGGACACACTTGCCGGATAACAGTACGACAGCGACGTCTCCTCTTGTCACGTGACACCTTTTTACTCTTGTCATGTGATCATAAAATGGCGGCCAGCAAGTCGAAGTACAGGAAGAAAATTGCAGCAGTAGCTGCTGTCAATATACGCATCCGATCTGCTGTCGCCGAGGTGGGCACACTGGCCGATCTCTACGCCACCGATAAAAATCCGGCCGAAATTGATCGCCAATATTCAGCATGTTGAATACGGCCGATTGGTCGGGCGTACGTGTTCGCTAACAAAGTTCGGCGTCGCACAATCAGACACACTAGACGATTACGCAAGCGAAAATGGATCGGGCGTACAAAATCGCCTTGTGTGTCCCCGGCTTTAGAAGAAAAACTATCGTACACTACACAATCGGCCGATCGTGGTGGCCGATTCCAGTCATCGGTTGAACACCAGTATTCTCTTGTACACTGCAAAAAATATAGGTTCTCTTTAGAACCGAAACTGGTTCTAATCTTGTCCCTGAGATGGAACCAATTCTGTTTAAACAGTATTTATTTCAAATCAAATAAATTTATAAAGATTAACATTAAATATTAACATAATTAAACATAAATTGAGGGGGTTTCAGCCGTAAGTTTAGAGCTCATACGAGGTTGTATCAAATCATTCTAAAGCAAAGGAGATCTAAACAGTTGGCATATCGAACAAGTTTTGGTTCTATACAGAACCAAAACTGGTTGGATATGCCAACTGTTCATATCTCCTTTGTTTCAAAATGTTTGGTGACTGCGTTGAATAAGCTCCAAGTTTACTGCTGTATCTACTTCCGTTCATATAATATTCTGTTAAAATTGAATGCTAATCTTGGTAAATTTATTTGATTTGAAATAAATACTGTTTAAACAGAACTGGTTCCATCTCAGGGACAAGATTAGAACCAGTCTTGGTTCCAAAGAGAACCTATATTTTTTGCAGTGTACAAGAGAATACTGGTGTTCAACCGATGACTGGAATCGGCCACCACAATCGGCCGATTGTCGGCAATCGGGTGACAACGGCAATGACTCTTGGAACATCGGTTCAACCGATTGTTGCTTAGCATTTTGCAATGATTCATTAACCACATTTTATTGTCTTTTGTAATTGTTCAGTTGTTAATGTAAAATGATTTCAATGATACCATTCAATAAAGCTGAGAAACAACAACAATATGTATTCTTAATTTCTCTAGCCGCCCTTTACGCGATATACAAGTTGAACGACATGTAAAGCTTACAATTTTCGAATCCCACCTGCGGCAACCGCGTTGTGTCCTTGGGCAAGACACTTCACCCCCATTGCCTATGTGGGGGCACGATGACGCCGTGTACTAAGGCGTACTGCACGTCGATGGTACGCATGTCTTCAACCAATCTAACCCTGCCTATGCTGCAGTGCGGAGTTACGATGTTGGGGAGCTGGAAGCTGCTCGTCGTTGCTCGGTGGTTCTCTCCGGGTACTCCGGCTTCCTCCACCCGTAAAACTGTCACGGTCATGATTAGCCATTGTGCATAAATAGGTGACCTTAAACATCAATAAATAAATAAATAAATAAATAAATAATAAAGCTTACAATTGAGCGTACTTGCGGCAATCACCAGTTCATACCGGAAAAAGTGAAGGTTGCACTCCATTGACTCAGGTCTCAGTAAAATGACCAGTCGCGCGCACTTGGGCTGTATATGTGACTCTGAGGGCCATGTATACCGCCCAAGTGTGTGCGTCTGGTCATTTTACTTCGATCTGTGTCAACGACGTTTAACACTGTGAAAATTGTTCAATTTTATTTAGTTCTTTCAAGCCTCGACTCGTCTAGTTGAGCACGGTATTACAATCGGAATTGGCAGATTGTGAGCTCAAATAACCGGTAATCGGTCAGCGGCCATTTTGGGTAATCGGTTGAACACTACAGAATACTACATGGGTTGGCAATAATACGTGTTGATTATCTACATTTATTTTCGCATGTAACTGTAGATTCAGATTGTGGTAATTTATTCACATTACACACAAACGGTTATAAATAAAAAAACGGTTACAAATGCAGATTTCTCATGAGTTTAGTAAATAGTATATTGTAGGGGATGGCATAGCCAGCTTGGCCGTCTACCTGTCCACCCCCCGCCCCCTCCACCTCTCGGAAGAAAGTACATTTGCAAACAGACTGCGACCAAATGGTAAATGGTTCGGATTCGGATTTAGCAAAAAGTATGTGACGCAATGTTGGGACTGGGGTCGAGTTTTTCATTGCCAAGATGCACTTCCAGATGTTTCCCATCACAAAAAGCCAGTGGGAGACTGGTCGCAAGCTACTGAAACGAAACAAGCTGCTCTTCGTGACCACTCCATTACTCGGCGCCAAGTCCGATCAAGCACACGATGTTGTTTAGATAAAGGGATAAATTTCTATGCATTTTGCGTCCAATTGGCCAGCGCATTCGGAGAGTATCATGTTGGGGGTTTTCAGCGAATGCGCCTGCAGACGAGTCTCGATTCTTCATTGTGACTGGAACACTTCATCATTGCATGTCCCAGGGTTTTAATCCCTATCGCACACATCTAAGGTACATGGCTGTTTGAAGTCTTGTATAATCAAAGCCTTTAGAATGATTTAATCCCCATATAACCGTTTGTCGCCACGATGTAGCCTCGCTGCTATAATAATAATAACACTTTGGCCGGCCACTGATTTGTCGCGGTTCTCGGGTGAGAAGGCCTTGGTTACCCCTGTACTCCCAACTGTCTCCCTGTTCCGACGCTTCTTCTCTCCTCCCAACACTCGGAGACGAACTGCTTGATAACATCCCTTGTCCCATTCTTCCCAATCTCTCCGATTAACATATTAACCCTCTCCTTTGAGTCTCTCACTAACCACATGAATTCATTCTCCCATCCCACTTCCCATTATACTCCCAGTGAATCTTATTCTTTTAGACTGGTATTTTGGGCACTCTAGTAGAAAGTGTTCCAGGGTCTCTACCACGCCTAAATTACACATCTGACACTCCTTTTCACTGTCTTTCCCAATTTTCCCCTCAGCTCCAGGGACCGCGATATCAGCTTGAACAACAGTGACCCCCAAAGTGCCATCAAGGTACTTTTCAAAACCAGGCTTCTCTTTATCACGCAGGCCACCCAGAGTCCCTTTTGATCTGACTCTCTCTCGCCAATTAAGGTTACCATCCTCCATGACCCTTTCTCTGACGATTTTTTACCCTGGTTTGCCTCTATGTCTAGGTCCGAGATCTCCAACGAGTAGTTATCTATTAGCTCCCTCACTTGGACCATCCATCCTGTCTTTATTTGAGTTGAAAATACTCTGGAACATTACTTTACACCATCGGCTGGTGGGGAGATTTGCCAAATAATTAAGATAGCCGAGTTTCAATAAGTCTATCCTGTCCTTGATCCTCATCCACCCAAGCTCCCCCTAACTGCTTCTACTGCCACGGCATTACTCGACTGATGTGGCTTTAAGAACTAATAAATGAATAAAATCTGAATTAATTCCTTCAGAAAGAATATTGTTTTGTAAAAAAGGTAAAACCATTTGCACTCGGTTGCCTCATTGTTATCCCCTGCAGTGGAAAATCCTCTCCATGACAAGATCTATCAATCTGATATTAACCCTTTACCAGACGACACTTGCAAACAAAGTTCCTGAATAACTGGTTGTTTTTTTTAATTAATGTTTGCGTCAAAAACATAGCTGATGACTACTCGTGGAACGAGCTCAACGATTGAAAATTGAATTAATTAATGGTGCCTTTGTGGACAGTGTTTGCCGCTTTTTGTCGCTGTCTCCACCTAAACACTTCTCACAGTAAATCTCTATCTTATGAGCTCAACCAGTTCTCCAGTTCTCCGTGGCACTGACGCGACTTTGTGGACCTTCACCGAATGTCTGAGCAGGACCTTCCGCGCTCTACTGAGTTCTCTGGAGCTGGAGAGACTGACTACCCAGGGACTATGCCTAAAAAATAAACAATTTGGAAAAGAATTGCTTCTAGTAAAATTGCCTTCTTGGAAATCGGAGATATCCATATACTTTGATGTACTTTGAATTGGACTCATTCTTAGTTCTCAGTCTTAGACATTCCTGACCATAACGAACATTTATCGGTTCTTGGCGATGCTTGTTTATGTCCTTTAACCCTTTACCCAACGAATCGGCCGCGTCCGCCCGCGTAATATGCAAATTCAGCAGTTGAAAATATTATTTTTCAAAAAATTTCAACAAAACCATATCATGTTACACCTCGTTGGAACGAGCTCGTCGAGCTCGTTCCAACGAGGGGTCACATGATATGGTTTGGTTGAAATGTTTTGAAAAATTAAAGAAAATGGTATTTAAAATAATGAATTTTGATATCGTCTGCGTTGGGGAAAGGGTTAAAGAAACTGTCTCTCTGAATTTGAATACTATTCTTTTCTGATCGTCACAAAGCGCAAATTGTTTTACAGACGACATTATCTCGATATAAAATGAAAACAGGCGTTTCTAATCAGTGGCGTAGCCAGCCCAAAGCAAGTGGGGAGAACAAACTCGCAGAGCCTGGTTTAGCTCTATTTTAATCAGGGGGGGGGGGGGGTGAGGATGATGTGTGCGAGAAAAGCTTTCCAAGCCTTCACATCTCAGAATTTTGCATCCCTAAAGTTTGAGCTGGATACCCAAGGTAACAATAATCAGGGTTTCCACTGGAGGGAAATAAATGTGTCCGATATGGGGCGGTCAAGGGTCGTCGATGGGGTTTTTTTTGAACCCTGGAGTTCAAAATTTTTGTACCACCGGCCGACCATGGTTCGGCCCGTGGAAGAAAAACTTTGAATTCCAGGGTTCAACACCCCCCCCCCCCCCCCTCCATCTCCTTGCATCTGAGCGGATCTTTTGAGGTTTTTCATATATTGACGACTGTGTACTTTTTCACCGACACAGATATTAGGACAAGCAATCTACAAATCTGCAACCTAGCCCCCATGGACCATTACCCCCCTACGATTTTTATGCTATTTTTGGACATATTTCGAAGACCAACTTTGAAGGAAAATGGGAGGTGGGGAGGGGGACGCGTCCCCAATCCCCCCCCCCCCCCTTGGCCACGCCACTGTTTCTAATGACCAAACCACCTTTGCTGGTATGTAATAATTACTTCATTTAAAAACATGTGGATAATATACGCAATTGGACTATCGATAATTATCGCCACACATTTGAAAGACAAATGCCTTTTATAAACTTCATAATATTGAATACTTTTCACTGTTAAACGAACACTTACTATATTAACCCAAAGTATTTACAACAATAAGGGAATTCTGCCCTGACACCCCTTAACGCCTCGACAAATTCCAAAACGTGAAAAAAAGTCGGAATGTCAAGGCATGACTTAGCACTAGTTTTTGGTGTGACAGGATGGGGTGCGGTAGAATGAGATTGTGGTTGATGTAGGTGTGTTTGTGGGAAAGGGTGACAGTAAGTGTAATAATGGAGGAATTACTCAATAATGATTTATTTATATTTAGTTTTTTCACTATGAGTACCCTTTTTTAGTTTTTATGATAATTAAACTGAGTCGAATTCATAATATAGCCGAAAAGCAGTGTCAAACATTCAGCGACAGTGAAGAGAATGGAAGCACTCCAAAGACGTATCTCATGTTGAATTCACTCGCAAAATAAATTTTTAAGTAGCGAAATAGTTTATCGAGCAAAATCATTTTCCCATCCTTCATATAAAGTGGTTACGGTATTGGACTTCAAACCGAAAGGTCCACGGTTCGATCCCCACCAGGGGTAACAGCGTTGTGTCCTTGGGCAAAGCACTTAATCCTGATTGCCCATGTCGGGGCATATTAGCGCTTTGTTCTAGGGCATACCTCACGTCGATGGGGCATTTGTCTTCAACCATTGCTAATGCCCGCTTGTGTGGAGTTAGTACGTCGATGAGTCTGGCGGTTACTCGCCGCTGCTCGGTGGTTCTCTCCGGTTACTCCGGCCTCGCTCACCCATAAATTTATCCGACTTGAGGTAACCCTGGCTGGCGAGAGTGTGGTTAAACATCAATAAATAAATAATAAATAAATTCATATAAACGTTTAGGGGGGGGGGGGGGGAATTAACAAATCACGTCCCAATGTTTTGTTGTAACTCTTTTTAACCGTAATGCATCTTTTCAAGTTTGCGAAAAGAAAATTGCTTCATTTCAGAACACAGAGATGCAATATACACAATGAAACGGTGAAAAGGAACAGCAAAAATGTAATCCTACAGCCCTATTGGGCTGTAGGATTAAATTATTACTGAACCCCCTCCCCATGAATAAAAATATAGACTGGCAAACTTTGTGAATTAAATACTTTAACCCTTTACCTAACACGCAAAGCAGACGACACCTCCAAACAAAATTCTTGAATACCTATATTTTTTCATTTTTTGCGTCAAAAACATAGCTTATGACTTCTCATTGGAACGAGCTCAACGAGTTCTTTCCATGAGGGGTCATAAGCTATGTTTTTGAGATAAAAAATGAAATAATAAGAAAAATTGAATGGTGATTTTTGCGAATAGCCCTGGCGTTGGGTAAAGGGTTAAGATGATACAATTCAGGATCTAACTATTCAAAGGGTTCAAATCTGTTTTTACAGAGTCTGGAACTACTCACTGTCCAGTTTTACACCCTGAGAAAGTGTTTTGGTCAGTGCTTAGTGAACCTTGACTCAATAAATCTTCGTCTTGACGAGATGTCGCGTCTTCACGAGGCATGGGATTCAACGTTGAAATTTGTCGGACAACTTTGCCGCGAGGCAAATGGATTTGACATTCAACTGTTTGTCAGTTTCCCGTATCTTAACAATCGTTGCGTCATAAACGACACCGTGTCATGGGACGTGACTCCTACTTACTGTAAACCTTAAATTGCAGAGTTTGGTGTATTGTGTCTACTCTTTTTAGGATGATTGCCACGTAGAAACCGGTGATTTAAGAATGACGAAGTCCAAATTGCCTGCGTCCAAATTGCAAATGGGTCAAAATACCTCCGTAAATATAGTTGATAATATGGGTCCACGACACGCCACCACGAAGAAATCCCCCATCCCCAGCAAAATTCACCCCTACAAAATCTTCCACCCACCGACAAAATCCCCTTCAATTTATTTATTGCGGTTTAACGACATTTTTAGGTGAAAAAATACATTTCTAAGCGGTGAAAAATTGACAGAAATGGCTTCTGGAGATGCCGGTAGAATATTGCTCAGACCCATCTAAAGACTAAACGATTCATCTTTCATAAAATCAAAACACGAATCATCAACATTTCCTTCCTCCAGACCTTACGGATCCTTATCCGGCGTATTAAAAAAGCTCAGTGCAAGACAAGTGCACCGTCGACTTTCTTTTTGCCTTAGTATACAGCGCCACCGTGTCCCCAATTGAACAATCGGAAAGAAGTGTCTTGCCCAACGACACAACGCAGTAACCGCTGGTCAGAATTGAACCGTCGAACTTTCGGTTTGAAGTTCAGTTCTCTCGCCACTGAGCCACCGCGTTACTGTGTAGAGTTGAATACAAACAAAGTTGCAAGTCTCCACAGTCATAATTTTGTGGTGGGTCCTGATAAGAAATGAAAATATCACAACAGTCTTTATGTTGAGTACATTTTGTGACAAAAACTGGAAACTGTTAGAGAAGAAGGTGATTTTCTCGCATTGTCAGCCGCTGTTCACGACCAAAACTAACGTTATGGCGCTAAGTTGCAGGTAAATTATTCAGTGGCGTTGCTATGGGTGGAGGGCTTGCCCTCCCTAAATCTTTCGCTGCCCCCTCCCCCCCCCAAAAAGAAAATATTGGCCCAATACAACTTTTACACAACCCCAAAACGTTCTCCAATATAGGAGCTTGACAAGCTACAAATGCCTCAGATTCGCTCATAGGGCACTAAATTTTGCACAGTTTTTTTCGGGGCGGGAGGGGGGGGGGGGTACTCCTAAATAGGATCCTCGGGTCGTTGCTCCTTCCTCCAACTTGCCTTCAAGGAAGTAGGATGAGGGGGCAACGACCGAAGGTCCCTTGTTAGGACTGGGGGAGGCCTCCGAGACTCCACACAACGGCCTTTCAAGTATTGTCTTTGACCCCCTCCCCCCCCCCCCCCAAAAAAAACAAAACAAAACAAAAACACAGTGGTCCATTATAAAATCCTGGTTAAGCGCTCCTTTTTAAGTAGAATTGCTAAACAGGGGTGAGAATGACAAACAGCTTAAATAGCTGAAATGAAATCCACAAATTAGGACAAGTTTGTGAAATTTATGGGGTTTTTTTTCCAAAAATCAAAGAACACGGATAAACCTGTTGGTTGACAGATATTTTATTTTCTATAAATATGCATGAATTGGTCTTTTATGACCATTTCATGTAAATTTATAGAAACAAAACTTCAGTAATTTGGGAAAATTTCTGGGAATATTATCACCCCTATGTGAATGAATATTTTCAATCGGCACTCTCGGTCTGGTGGGTGGAAAATATCAGCTTATAAACCACAAAAATGTAAGATGGTTTCTTGCAGTGTATCTCACCTATGAATATAATAATAATAATAAGAAAATTTTATAAAGCGTAAAATCATGAAGTGCTCTAAAACTCTGTACAGTTAAATAAACAATGAGCTCATGACTATCAAGGCAATATACAGACTGAGAAAGGTGTGAAGGTCAGCAGGTTACATACTGCCAAAAGCCTCTCTGAAAAGATGCGATTTTAATTTTTTTTTTAATTGGTTGAGATCTTTCGAACCCTGAACCTGAACTGGTAAATTATTCCAAAGTGCAGGTCCAGTAAAAGAGAAGCTCTGTTATTTACAAAAGTTGACCATGAGAAGGGCATCTGAAGCTTGATTTGTGGGCATTAGTTGTGCACGGGCCTTTATTTAGCTAAATAGATGATATTTTTTTTACATTATTGGACAAAAGTCTTCCAGTTATTTTACACAAAAATATAGGCTCGTTCGTATCACGAAAAGACAAAAGCATCTGCACCCATGCCACCATCAATGCTAATTCCAGTTTCACTGGTGACAACCACTGTTGAAAGCAAATTTAAAGTTCCCAAGTAATGTTGACGATGAGCTCACAGTTGCTAGCGGCAAACCCCGTGCAGTGCGCAGTACAGAATTCTCGCACCCATTTCTGTTTTTGAACAAAAATCCTTACTGGGTAATATTCCAACTACATCATCAAGGCATGCCTTCGACGAAGGCATGCCTTGATGATGTAGTTAGAATATTTTATCAGTTGGGATTTCAGGACGCATGTATTCAATTCGAGATTCGATTCGAGATTCGATTCGACTTCGAATAATAGATTCGATTCGATTATATGATACGCGGGGCCCTAAACTTCTAGGCCTCAAGCCTCTAACAGAAGCGTCCTTATTTAATAGATTTCGTGACATTTTATCTGGAGCTTTGACCATTTCTAACAGACAGTTTGTGATTTTTAACCACATTCCATGTGATTTCCAACTGTAGTCCATATTTCGTCCTTTCAGTGCAACAAAACGTCATCTGCAATGCTGAAGCACTGCAGATGGTGCATCGTTACACTCAAAAACCGATTCAGAGCATCAGAAACCAAATGTGATATATAACGAACACAAGGGGAGATGGTGCATTCGGATTTCTTCGGCAGTTAGAAATACACAGGCAGCAGTTGGAAAATCCTCACGCAAAAAGAATCACGCGGGGAATTTATTTATTTATTGGGGTTTAACGACACCAGGGTTCAAAAGGTTAAATCCGTACAGTAGTCCTGAAAAGGGGTTAGAATTGCCTCCAGTATTTAATTCTGCATTTTGATGTAAAAAAATAAACATTTTCAGTTATAAAATTCCTCGTAATCCAGCTGCAAATTTAACCAGCTATATCTTGTATGACAGAGCTCCGTGGGCTCAGTCCAACCAGATATAGTTGGTTATATATTCACGCCCAGAAGCGCAGTGTTATTATTTATTGGGGTTTAACGACACTTTCGACAGCCATGGTCACCTCGTGTCGGACAGTTTTACGGATGGAGGAAGCCGGAGTAGCTGGAGATAACAACCGGCAAACGGCCAGTAACTGTCAGACTCTTCAACGTTCTAACTCTACACAAGCAGGGTTAGCATTGGGTGAAAACAAGTGCACCATCGACGTACAATACGTCTTGCTACACAACACCACCGTGCCCCCACGTGGGCAGTTGGGATTAAGTGTTTTGCCCAAGGACACAACGAGGTTGCCGCAGGTGGAATTCGAACCGAGGACCTTTCGGCTTGCAGCCTGCATCTCTGCCTACTGAACTACGGCGCTCCCATCGGACGGTGGGACAAAATGGTATTCTCGAAGTTCAATGTTCGGCAACCAGGTGAATATAATTTGAACTTCAGAACACCACAACTCCGAACTAAAACACTTTAATCACGCCCCTGTATATGTTGACTGAAAAGTCGGACAGAATAAGTTATTCGGACCAAAACAATTGCTCAGAAGTGTGCATGTGTTTAGTTTCTCTTTTTAAGAAATTGGTGTGGCCCTTAGAAGGGCCATTTCTGGTTCTAGTGAGCCAGACTGCATCTCTTTGCAACTTTGGAATCAGATGTTGGACATCGAAAGCAACTCGTCGACTTGTTGGTCTTTCGACACTCCCAGCAGGTCCAGTATTCTACTTCGCAGTTCGTTAATCATCTCGGCTTTCATTGATGCGTAGTCGTAAAACTTGTTCCGTACACCTTCGATGACGGCAATTCTGAGTTTGAAGTGGTAACAAGTGGCTGTGCTTTCGTTCTTTTTGGCCTTCTCGTATCTTGCTGTCATTTCGTTTAGTCTCATATTAAGTAAGTTGATTTGCTGGCAAGCTTTTTGAAAGCGTAGCTCCGACGAGTTTAACTTTACGTGCATATTCCCGATTAACTCGAGTGGTTCATTGGTGAATTCCATATCGTTATTCATCTCTGCTCTTGATGTGCTACCGATTGTTGTTGGAGGTAAACTGATGATTAAAGCCAATAGCGGCTGTTATTTATACAGTTACTTCACATGATAACACTAATAGCTGTATTTGCAACAAAGCTGACACTTTGAAAGCATTCTGGCACAAAGACGTTTGAGGGGATTTGACACGCACTACTCGTACCGAACTGATTGTCATTAAAGGAAAATTTAATACGATTAATAGCAAGTATAAGCACGAGAAAACAAACAGTTGTTTCTGACACCTACGCATTAGCTATAATATGCTAAAAATATTGAACATTTATTTTATTTTTGCCGTATACCGGTTGAGATGTTTTAATTGATATTGAGCATAAACTAAAGAAAATAGAAGTCGTATAAAGAGGAATGAGATTAGCTGGTGATAATCTGTTTTGTTGTATGAAAAACAAAATTATTAAAATCATGTCGATGCGAGAAATATTGTTATAACATGTTGCGATAAAGTAATATGATATCGGATTTACTTTTTGTATTCCACATTATAATCTACGCTAAACCATTTACCCACTCTAACAGAAGAAACTGGACCACCGCAATTCTAAAAAAAATCATTCAAATTTTATAAATTTTATTATAAAATTTATTATTTTTGGTCTCAAAACCATAGCTTATGACCATCAATAGTGTACCACAAGCTATATTTTAGACGAAAAATGAAATTTTTTAGTTATCCAACAGTTTTTGTTCCAAGTGTCATCTGCTAGTCAGGGACGTGGCTAGAGGTTCCCGATTGGGGGTGTAGGGTAGTGAATTTCCAACTAGGGGAGGGACCGGGAGGGGGAACCCCCCTCCAGGTCCCTCCCCTAGTTGGAAATTCACTACCGAGAAGAATTTTGAAAATGAAGCCATGAAAGGGGGCATAAAATTGATTCTAGTAACTGAAATGCCAACACATTAATATGATAGAATTATCAGGTTGTTATTATTATTTGGTATTATTCTGGGAATTGAATGTGTGCTAAACACAAATGCTCAAGCTGAGAACTCTGAGCAATTGAAACTCTCCTAACATTAAATGAGATCTTATGCAGGAATGATCAATTTTAGATGTTTCATCATTTTGTAACTGTGAATGATGGAATTAACTCAGGATAATGATTTGACATGATGCGATTTTCTTGAAGTGCATTTCGAGGATTTTTTTTATTACGCTAAGTAAATGTGCTAGAGAAATCGCGTGCCGATTGGCATTATGCATACTTATGAAGCTCGATATTGCGTACACTGTAGTTGTAAATAGTAACAGTTGGAAGTTTTGCCAATTTGAAACCGAGTTGGAATTTTGGGAAGTAAAGGAGACAACATCAACATCACCAAAGAAGCTCTACAATCCAGATAGATGGAATTTCCAACTACTCATGACTTGCCCTCCGAATTTCAAACTATAGGGAATTTTGGCCAGGATTGGGGGGGGGGGGGGACCCCCCCCCCCCACACCCCCACCTCTGTCACCACGTCCCTGCTGCTAGACAAAATGAGCAAAAGATTGATAAAATACATTAATATTATTTCACAATAAGGTACCTCTTACTCTTGCACGCAATACAGTTTGGCCGCCGTGGACTGGTCACTTTCCACGGATGGGCAATATTTCCACGAACACAACAATATTAGATTCCAAACACCAACTATAGAAATAATCACCAAAAATCTAATTAATGAATCACCGGGTACGACCCAGTGCTTCATTAAATAAAATTTTGCTGATGAGGATTTTTATTACCTGGTAGGGGGCGCGGTGGCGTTGCGGTAGCCGGTTCTCGTCAGATCACCGAAGTTAAGCAACGTCGAGTCCGGTTAGTCCTTGGATGGGTGACCGTCTGAGCGATCGATTCGGACTCCCGCGTTGTGTCCTTGGGCAAGGCACTTAACACCGATTGTCCATGTGGGGGCGCAATAACGCCGTGTACGAAGGCGTACTGCACGTCAATGGTGCGAATGTCTTCAACCAATTTAACCCTGTCTGTGCTGCAGTGCGGAGTTACGATGTTGGGGAGCTGGCAGCTGCTCGTCGTTGCTTGGTGGTTCTCTCCGGATACTCCGGCTTCCTTCACCCGTAAAACTGTCGCCGACACGATAGAATAGAATAGAATAGAATAGATTTATTGCAATGTTACACCCACATGGGCAGTATGCACAAATACAGTAGACAATGTTAGGCCTACATTTATCATTTAAAACTGACAGCAAATATTTCTTACGAATTTTTACGAAAGAGATAAAAACTCACGCACGGCACAGCAGATCACATTGCAAAGGGCAGGATCTGCATTTCCCATGATGTAGAGAAACTTATTATTGTTATTCATACCAAGGAATGTTCGCTCCCCATGTTGTATAAAACCCCACAACTTCTGTCGTGCGACATTATACTTAGGGCATTCCATCACAAAGTGGCGTTAGTCTTAATGATATGACCTTGGCTGTTAAAGTGTCGTTAAATCTTAATAAATAAATATAACCTGTAAATGCAATTCGTTGATATCACTGCCAACGCGTGGATTACGACCAGTCCACGGCGACTGTTCTGTATTAACTCATTGGCCGCGCGCTGATTTGTCGCAGCTCTCGCATGAAAAGACTTTTATTATACATATGCCCCCCCCCCTCCCTGTGGCTCCCTAGCCCTTTCAACACCAAGAAACGAACTTTTTAACTCTTTCTTTACCTAACCAATCGCCCGCATCCGTCCGCGTAATTTGCAAATTGAGCATTTGAAAAATATAATATTTTAAAAATATTTTGACAAAACCATATCATGTGACCCATCATTGGAACGAGCTCATTGAGCTCGTTCCAATGAGGGGTCACATGATATGGTTTTGTTGATTTTTTTAATAGTAATTAAAATAACAAGAGCAACGCTAACGCGTGTGCTGATGCCCCCGAAGGTAGCAAAGTCGGACTTGCACGTAAATAAATAACTTCTGAATGTTTGAAGAGAATTGGTTCATCCAAACAACTTTGAATGAACGGAATTAAAAAACACTATGAATCTTGTGTCATCCATATTTATATGAATATCTCGATATGTAGTAGGTTAAAATGACATGCAAACCTGCCCTGCAAACACTGGGCAGTATAGAAATAGTGGACTAGAAAAAATTGGGATAGTGGACTAAAATTAAATTGGGCAGCACTTCCCCTATAAGACACTGGCCAGTAAGAATAAAGCTGAAATTGGCATCCATAT
Organism: Pictodentalium vernedei; assembly: GCA_031216915.1. NCBI lineage: Eukaryota > Metazoa > Mollusca > Scaphopoda > Dentaliida > Dentaliidae > Pictodentalium > Pictodentalium vernedei. Next base: position 127,448,669 of record CM062289.1, on the reverse strand, counting down.
TTATATGGTTATATCGATATGTAGTAGGTTAAAGTGACATGCAACCTCCCCACCAAGCACTGGGCAGCACAGAAATAGTGGACTAAAAGAAATTGGGCAGCACTTCCCCCATAGGCACTGGCCAGTAAGAATAAAGCTGAAACTGGCATCCATATTTATATGGTTATATTGATATGTAGTTTAAAATGACATGCAACCTCCCCTGCAAGCACTGGGCAGTACAGAAATAGTGGACTAAAAAATTGGACAGCACTTCCCCCATAGGAACTGGCCAATAAGAATAAAGCTTAAATTGGCATCCATATTTGTATGGTTATGATGATATGTAGTTTAAAATGACATGCAACCTCCCCTGCAAGCACTGGGCAGTACAGAAATAGTGGACTAACAAAAACTCGAGCTGCACTTCCCCTATAGGCACTGGACAGTAAGAATAAAGCTGAAATTGGGAAATTTGTGATTTTTCAATTCAAAAAGAGGCATAACTCTTGCAAGAATGGTCGGAGTGAACCTCCAAATCGAACTTGACCCATATTTTGACATTAGTAATAAGCAAATAAAATTTGAAATCGATTGATGCGGTGATACAATTTTAAATGGTCTGGAACCAAAATCACTATAATGCTTATGTCATCCATATTTATATGGATTTATTGATATGTAGAGGTTAAAATGTCATGCAACCTCCCCTGCAAGCACTGGGCCGCAGAAAAATAATGAACTAAAAAAAAAATTGGGCAGCACTTTGCCCTATAGGCGATGGTACAATTTACCTCAGTCAGAAACAGAGAGGCCAAAAACAAACAGGGGTCATAACTCTACCAAACACGAATGGACTAAATGCTAGATACGAGGGCATCCGTTCCCCCAAGCTGCCCTATCACAATACCAAAGAACATTAAAATCCGACAACTGATGCTCGAGTTATAATACAAAATATACCCCCCTCGAAAATGTTTCGGGGGCGTAATAAATTTTGATATTCTCTACGTTGGGTAAAGGGTTAATGATATCCAGTGTTTCTTTCTTCCCAATTTCACTGGTCAGCACACTATCCTTTTCCTTTGTGTCGCCCAATAACTATCTGCCTTTCACTTCCCCTATCCCATTGACCGACAATGCTCTTAGTGGATCCAGTTTTATCAGACTAATATTTTGGACTTTCTAAGAGAAAACGCGCCGTGGTCTCCATTACTCCTAAATTAGCCATTTGGCACTCATTGTCACCGTCTTTCCCAATTTACTCCCTAAGTTACAGCGACCCCGACCTCAGTTTGAATAGCAGCGACCACACCGTAGGTGCCATTCAGGTACTCCCAAAGTACTGGCTTCTCCTTACCGCGTAGGTCACCCAAAGAACCCCCCCCTCTCTCTCTCTCTCCCTCTTTCTCTCTCTCTCTCCCCCTCTCTCTCTCTCTCCGACACCTTCTCGTCAATTTCGTTTGCAGTCCTCTGCGACTCTCTTATTGACGAGTCTATTGCCTTATCTGACCCCAGCCCCGCTTCCATCTGTGTGACTTGTTTCTAAAATAATAATTTTATTTACCTTTAGAATTCGGATTCGGCGAAGGCATATCCAGTATGAATGACTTCCTCATATAAAGTAAAGTGACAAAACAGATGATAACAGAAGTGCAGGTGCACAGCAAAACAATAATTTCCAAAGTTATATTCCAGGGCAACCAAGAAGACGAAAAGATCAGTTAACATTCTGTGCAGCTTAGGACCATACATACCCTCAGTTACAGCACAGTCGCCAGGGATCGGTCGTAATCCACGCGTGGGCAGTGATGTCCACGCATGCATTTACCAGGTGATAAAAATCATCATCACCAAAATTATAATTAATGAAGCACCGGGTTGTACCCGGTGCTTCATTGATTAAATTTTTGGTAATTATTCCAATAATTCGTGTTTAGAATCTAATATCATTGCGTCTGGGGAGATATTGCCCATCCGTGGAAAGTGACCAGTACATAAACGACTCTGCATTCTTATTTATTTATGGCAAACTGCAACTAAAGGTATTTACACATCAGATGTGAGGTGAACGCCCCGAAAAAGAAGCAAGCAAAGGCCTCCCCTCCACTTCGCAACCCCAACACAATGTTTAACTCTAATTTTTGATTTTATTCGCTATAGTGGAGCGGATTAGTGCGATTTTTTATGAAAATAGTTCACTTGATGATACAAGCATGAAATTTTCACCATTTGTTCTTTAGATATAGTAGAAAAACCTGAGATAGTTGGCCACTGAAAATTAGGCCATTTTCAAGATGGCCGATATTTCTAAAAATAGATGGGCGGCCATAATGTTTTTGTCAATGAAGTTTTGTCAGGGCTTTATAGTCTGACCGCGGTGTCTTGATATCAGGCTCCACTTGAAGGAAATTTGCAACAAAGGTGTCATTTTAAAGAGAGATTTTTCCCCTGCTAAAATTCGCATTGGAGCAAACTACCATTTTTATCGAAAATAAGAAATTCTAATTGAGTTTTCGACGCAGATTCGTCCAAATGATACTGATGTTAACGCTCATAGCAAATTTATTCCGTATGCTAACATTTCCCAGTTACGATAGTTCTTTAATTTGATGACTGTTTAATCACAACCGGCTGAAAGCGAATACATTTCTTAAAATTCTAACTCCTATAAATAAAATCAATTGAAGCCCGGTTAAAGTGCGGTATTAACTAGAGAAACAGAATTTACTGCACCCAGTAAATTTAAGTCTGTGTGAAAAGGCTTAAAGTATCAGGAATGAACTATAGAGAAAGAGAATTTATGGAGGCTTATTTCAGGAGTAAAATATTTTTAAACAAATCAGAAATGGATTTTCGTTAATAGTATTTACAGATATTCATACTGGAATCAGAACAATTTTTTATAAGAAACCAGAGGGAGCGCGGTGGCTCAGTAGGTAGAGGTGCAGACTGCAAGCCGAGAGGTCCCCGGTTCGAATCCCACCTGTGGCAACCGCGTTGTGTCCTTGGGCAAGACACTTCATCTCCATTGCCCGCGTGGGAGCACGATGACACCGTGTACTAAGGCGTACTGCACGTCGATGGTACACATGTCTTCAACCAATCTAACCCTGCCTGTGCTGCATTGCGGAGTTGCGATGTTGGGGAGCTGGCAGCTGCTCATCGTTGCTCGGTGGTTCTCTCCGGGTACTCCGGCTTCCTCCACCCGTAAAACTGTCACGGTCATGATTAGCCATTGTGCATAAATATGTGACCTTAAACATCAATAAATAAATAAATATATAAGAAACCCGAAAAGGCATATATGTGACCAGCATTCAAAGGGTTCTATACACGAATCAGAAATGGACATTTTCGGCTCTGCCCACTAATTTAAGTGATAAAATACGTTCATGAACTTTAGAAATGTATTAAGGTGTAACAAAATGCATTTCCCAGTCTTTCTGAATAATATGCACTTGATGACTTTGGTGACCTCATTCAGGTGGACCCCTAGGTGAACTTCGTGACCTTGACCCATATTTTGAATCTCATCAAGTGTCGACTCATTTGGTGTTGGTAACAGGTCCATACGTCATACCACGCCTGAGATATGGGCGTGACCCACTTTCAAACATTTTGGCCACGCCCACTTTTTTATGTCAAAATGCATGTGTGTTTGTCAGGAATACTTTAGGGGGTTAAAAAATGTGATTTCCAGCAATTATGAAAAATGCACTCAATGACCCCTAAGTGACTTCCGTGACCTTGACCCATATTCTGAATCTCCACCGAGTGTCGACCCATTTGGGGTTGGTCCCAGATACATACGTCATACCACGCATGAGATATGGGCGTGACCCACTTTCAAATATTTTGGCCACGCCCACTTTTTTACGTCAAAATGCATGTGTTTTAGTCAGGAATACCTTAGGGGGTTAAAAAATGTGATTTCCAGCAATTATGAAAAATGCACTTAATGACCCCTAGGTGACCTCCGTGACCTTGACCCATAGTTTGAATCTCCATCGAGTGTCGACTTATTTGGGGTTGGTCCCAGATCCATTCATCATACCACACTTGAGATATGAGCGTGACCCACTTTTAAAAGTTTTGGCCACGCCCACTTTTTTAATGTTAAAAATGCATGTGCGTACGTCAGGAATGCTTTAGGGGGCCAAAAAATGTGATTTCCAGCAATTATGAAAAATGCACTCAATGATCCCTAAGTGACCTCTGTGACCTTGACCCATATTTTGAATCTCCATCGAGTGTTGACTCATTTGGAGTTGGTCCCAGATCCATACGTCCTACCACACATGAGATTATGGGCGTGACCCACTTTCAAAAATTTTGGCCACGCCCACTTTTTAACGTAAAATTGCATGTGGGTACGTCAGGAATGCTTTAGGGGGTCAAAAAATGTGATTTCCAGCAATTATGAAAAATGCACTCAATGACCCCTGGGTGACCACCGTGACCTTGACCCATATTTTGAATCTCCATCGAGTGTCGACTCATTTGGTGTTGGTTCCAGGTCCATACGTCATACCACCTCTGAGATATGGGCGTGACCCACTTTCAAAACACCCCTATGGACACCCTCTGATACCCCAGGAATCTGAAAAACATAGGTGGCCGAGAACTTGTAGCTGTCTATCAGCATACCAAAAATCAACGAGATAGGGCAATTCGTTTTCGAGTTATCTTGCGGACAAGGAAGTGCATAGAAGACAGAAGACAGAAGAAGAAGAAGAAGAAGAAGAAGAAGAAAAAAAAAAGAAAAACAGAAAAAAGAAAAAGAAACCGTGCAAAAACAATAGTCTGTGTGTTTCACACAGACTAATAAGGTGTTAGTGCGTCTCTGTTTCACACATTGGGACGCTCGCGTTATTGCTTCGTCAATACTCAGTTTTCTCTTCACACCGTAAATACAGAAATAAAGAGCGTTGGTGCCACTTCGTTTCAAACTCTGTGGAGTCCACACCAGTTTGCCTTTCTGCTACATTAGTAATCAGTTCTCTCTTTAATCGCACGAAATAAAGAGCGTTGATGCCACTTTGTTTCAAACTCTGTGGAGTCCAGTTTGCCTTTCTGCTACGTTAATCAGTTCTCTCTTTAATCGCACGCCTGTACCCTGTTGATACCTAACGATGACAACGACACAGGGAACGAGAGTTGTGTGTTATTTTCATTGGTGAGGTTATCCCTTTGGAAACAATAAACTAGCCATAATATTGTTTACTTACAAATCAGAGATTCCATGTATTTTGTATATTTGATGTTTTAATGGTCACGGGAAGTGCCATCTAATTTGTTTCTTTTTATTCTGTTCATCTCTAATTCAATATGTCGAAAAGAATTCGACTTTCAACTAGCCACACCGGGTTGTGGAATACAGATTGGTCAAAATGTGCCTTGTGTCAAGCAGATACAGATGAACCATTAAGGTCTCCACCAAAGACTTATCAGGCTAGTGGGTATGCAACACTTGCCACTAATATTCCTAAGTTTCATAAGCTGAACGAAATGCCAATGGCAATTGATTTACGTCGTTTGGATGATGGTAGTGGAATAGAGAGCACATTTGTTAAAAATGATGCAAAGTATCACGAATCATGTAGGCTTAGATTTAACAATACAAAGGTATCAAGAGCAAAAAAAACCGGAGAGGTTTTGAAGAAGATTCACGAACCTTCTAAATTTACAAGAAGTTCAGTAGAAGATACTGACGAATCCCCAGTTGTTTGTTTTATTTGTGACAAACAGGCCACTCGCTCAAAAGTTAGGGAAGCAATGACCATGCAACTGAATGAGAGACTTAATCAGTGTTCACAAGTTCTTCAAGATGATAAACTTCTTGCAAAGCTCAGTGCTGGTGATGTTATAGCACAGGAATTTAAGTACCACCCAGCCTGCCTTACGGCATTGTATAACAGAGAGAGGTCTGTTTTAAATAAAACAGCCAAAAGTAAGGAGAATGTTGCTGGTGAAATCAATAGCGCTGAAGATTTAGTTCTTGCAGGACCTTATTACTCACATCATGGAAACTCAACGAAATAGTCCCACAGGATGTGTTTTTAAGCTTGCCGACCTCAGTAGTCTGTATGAAAGCCGTTTAAAGCAATTTCAAACCGAACATGTTACGGTCAATAAAACACGGCTGAAAGAAAAGATACTCGCCAAAGTTCCAAAAATGAATACATTTAGTAAGGGAAGAGAGGTTCTCTTTGCGTTTGAAAAAGATGTTGGACCTGCTCTAGCTTCAGCTTGCTCTGATACAGATGCAATACAGCTAGCAAGAACGGCTGAAATTGTTCGTAGAGATATGCTACAACATAAATCAGCGTTTAAAGGGTCGTTTGAGGAAGGCGACATACAAAATTTCGTACCACAAAGCTTGCTAGAACTAGTCTCTATGATTGAGTATGGGCCCGAGATTGAATCCCAAATTGAGCATGGGGCAACAAAGTCTGATCTAGCAATAGCACAAGTACTGCAGTTCAACTGTCATAAAAAGGTGGTAAAAGAAGGTGTTAGAGGCCAGAGACATTCAACTGAACGCGAGACACATTTGCCATTTACGTTGGTCTTCTTCTTTTTGCAAAAACAAGAAAGCGACAGCTTATTGATACTTTATTTCAGTATGGAATAAGTATTTCATATGACAGAACTCTCGCAATTTCAACACAGCTAGGTGAGGCGGTTGTTAACCAATATTTAGAAGAAGGGCTTATCTGCCCTTCTGCATTGCGCAAGGGTGTATTTACAACATCAACCTGTGATAACATAGATCACAATCCATCGGCTACAACAGCTATGTCGTCGTTTCATGGCACAAGTATCTCTATTTTCCAGCACCCAAATACCGATTCAGATGGTGGGGAGCGAAAATTTAATGTAGATTCAGAAAGACCAAAGTCAAAAACTATTTCTGTGCTTCCTGAATCATATACAAATGTTAATCCGGCATATTTCAAGAGTAAGCCCGCGCCAGCTGCCCACAATCTATATCCAACTATTTCAGATCAATCATATCTGTATAAACACATTGACATGGAGTACGAATGGTTAAGATTTATCCATTTGACGGATGATGTTGTAAATTCTGATGCTGTTTCTTGGTCATCCTATCACTCCTCACGCAACCGAGGTCCAAGCGTGTGTGTAAGAGTTTCTTCCTTAATGCCTCTTTTGCAAGAACCAGCACATTGAGTAGCAACCATAAAGCATTCAATGGAAAAGATAAAGGAAGTAACGCAGTTTTTAAATCCTGGGCAAACACCTGTCACGACAGCCGATCAACCACTATTTGCTTTAGCCAAACAGATTCAGTGGCAGTGGCCAGATGCATATGGTGAGGATAAAATCATCATACTGTTTGGTGGCTTGCATGTTGAAATGGCAGCATTCAGACTCCTAGGTGTTCTACTGAAAGGTAGTGGCTGGACAGCCACATTGACAGGCTTCAAATGTGTTGAAAACTAGGCACGCACATCAGGTTATAGCTGCTGCCCTGTTCAGTCTCAGGAAAACTGCTTTTAATAAGAGTGAAGGTCCATTTCATGACAAAGCAGAATGAAGTTTGAATGAAGTTTATTCAACAATATACCATATTCACATGTTAGATTTGTACAGAAAGATTTTCATATACAAGGTATAGTGGTACATTGTTAGGAGACAACATAGCCACATTGGCTGTCTTCCTGTCGTCCCCGGGAAATATGTAAATAAAACTACACTGTCATGGGTAGACTGGATTATGTCTACAATTACCACTGCCTATGGCTCAACAGTAGAATAATTGATGAAAGAAAGAAAGACATCGAGAGGAGTTCAAAGTTTTTATGCAGTGGTGTGGTGATCAAGAAAAGATCCCACAGTTTTAGTTCTGGTCCACAATTCTAAAACTAGAGTAGCTGATACTTTGTTTTGTCCGCTCATTTCGTGAAAGTGATTTCCTACTATACAAAGAATCACTAGCTGAACTTATTCCCTACTTCTTTGCCCTGGACCATATAAATTATGTCCGGTGGCTCCCAGTTCACCTTCGTGATATGGTCGGGCTTGAGACTTTATATCCTGATATATATACAGAATTTTGCAAGGGTCATTTTGTTGTCCACAAAACTGAACGAGTGTTCTCTGGTATCGCAATCGATCAAGCTCACGAGCAAAATAATGCCATAGTTAAGGGTGACGGTGGAGCTATTGTGTTAACAGAAGACCCAGCAGCACTGAGGCGATGGATGATAGCGGGACCGGAAATAAGCAGGGTTATCGATGAATTTGCAGATGCAGCTGGAAAATCAGAGTTGAAACGAAACAGAAGACACCATGACGATACCCCTGCTGCTCAGAAGGACTTTCAGGATAAAGTCTATAGACTAATTTCAACAATATCTGAGTATGGCAGTCCATTTGAAGAATATTTACAAGACCTTTATTCCATCGATGTCAAAGAAGTTGCGGATAAAAAGGTAAACGAGTCGATGGCTCAGCTTTTACCTGTTGGCAGAAAACAGTATGATAAATTCCTGAAAAAATCGACAACTAATGGACAAGAAAGTTTTCATGAACCCTTGGCAAAAAACAAGCTTTCCCTTTTCAGCAAAAAAATCAAGCCTCATACTACGGTGGGGAATCTGAAAATGGAGAGTTTAAAAATGACTGTCAACTTTTTTCACGACTTTTTATATCGTGCCAAAATCGACAGTGTGACCTCCAAAACTTTTTTAAACATGAAAACCTACAGTACCCACCATCATTATCACACAATGGTATGCTCAACTCTGGAGTAAAATCACAGCTGATGGACTGGACATTTTAGGGACAGGGATAGCTGCTCGAGTTGAAAAGCCTCATACTGAAGTTATGATTATAGATGGTGCGGCTATGGTCAATGCAAAACCACCTGGAACTGCTAAAACATTTTATGACTATGCTGCTGAGGTTATTATACCATACACTGTAAGATGTACACACAAATGTACAAGAGTAGATGTTGTTTTTGATGTATATACCTCGAAAGTAGCCTCAAAGCAGGAACTCGACAGAAAAGGGGAGCTGGGTTTCGAAGAAAAGTGGTCGGTAAGAGTAACATACCAAAGTCGTGAGCAATTTCCTGATGTGTGATGAAAACAAAACTGAACTGTTTGGATTTTTGGCAGATAGAATTGTAAATGCTCAGACAAACAGCCTTATAGTTGTCACTAAAGGGGATGATGTTGCCTGTAATAAGGAACTGAACACAGATATGCTGTCACCCTGTAACCATGAAGAGGCAGACACCCGTATGTTTGTTCATGCCAAACTCGCGACTGTTGTTACAGGTTTTAATAGCATGACTGTTGTTACTTCCGACCCAGATGTTGCTGTTATAGCCATCTCCGTGTTTACTGACGTACAGATTAATTCAATGTGGTTAGCTTTTGGGAAGGGACAACACTTCCGCTTGCTCTCAGTACACGACATTAGCAAATCAATTAGACCTCGGTCAAGTGCTTTACCTTTCTTTCATGTTTTTACAGGGTGTGATAAAGTGTCTGTCTTTGTGGGAAAAGGAAAGAAATCTGCTTGGCGGGCATGGAATGTGTATGAGGCTGCAACTGAGGTTTTCTGTCGACTCAGTACACCACAAAATGAAGTTACAGAGGCAGACATGGATATCTTGGAACATTTTGTTGTTGTCATGTACGACCGTTCAAGCACAACATGCAGAGTAGACGAATGTCGCCTCTATTTGTTCGCTCGAAAGCAACGTCCATACAATGGCATACCACCAACTAGGGCATCCGTATATGAGCATGTTAAAAGGGCAGTTTTCCAAGCGGGTCATGTTTGGGGACAGGCTTCTCCTCTAGTGCAACAGTTACCAGATCCTATCTGCTGGGGTTGGCTTAAACACAACAATTTGTGGGAGCCACACTGGACTACACTCTCTGCTACAGCAGAGTGCTGTCAAGAACTACAGACGTGCTGCTGCAAGCGTTCAACATGTACTGGAAATTGCAAATGCTACCGCACAGGATTGTCAGGCACTGCACTTTGCTCCTGTAACTGCCAAGAAAGCAGTTAGTATCAACAAATACACCTGTGATATATACGGGCATCGATTCTAAATGCATGAGATATAAAACATTGGCATTGATAGTGCAGATTATGAGGTTTATTTTAAAAATACGTGTACGTTTAAAAAAGAAACAAATCCTTGGTAACTGCATATTTGAGCATACAGAGTTATTTCCCCTGCCATATATTTCCACAGCCTTTTAAACCACAATTGTCGTTGCTGTTCATTATTTCAATTCATATCCAGTCTTGGTTTGCATATAGGAATGATATAACAGCAGAAAAACTGCTTTAATGCTATATGTTTCACTCATATATGCTGCACTAACATCACCAATAGTGCAGATTTTTCCACTTCCGGTGGCCATCTTGAAAATAATAAGATATTTCGTGGCCAACTATCGTAAAGTACTCCATATACCAAAAGTGACTTCCATACCACATTTCATGCTTGTATCACAAACTGAACTATTTTTATAGCAATCCGCCCCACAACTACCACAGATCAGAGAAAAAAAATTATCGAAATTTCCCCTTTGTCAGGTGGGGAATATGCCATCACCGAACTGAACCCCGACATCGAAATTACATTTAGCGATTCAACAATTCATGTAAATTGGGTTTTTTTCCTGTGCTGTTTGAGCTTTAGTTAGATGAATATATGTATACATATGAGTAGTATGTCAGGTACATTTGAGGGGTTATTTGCCGGACCTCGGTGCCAGACCTCGGAAGTGATGTCATGTCACGTGACCTTGTGGCGCCATGTTGTGTTGTCATGGTAACCCGCGTGGGCGGCCATCTTGTGGCGTCATCGCCATAGTGATACGTGGTGATAGTGCGCATGCGCAGCAGGTGTTGTTAGGGTGATACGTGTTTCCGTCGTCCATTTTTTACTGGTTTCTATGGTAGCACGTGGTTGCTATGTGACCCAATGGCTTCTAACAAGGCAGGAGTATGTTCGGAGGGTATGTTCGATTGAATCGGAGTAAATCAAATTACCACGAACAACCCGACAAGTTGTATTATTTCGAATTCTTTCAGACTTCTCTGCTTCCATCTATATATGCAATAATTTTCGTCTATCTGACCATGTTCCTTTGTTCTGGAGTATACTCCAGTAGCGTAGTAGAGCCTATCAACTGGAACAGTTTTGCTTATTCTTACTATATTTAGCAATTTCTGGTCTATTCTTGTTAGTTCTGACCCTATTCCGTGTACTCTTGTTATTTTATTTATCTAGATCATTTATATAGATTATAACTAACCATTCAGATTGCTTGATTTCCCATAATCTGTATGCAGAGTTATCTCCCTTCTGTATATCAAAAGCATTTCCAAAGCCAATAAGCTATCGAGCAGTTACTGAAAAGTCATTGCTCGAACGGCTCGAAGAAAATCGAGCAAATGAGCTATCGATCAATTGCTCGTTCGAGTGTCTCGCACATGTTGCTCGTCGACTCATTTCAGTATTTGAGGATACCTATGGCCCGTTATTGTATTATTTGAGGATACCTATCGAGGGTACCCTTCTATAGGATTCTTATCTGAGGATACTATTACCTGTACCACAAGACATACCTATCCCAAATATTCCCTATAAGCTAAAGAGCCAAGAGAGTAATTGCTCCATGAGCAAGTTGCTCCATGAGCAATTGCTCGAACGACTCGAAGCTCATCGAGCAAATGAGTCTTAGAACAATTGCTCGATCGAATGACTCGACATACTGCTCGAACGACTCGAAGCTCATAGAGCAAATGAGCTATCGAGTAATGCTCGTTCGAGTGACTCCTTGGACGACTCTTCGACTCATGTCAGAAAAAGGGATTCTAGGGCCTATAAGGGATTCCGTAAGTAGGGCTATTTTCTCAAATAAGCCAAAGAGCCAAGAGAGTAATTGCTCCATGAGCAATTGCTCGAACGACTCGAAGCTCATCGAGCAAATGAGCCTTAGAGCAATTGCTCGATCGAGTGACTCGACATACTGCTCGAACGACTCGAATCCCATCGAGCAAATGAGCTAACGAGCAATTGCTCGTTCGAGTGACTCCACATACTGCTCGACGACTCATTTCAGAAAAAGGGATTCTATAGCCACAGGCGCTTTCAAAAAAGGAATTCCACAAATGGGATTCCAAAAAGGGATTCCATAAATGGGATTCCGTCTTATGTCGAGTGACTCGCACATATTACTCGAACGACTCGAATCCCATCGAGCAAATGAGCTAACGAGCAATTGCTCATTCGAGTTACTCGACATACTGCTCGACGACTCATTTCAGAAAAAGGGATTCCATAGCCACAGGCGTTTTCGAAAAAGGGATTCTTTAAAGGGCATTCTGTAAAATGAGATTCCCATCCGTCTCTGTAAAATGGGATTCCGTGATTTAACATCAACACTTGAGGGTATGGAAAGGGATTGATAACACCCAATTCAACAAGGACTACAAGACTCTGAACAGAGGCAACCAGCCACTACAAAACTACAAAGGTACAGAACGAAGATCCAACAGAACCAAGATCGAAGTGAACATAAATAACAAATTGAAAGAAGGTCAAACTAGTCAGATAAATAGATAGATAGATAGAGAGAGAGAGAGAGAGAGAGAGAGAGAGAGAGAGAGAGAGAGAGAGAGAGAGATAGATAGATAGATAGATAGATACTTTATTCAGCAGCATTTGTATAATACAGAGTAATACGTTTGATATAAAGAAAAACATATAATATGTGCTGCTGGGAGATGGCATAGCCAGATTGGCTGTCTACCTGCCATCACCCTAAAAACTAGAACTAAGTTACATTAAATTTAACTCAATTCATACCAGGCTACGTCGTCCCTTTGAACCCTCAAAACTTAAGACTGAAGTACAGCAAATTGAAAATAAAGTAAACGACTGTGAACTGGTAAGAGAAGTATTTTCAAAAAACCTGGCTTACCCTACCAACTAAACGAGAATTTCACAATAATAATAGGTCAATTTGACTGACATCTGCAGATAAGAGCTGAGTAACGAAGTAATTAATTTTCTGTACAACAATGATTTGAACGGCGCTATGTATCATAGGCCGACAGATTTTGACAATCATGGCACCAGCTCCAGTTTATGAGGGGCAACTCAAGATGGAAGCCATTGTTGATGTTCCTATTTCTCAAATTAGAAAGACTTTCTCATTTGAGAAATCTTAAAGTTGGGTCACATGTCGTTAGCACAAATATGCACCGCCCTGAAAGAAGGGTTAGTATGAAAGGAGTTCGTTACAAATAGAAATGGTTTATTATCTAATCACCTTCGAATTTACGAATGTGAAAAAGGGCAGGGTAGCCAAGTTAGACGAGATACCAGCCAAAGACAAAAACGGCACTCAACTTAAGGTTCAGGTACGGCAGACATTAAATAGGCAACAATTATTTTTGACTAAGTCCCACAAGCGGTTTCCTTGATCAGGTATGTCAAAGAACCCGCCCATTGATTTATAATTTACAGAGAGCAGTCTGGACAGTAAGGGTTGCTACATTCAACCAAGTCAGAATATGAAACTAAGAGCTTGAAAGCCAAATTTTTTTTGAACAAATTTCTATTATCGAACTGACGAAGTTCTGTATCTAATTCGTTTCACAGTTTTGGGTACGAATACAATGGAAACATCTCTAGTGATCGAGGTCTAGTTCTACTTATGTGTAGAAGCGTAGACTGTCTCGTATTTCAGTGCGTATGACTGTCTACGTACGTGAAATAATCATCAAATGAGGCTGGAAAGTTTAATGTTTTCCAGTCGTAGATGAACAATGCAGCATGAAGTGTAAATAAATCACTAACCTTGAGGATACGGTCCCTAAAATACAGAGGGTCGGTGTGGGCATTGAATCTTTTATTATTAATTATTCGTATGGATCTTTTTTGTATTAAGAATAATTTATTGATGGCTTTTGAGTTACCCAAAACATGAATTCCGTAGATCAAGTGACTGTGAACAAGGGCAAAGTAAAGAGTTCTCAAGGCATCATGTGGAAGAATGGATTTGACCTTACTTAGGGCATAATTTGCTCGCGCGATCTTTGAGCATAGTTGAGATATATGGACTTTATATGATAGCTTATCATCAATGTTGACCCGAAGAAATTTCACAGATTTTTCGTTTTGTTCAACACCCACTCTTGTTATTTTCTCATTGTCCATACAGACGTTTTCTCGCAAAGTTTCTATTTTCTTCATTGTCGGGTTAAATACAATATATTTTGTTTTGTTAGCATTTATAACTAGACGATTAGTGGAACACCACTCGGATAATTTACGTAATTCCCTGTTCATATAACTTGTCAAGTTATTCACGTTAGGGCATGATGAATACGCAGTAATGTCGTCTGCAAATGAAAGGAGTTTTAGGGAAGTGGAATTACAAATGTCGTTGATGTATAATAAAAATAAAATGGGACCTAATATCGAGCCTTGTGGGACTCCACACGTTATTTGCGCCAGATCAGATTTATTTTCACCCAAAACAACAAATTGTCTTCTATTTGATAAGTAACTTTTGAACCAGGCATTGGTGACTCCCCTCACCCCATAATAATCTAATTTCTTAATTAAAATTTCGTGGTTTATAGTATCAAATGCCTTTGTTAAATCCAGGAAAACCGCTAATGTGAGGTCTTTGGTGTGTTTGTTATTTTCCTCAGCGACTTGTTTTAGAAGTTGAAGAACTGGATGGACTGTAGAATGTTTTTTTTCTAAATCCATATTGATGTTGGTATAAGATTTCAAATCTGTCTAGGAAACTAATGATTCTGACCGCCATAAGTTTTTCTAGAACTTTGGAAAATGTTGGCAGGACACTAATTGGTCTGTAGTTCGTGAATTTATGTACGTCCCCAGATTTATAAATGGGGGTCACTTTAGCAATTTTCATTTTGTCGGGCACTATGCCATCAGTGAATGAGTTATTGATTATGCGTGTCAAGGGGTCGCAATGATATTTACTATTTGTTTCAGAAGATCCGAGCTGATATTATCGCAGTCAGGGCTTGTTTGGGATTTCATTGATTTTATAACGTTAATAAATTCAAACGTAGAGGTCGGTTCTAGAAATAAATTATTCTGGAATTGTCCATTCATATAACCCGTAGTCAAGGTATTGCTTGTTTTTAATGTTCACAGGTGAGTGATCCTATATTTATAAACCAGTCATTAAATTCCCTTTTAATTTCGTATGGGTCAGAGATTTCTACGTTATTTTGGACACAGAAGGAAGGAAGTTTAGACACACGTCTTACCTTATTTATAATTTCGTTGAGAATTTTCCCAGTTTTATGCATATCATTTTTTGTTTTCTGCAAGGATCTTTTTATAATAAATTGCTTTACATTGTTTCTTGGCACGGTTGAATATTCTGCAGTAATTTTTATAATTTTGGATATTTTGATCTGTGGGAGATCTCAGCTTCTTGTGGTGAAATTTTCTTTTATTTTTTGACGAAATAAGGAGACATCCATGGCTTATGTTCAAGTTTATTATTGTTCGGGATAATTTTTGTCCTAGGAAAAGCTACGTCGAATGCACTCTGATAAATATCCATGAATGTGTTATAGGCTCCATTACGGAAGAGAAATCACATTCCGACAGCAGTGATTTGAAATGTTCAATGTTTTCTGGATTAATTATTCTTCGAAATTTCGGGGTTGGAATAACTTTATTTTCTTTGTTTTCTATATAAAAGATACCAAAGTGATCAGTTACGTCGGTCAGGACTATGTCAGATGATGATGTGGATAAGATATTATTTGAATAAATGTGATCAATGATGGTCGCCGAATAACTTGTTACTCTGGTCGGTTTAGTTATAAGTCGGAGAAACCCTTGACTGAACACTGAATTTATAAATTCTTCGGTGTTTTTATGAGATTCGATTTTCAATAGGTCAATATTAAAATCACCCATAATATATGAAAGTTTATTTTCGTTATTTAATATATCAGTTATTAGGTTTATTTTTGTCATAAAGATATCCATGTCCGCCTTTGGTGGGATATTAGGTCTATAAATAATTCCAATGACCTTTACAGTCTTATCGACCCTGACTTCGATGAATAGAGATTCGAAGACGTGGGGAATGAACACTGATAAATCGTCACGAATTCTGAAGTCAATACCTTCTTTAATGAAGATGCCGACTCCACCTCGACCGTCGTCTCCAGAAGGGCGACATTTGCTGAGAAGTGATTGATATCCATTTATCGTATAAGACGTAGCTGGGTGGACTTGAAAAATCTCAGTTAAACCAATAATATCAAAACTATGGCCAGATTCCTGCATGTTGAGCATAAGTTCATTCAGTGAGTCCCAATGAGCGCAAATACTTTGACAATTGATATGGAAGATGGAGAATGTATTATTCATACCAGCACACTGAGGGCGGAGGTTATCCGGTGAATAATATTCACACTCCCCTCTAAGGTATTGGAAGGGGGTGTCTTCGACGTCTCCGGTTGATATTCTGCCGTTGAACTGATTAATAAAATCATATTCTGCCCCCGTCTGGATCTCGTCCAAGGTTATGCTACCCGCCATTTTTTATGGAGAACTTATCCAGTATCACAGTCGCAGAAATTGCTGTACATGGTACAATATAAGCAGATTTCATAAGAGTGAAGGATAAAGACTCATACACTGAGGTTGGAAACTCATTCTTATTGGTGCTGGTATGAATGAATTCTGAAAATGGCAGAAGTGGGACGGAAAATATACTTACTAGTATTAGGTGAAAAGGTTTCATTGTACTTTGGTCGTGGTAACGTTTGGTATATACAAGTCGAATTAACGCTATGAGCAACAACGGCAAAAACAGGGTATTGAATTTCATGGCAGTATAACACATTCCTTATTTTCTCCGAGAACGAAAGTGGTATTATTTATATATTCAACCTGTGTTTGTTTAAAGACAGAAAATCAAACCACGGGGATTTTTTGGGGAGAAAATAATAGTGCAAGGTGCTATGTAAGTAATGGAAATCTGGCCCGAAAACCAGGCAACAGACTACCCTCGATACCGTCCAAGATCAACACAAAATCAGGCGACAGGCTACCCTCGATGCCGTCCAAGATCAACACAAATAATAAACTACGACTTTGTACATCTATATTTATGAATAATTCTTGACTATTTTGAACCAATAAGAATGAAAAAATCCAAATGATACTACAATGAATTTTTAAGGTTGGTGTGTTCTGTGGCACAGGGTACGTATTCAAATCTATCTTGTTCACCGAGACAAACATTTTGAATACAACTGTATATCTTACCTCATCGATACATACCATTTCACTTGACCATGCGGCCTCGTGTGTTTCAAGAAAATATTTATTGAGACAGTGACCTACTTACCATCATATTATGGGACGGTATCAACATGTTTTGATACGAGACTGATTCACCAACCGAAAAATATAGTTTACAGAAAAAGGTATATTTATAGCCTCCGAAAAGTACAGCCACTATAGTTTTCAATCTAGAGAGACTTAAAGTCCCGTGTATGCTAATAATATGTTATCCAATTTTTACTTTGAATCTGCGAATCAGAACGTAATTTGACCCCATTTATTGAATAGGCGCGAGTTGAGTCAGGTAGTAGAAGGACTGGATGCGCATGCGCGGAGGTAAGGCGTGCCTGAAAAATGCTCTTCAAAAATTTCTAAAAATTCCCATTTTTTTTACCAATAACGGAATCATCCCTTCTTCTTTTGGCTTCACACTAAATCAAAATGTAACCAACAACCACATACATCGGACATTCTTTCAAAATTATCTATAAAAAGTGTACTTTATCCTGACTTAATTATGCAACCACGCCATCCAAATTGTAAACAGACCGACGCCATTTGCAATCATTCAAGTCGAGTTTAAAACTTTCCCCACGAACTAGGTGAAGTAACTTCGCCAGTTCTCTAAAACCCTACCAATCTACATTCATGAACTAGGTGAAGCAACTTCGCCAGCTCATCAAAATTCATATAAATTCCACTTAACCATATTCATGAACTAGGTGAAGCAACTTCGCCCGCTCATCAAAATTCACATAAATTGAAAAACGAACACAAATGAGTGAACGCTCGCCTCAAAAATTCCTTGCAAAACCGGACCTCCCCAGCACAGGCAAACACACGACAGCAATTCTTCTCTCTGACAGCAAGGGTTTTACTCTTAGAAACTTCTGTCAGTATTCAAAATTTCCCTTGGAACTGTGGTGTATCCCTGGGGCAAGAACTAGAACTTCAGTAGACCTACTAAATGAACGGATTCATAAAGCTGTTAAACGTCACAATAAAATTTTAATCTATGTTTGGACAGGGACTTGTGATATCACCTCAAAAACAAATAAATGCATAACCATACGCTCAAGGCATCCAAACCAGACTGTAAATGATATTGTAAATGAGTATGAGAGGGCAATAACCATCATTCAAAACGTAAACGGGGCAAAAATTAAATTCATTGATCTTCCCACCATCTCCACTGAAATTTGGAACTCTCAAAAAAGCCCACAATCACCAGCAGATAGGGCAACTCAAAAACTCGATGACAAAACCATCACGAATCAGATAGAAAGCCTCAACAAGGAAATTTCCAATATTAACACCCGATTAGGCCACAACACCTTGAAATTCAGTCAATTCCTTGTCAGACAACGTAAGGCAGCAGGTAAAAAAGGTCGTTATTCTCTACAACTGCATCTACTACGTGACGGTGTCCACCCCGGTGAACCTCTGAGCAAGTGCTGGTGCAAATACCTAAAAAACAAACGACATACAAAAGGAGTGTTTTACAGACCAGCCCGACGCCAATACAGAAGTGGACATCCTGGACATTACAGTCACTGCAGAGGACCTCAAGTCAATTGAATGAAGGTAAAACGCTGCACATCAGGTATATAGTTTTTAGACATTTTTTCCTAGGCAAACATTTTTACTACGAAATAAAATCCCATACATTCACAGACTGTGAAGAGAACACCCACCAACCCAATATTTATCAAACAAAAACCTATCCCACGCAAATCGTGAGAGGAGCAGGTCTAGGTGGAGCATCTTCACCAGCCAAACAACTACTCGAAATAAGCACCCTCCCAACTACAATATTTTGTCTTAAGTAGGTGGAGTACCACCGCCAGCTAACATTACATACAACCCCCTGATAGCCTAGGTGAGGCACCCTCACCAGCTAACGAAACGTTCCTGATAGACTAGGTGAAGCACCTTCATCAGTCACACTTTCTAACACTGAGCATGATAATTAACCCGCTCACAATCCTGCTAATGGCAATCTGGCTTGCTGGCAATCCAGAACACCAGCACCAAGCAAAGACACAACCAGTGGTGAATTGTATGCACATGAAGGCCCATACAAACAGCCTCGTATCAATATGCACAACCATGAAAAGCCTACCAATATCGAGGAACAGGGACAAGCGTACCAAAAACCAGAACAAACAACTAGCAACTATCATGATATTGCTGCTCCTTGGAGGAGATATTGAGACCAACCCAGGCCTAAGAAACGCATCAATTTTCCCTTGTGGCTACTGTGAGAGACCGGTAAACTGGTCACAAAAAGCTATTTGTTGCGACGATTGCGATGTCTGGTACCACAACTCGTGTCTTGAATATTGCTCATCCCACCTACGCAGCCTTGAAAAAGTGATGTATCTTGGATTTGTGCGAAATGTGACATGCCTAATATTGCATCTTTTACATTCCATAACTACGAAATCCGGACTGAAAATAGGTACAGTACACTGAGCTCTTCCTCAAATGCCGATACGTCGGTAGCTTCAATTGACTCTGATTTTACACCAAAAGTGTTCAGCTCGCCACGGCCTCAACGAAAGAACTCACATCATAATGAAACGAGATCGAACTCAACACAAAAACTAGGCAGGGACACAACAAAACAGAACATCAATAAACATGAGTACAACTGGCGAACGATGATTGTCAACTGCGAAGGAATAAAAAGCGAAGCTGCCCAATTCGCATCTGCGGTTAATTATATCAAGCCAGACGTCATCCTAGGATGCGAATCTAAATTAGACAGCACAATACATACAGCAGAGAAATTCCCACCCGATTACAAAGTATATAGAAAGGACAGAACAATACACGGAGGAGGTGTATTTATAGCCATAAAAGACTGCTATATCAGTGAAGAACTGTCAGATGCCAAAACACCAGCTGAAATTATTTGGGTCAAAGTCCACCTCCATGGATCAAAATCACTAATAACTGGAAGCTTCTACAGACCACCAGATGGAAACGCTAAAAAATTAGAGAGCCTACAACAGTCAATTGAAAAACTTCCCATCAGAGCTCACGACAAGACAATTCACCTAGGCGGGGACTTCAACGCGGCAGATATCGACTGAAAAACAAACTCAGTTCAGCCAAAAGCACGCAAAGCAGGGGTATGTCAAAAACTCCTGGACATACAAAACCAATTTTCCCTAACACAAATGCAATTAGAACCAACTAGAGGAGTAAACAACTTGGACCTCATTTTTACAACCAATGCATCCCTTGTGAAAAAAGTACAAACCGCACCATGGGTAGGGGATCATCATATGGTCATTGTTGATTGTGATATAAAACCCTCACAAACGAAATCCAAACCACGGCAAATGCCACAGTTTAAAAATGCAGACTGGCAAAAGCTGAGAGAAGAAGCAACGATACTAAAAAACAACCTGCTCATAATAGAAGACTTCCAGAATCGATCCGTTAATGAAAACTGGAATAGCCTGAAGGAAGGTCTGTTGCACATAACTCGCACGCTTATCCCACACAAAACATCGAATGGGACGTCAAACTTACCCTGGGTGAACGACGTCGTAAAAAAAGCCATCAACAAAAAACACCGCTTGTTTTACAAAATGAAGCAGAATGGATCTGAAGAACGCATATCGAAATACAAAACACAAAAAGCACTTGTTAGGAAAATGATCAACAAAGCTCACAGGAATTATGTCAAACAAATGATAACATCTAGTCTGGAAGATAACAACCCAAAGGCGTTCTGGCGTTACGTCAAATCGAAAAAAGGGACAACACAGGCATTTCTCCAATCAGACAACAAGGTCAACTACACTCTGAACCAAAAACAAAAGCACAGTTACTAAACCAGCAATTTAAATCGGTGTTTACACAAGAAAACCAAGAGGAAGCCCTACCAGTTCCACCAGGTAACCCAATGCCTTCGATAAATAACCTCCACATCAAAGTAGATGGAGTAAAGGCCCTCCTAGCCAAATTAATCCCAAACAAAGCTTGTGGTCCTGATGGCATTCCAAATCGTATCCTGAAAGAACTGGCACACGAGATTGCTCCGGTCTTGACAAGCATTTTCCAACAGTCACTGGACTCCGGAGAAATCCCGGACGACTGGACTAAAGCCTTCATCACACCAGTCTTTAAAAAGGAGGACAGACACGCCAGCGAGAATTA
This sequence comes from Pictodentalium vernedei, assembly GCA_031216915.1. Taxonomy (NCBI): domain Eukaryota; kingdom Metazoa; phylum Mollusca; class Scaphopoda; order Dentaliida; family Dentaliidae; genus Pictodentalium; species Pictodentalium vernedei. The sequence continues at coordinate 127,427,146 of CM062289.1, read as the reverse complement.
TAGACCCGTATCGCTGTCCTGTGTCTGTTGCAAACTTATGGAACATGTTATATGCCGCCACATACTCAACCACCTAGAAGAGCATAAAATCTTGACAAATTCTCAACACGGCTTCAGATATGGTTACTCGTGCGAGTCACAGCTCCTAACAGCCACCCACGACCTCCTACAACTTCATGACAATAAAAAGCAGATTGATATTGCCATCCTGGACTTTAGTAAAGCCTTCGACACAGTACCCCACCAAAGACTGCGGAGAAAATTACACCACTATGGCATAAGAGATAACATCCACACTTGGATAAAACAATTCCTCTGACATCGAACCCAAGAAGTTGTCGTCGAGGGAGAAGACTCTGATTGTGTTCCAGTAGATTCAGGAGTCCCGCAAGGAACCGTACCAGGTCCTCTACTATTCCTTATTCACATAAACGACTTACCCAATGAAGTCAAATCCAAAGTTCGTCTATTTGCTGACGACTGTCTCCTCTACAGACCAATCACCTCTATCAAGGAACAACATATCCTACAATAGGACCTCAATAATCTCCAGAGTTGGGCAGAAAAGTGGGGAATGAATGAAATTCAACGCTAAAAAATGCTACATATTAAGATCTTCTAAAAGTAGTACACCATTCACACACTTTTATGAAATTAATAACCACATTTTGGAGGAAGTAGAAACTAATCCATACCTCGGGCTGACGTTCTCCAATAAACTAAAATGGGACATTCATATAAACAAAATGAATGCAAAAGCAAACTCTACGCTAGGTTTCATCAAGCGAAATTTAAAATACGCACCAAGAACACTGAAAGAAACAGCATACAAATCCTTAGTTTGGTCAAAATTAGAATATGGTTGCGTCATCTGGGACCCCTACACCAAAAGAGATATCCAGGAACTTGAGATGACACAAAGGCGAGCCGCACGTTTCATATACAACGACTACCGCAGAACAAGTAGCGTTAGTGAAATGCTCAGTGCCCTAATTTGGCCATCGCTGCAGGAACGCCGTAAAAACAAACGCATCCAAACACTACACAATATCATCTCTGGATGCGATGCGATCCCTAAGGCAGAGTACATCCAAATGGGCCAGACACGCACAAGAAGCAATAACAACACCAAGCTGGCAGTTTACAGAACAACAACAACAGAATTTAAAAATTCCTTTTTCCCACGTACTATTGTGGATTGGAATGCCAGTAGTCAGGCCGCCATCGATGCAGTTTGCGGCAACTCCGCCTTGCGCATATAAAAACATCAACAGCTCCCCCTGTGTTAAAATACGCAAAAACGCGGTTTACACAGTATCCAAATTCAGATTCAGATTCAGTAATATAAAATACAGGCAAGTCACGAGAAGTAATAAGTAATAAGAAAAAATGTGAGCTTTGTGAGGCAAATGATGTGCGTTACGGAACATAGGATAATAAATGTTTTCCGTTTTTCACTTACTTTTGTCTAGTTCCTTGGAATAAATACAATGCTACATGAAATGCTTTTGAAATGTGTCACCAATACATTTTTTCTTCGTTATTAATAAACTTATGTATAGTTCCTTGGATGAAATCCAATAATACATGGATTGTTTTTAAAATGTGTCAACAATAATAGTAAGTTTGAATCCATAACAACATAAAGCAGATTTAGCCTGAAGCAGCATTCTGGGGGCAAAAGTGAACGACCTGTTACAAATAAACCACACGTTGTTGATGAGTGGGGGCCTTATTAAGCAATTCACCGGGTATGATAGGGCAGGTTTGTATCATACTGGTCAATTCTGGTTTTACTGCTTCAAACCAATAAATTATATTATCACCCGTCCGTTACAGAAATGCCACATAACCGCATAAGTGAAACAATTCACAGTGCATCATAGGACAGGTTGAATTCATTCTGACCATAAGGCTTCACCAAGTGATCACATTATTTCAATCCAACTAGTTGTCCATTACAAATACACAGATTCTGTACGTGGTGGGGGGGGGGGGGGGGGGCGGCTAAGTAATTATTTCCCTAACTTTGATAACATAGGTTTGTATCATTTATTGATCAGGGGGACATGAAGGTAATTCAGTAGCTTGCTTTCTGTGCAAATAAACCACACATTATGGGTGGGTGGGGTCATTATTTAGCAATTCATCAAGTATATTAGCACAGGTTTAAATCAGTTTTATCACATGGCTGCGCCAAGTGATCACACTGCTTCGAACCACATGATTGACAGCTCTTACTTTGATGACATAGGTTTGTAGCATTCATTGATCAGGGGGACAAGAAGGTAATTCAGTAGCTTGCTTTCTGTGCAAATAAACCACACATTGTGGGTGGGTGGGGTCATTATTTAGCAATTCATCAAATATATCAGCACAGGTTTAAATCAGTTTTATCACAGGGCTTCTCCAAGTGATCACACTGCTTCAAACCACATGATTGGCAGCTCTTACAAGTAAATCACACCTTATTGGTGGGTGGGGGCATAAGTAAGTAGTTTACTAGGTTTGTTTATACAGGTTTGAATAATTATGATCGTATGGCTTCACCAAGTGACCACTATGACTCAAAGCAGTTGATTATTATCTCTTACAGATAAATCATACAAGGCTGTTGGACGTGGGGGTATAAGTAAGCAATTCACTAAGTATTTGGGTGGGTGGGGTCATTATTTAAGTAATTCATCAAGTATATTAGCACAGGTTTAAATCAGTTTCATCACATGGCTTCGCCAATTGATCACACTGCTTCAAACCACATGATTGGCAGCTCTTACAAGTAAATCACACCTTATAGGTGGGTGTGGGCATACGTAAGTAGTTTACTAGGTTTGTTTATACTGATTGTCATTTGTTACAAGTAGTAGTAGGTGGAGGATAAGTAAGGAAATCACTAGCTTTATTAGCATTTCCATCAACAAGTTACTGCCATGATTCAAATGTGTCATCGGTTTCAAATGAATCACACCTTGTTGGTGGGGGAGGGGGGTGAATCTTTCAGAGCATAAGGCTTCAACAAGTGATCATCAAGCTTCAACCCAACTAATTGCCATCTGTTAAAAATAAGTCTTGTTGGGTGGTTGGGTAGGGGCATAAGTAAGCAATTTATCAAGTATATAAGCACAGCTATTACTCACTCTGATTATCTGTTACAAATAGACCACACCTTGTGGGTGGCTGGGTTGGGGCATAAGCAATTTATCAAGTATGTAAGCACAGGTATAACTCACTCTGATTATCTGTTAGAAATAGACCACACCTTGTGGGTGGTTGGGTATGGGCATAAGTAAGCAATTTATCAAGTATGTAAGCACAGGTATAGCTCACTCTGGTCATCTGTTACAAATAGACCACACTATGTGGGTGGTTGGGTAGGGGCACAAGTAAGCAATTTATCAAGTATGTAAGCACATGTATAACTCACTCCGAACATCTGTTGCAAATAGACTACACCTTGTGAGTGGTTGGGGGGGGGGGGGGCAGAAGTAAGCTATTCATCAAGTATGTTAAAATAGGTTTAATTCATTCTGGCACCATGCTACACAGGTTTAAGTCATTCTGATCATATGGCTTCACCAAGTGACCCCAATGCCCTAAACCAACTAATTGTTATCTGTTACAAATGAATCACACAATGTGCTTTTTGGGGGGAGGGGGGGGGGGGATAAGTTAGCAGTTCACTAGGTATGTTAGTACATGTGTGCATTATTCTGGTCCAATGGTTCACATATGGCTTCACTCGGCGAAGCCACATGATCAGAATGACCCAAACCTGCTACACAGGTTTAAGTCATTCCGATCATATGGCGTCACCAAGTAATCCCAATGCCCTAAACCAACTAATTGTTATCTGTTGCAAATTAATCACACAATGTGCTTTTGGGGGGGGGGGGGGGAGTAAGTTAGCAGTTCACTAGGTATGTTAGTACATGTGTGCATTATTCTGGTCCAATGGTTCACAGTTCCATACCAACGGGTTGTTACAGCTTTGTCCCAACTGACTGTCATCAGTTACAAATAATCCATACATTTTGGTTGGGTGGGGGGCTTAAGTAAGCAACTAACTGGGTATTGTAGCAAAGCATTGGATCAGTGCCCCAAACCAAATGATTGTCTTCTGCTGCAGATAAAAGATACCATGTGGGTAGGTGGGGGCATGAGTAAGCCATTCATCAAGTGTGTTAGCACAGGTTTAAGTCATTCTGATCATATGGCTTCAACAATTGACCCCAATGCCCTAAAGCAACAAATTGTTATCTGTTACAAATTAATCACACAATGTGCTTTCTCTTTTTTTTTTGGGGGGGGGGGGGGGGGGGGCATAAGTGAGCCATTCACTGGATATTTTAGTACATATGTGCATTATTCTGATCCAATGGCCCACAGCTTCATACCATCTGATTGAAGCTGTGAACCATTGGATCAGCTTCAGGGGCATAAGTAAGCAATTCAATAGGTATTTTAGTACATATGTGCATTATTCTGATGCAATGGTTCACAGCCTCATACCATCTGATTGAAGCTGTGAACCAATGGATCAGAATAATTTTGGTTAGGTGCTTGCGAGGTATTTTAGTACATATGTACATTATTCCGATCCAATGGTTCACAGCCTCATACCATCTGATTGAAGCTGTGACCCAATGGACCAGAACAATTTTGGTTGGGTGTGTGTGTGTGGGGGGGGGGGGGGGGCACTTAAGTCAATTAGCTAGGTATTGTAGGAAAGCAAGTAATCATTGTCCCAAACCAAATTATTGTCATATGTTACAAATAAATCACACCTTGTGAGTTGAGGCATAAGTAAGCAATAGACAGCTGTCAGGTATGAATTATAGCAAAGCTTTGAATCAATCAGGACGTACAGTTTCATTTTTATCAGAGGTGTAGCGATAGGGAAGTCATATATGAGCGAGTGATTTGATAATCTTTTTGGACCCATCAGAAGAATATTTAATGAATATCTTCCCATCAGAGGACCATGAATCTGACACTGTTGATTTATCCTTAGCTTCTCTCAGAAGTTTTTGATTGAGTCCTCCCTGATTATGATGCCACGTCCCTTAAGCACTTTTCTAGCTTTAACCACATCTGTTTTAGTTTTCCTAGTGATAAACTTGATAATCATAGTCCTTGGACTTTTTTGTTTTTTATTGAAAACCCCTAGCCTATGAGCAATACTTATATCCTTCACATCGACTGGAACTTTTAGATGTTCTTACACATATCCACCACTTTCTGAGCACAATCCCCGATAGATTCCCCAGCACTATCACCATCCAAGCTAATTATTCTAACACTATCATTTCTAGAATATTGCTCCAACTGATTCTGTTGTTGTTTGAGCATAAGTATCTCCTGTCCTAACTTAGAGATTTTGATACAGCTGCTACTCTCTTTCTCTTTCAGTTCTGAGAGCTTTCTTCAAGTTCTTATTTTCAGAATTCAGATCAAGGAACTTTGATTCGAATGCCTGATCCATCTGAGCTATTTTCTTGTCAAAATCACATGTCATTTGGGTGATTAGGGTATTTAGTGATTCCACGGGGACAAGTGCTTTCAAGGCTTCATCAAGATGTTGTACAGTCACTAGATTCTCCAGCTTCTCGTTGATGGCTGTTAAAATTGATTCAAAATGCTGCCTATCAGACCCCTTTACCTTTGTCTTGTCGGAATGTACCTTATCAGAAGTTACCGCGAATGACTTGATGGAGGACTGACTCGAACTTTTCCTCATTTTGGCCTCTGGGGGGTCACCTTTCTTGCCTTTAGGAGGCTTGGTTCTACTGTCACTGTTCATGCTCTCATCGACACTAGACGTTGAACTAAACGGTTGACTTCGTTTTGCACTCGACATCGATCTAGACAACTATTTGTTAGGCACACCAGTGTTGAATACAACGAATGAAGGCGACACGAAATACCGACTCCAACAAAACGGATCAGCAACGCTTCCTCAGTAGATTAAGTAACAAAACAGCTAATTATTTAAACAAAGATAGAAGTATCCGTCATATAACCGCCGGAAAAGTTAAGTCGAACCACTGAAGCTCACGAAATAACAAAATTTTCTACCACGATGAAAAGCTTGTCTCACTCCGCCATGATTGTTGTCCTCGATTGATCGAACTGGTTGGACAGACTGAACAGAACCAACTCAACTACAGTTGAACAGTTTAAGTCGCAGAACAAAGTGAGCAAAGTATTGAACTACAACCCCAAATATAAAGTAGTGGTAACCTCTTGAAGTGAACAGAACTGAATGAACCCAATGAAGTTGTTTTGAACTATAACTCCCATATGTAACACAGTCTTAACCCTCTTGAACTGTTTGGATGAACTATAAATAATACATATAAATAATATTAACACCCTTGAACTGAATGAACTCTTATTTTTCAACCATAACCTGAACGAAGGTATTAACACCCTTTAAACTGAACAAAGTTTAACTGAATAAATTTTATCTACAGCCTTAATGAACATATAACGAAGGTGATCTGAATGAATTTTTAAACTATAACCCATTAAACTGAATTCTTCCAATAGGGAAGGGGAATACCCTCGAGTGTTGATGTCAAATAACGGAATCCCATTTTACAGAGACGGATGGGAATCTCATTTTACAGAATGCCTTTTTCGAAAACACATGTGGCTATGGAATCCTTTTTTCTGAAATGAGTCGTCGAGCAGTATGTGGAGTCACTCGAACGAGCAATTGCTCGTTAGCTCATTTGCTCGATGGGATTTGAGTCATTCGAGCAATATGTGCGAGTCACTCGACATAAGATGGAATCCCATTGATGGAATCTCTTTGTTGAATCCCATTTGTGGAATCCCTTTTTTGAAAACGCCTGTGGCTATGGAATCCTTTTTTCTGAAATGAGTCGTCGAGTAGTATGTGGAGTCACTCGAACGAGCAATTGCTCGTTAGCTCATTTGCTCGATGGGATTCGAGTCGTTCGACCAGTATGTCGAGTCACTCGATCGAGCAATTACTCGATAGCTCATTTGCTCGATGAGTTCCGAGTCGTTCGAGCAATTGCTCATGGAGCAATTACTCTCTTGGCTCTTTGGCTTATTTGAGAAAAAAGCCCTACTTACGGAATCCCTCATAGGCCCTAGAATCCCTTTTCTGACATGAGTCGAAGAGTTGTTCAAGGAGGCACTCGAATGAGCAATTACTCGATAGCTCATTTGCTCGATGAGCTTCGAGTCATTCGAGCAGTATGTCGAGTCACTCGATCGAGTAATTGCTCTAAGGCTCATTTGCTCGATGAGCTTCGAGTCGTTCGAGCAATTGCTCATGGAGCAATTACTCTCATGGCTCTTTAGCTTATAAGGGGTATTTGGGATAGGTATGTCTTGTGGTACAGGTAATAGTATCCTCAGATAAGTATCCTATAAAAGGGTATCCTCGATAGGTATCCTCAAATAATACGATACCGGGCCATAGGTATCCTCAAATACTGAAATGAGTCGACGAGCAATATGTGCGAGTCACTCGAACGAGTAATTGCTCGATAGCTCATTTGCTCGATTTTCTTCGAATCGTTCGGGCAATGACTTTTCAGTAACTGCTCGATAGCTTATTGGCTTTGGAAATGCTTTTGATATACAGAAGGGAGATAACTCTGCATACAGATTATGGGAAATCAAGCAATCTGAATGGTTAGTTATAATCTATATAAATGATCTAGATAAATAAAATAACAAGAGTACACGGAACAGGGTCAGAACTAAAAAGAATAGACCAGAAAAATAGTAAGAATAAGCAAAACTGTTCCAGTTGATAGGCTCTACTACGCTACTGGAGTATACTCCAGAACAAAGGAACATGGTCAGATAGACGAAAATTATTGCATATATAGATAGAATTCTGAACGAATTCGAAAATATACAACTTGTCGGGTTGTTTGTAGTAATTTGATTTACTTCGATTAAATCTAACATACCCTCCGAACATACCCCTGCCTTGTTAGAAGCCATTGGGTCAAATAGCAATCACGTGCTACCATAGAAACCAAGATGGCTGCCTCCAGTATACAAAATGGACGACGGAAACACGTATCCCCCTTCTAACACGCGCTGCGCATGCGCACTAACACCACGTATCACTATGGCGATGACGTCACAAGATGGCTGCCTAGGCGGGTTACCATGACAACACAACATGGCGCCACTAGGTCACGTGACATGACGTCACTTCCGAGGTCCGGCACCGAGGTCCGGCAAATAACCCCTCAAATGTACCTGACATACTACTCATATGTATATCTGTTATATTCTTGCACATACGTGTATTGGTATTTTAGGTATATCTGTATAGGCGTACACATATTGTAGGTGTCGTTCTGCTGGATGATGGAGGTGGTCAAGGCCAAATATCTTGATAGATTTTTGTTGTGTATTTTCGTGTTTCACTTTTGTCATGTATCAACAGTTGATATTTAAGACAATAAAAGTATTATTATTATTTATTATTATTATTTATTATCAATTAAAATTTGAAAGCAAGAATGATGTACAAGAGAGAAATTTACACCAATAACTACACATTTTAAAATATTTGGTGACAAATTCAATTTCAAGACTTTGAAATTTTTAAATCTTAAATTTTCGATGGATGTGTAATTATAGACTGTACAATCAATCTACAGTATCAAATGGAGATAATCTTGGTTTTCATGTTTTAACCCTTTACCTAACATGAAAAGCAGTCGACACTTGCCCCAAAAAATGCTTGAATAACTAATTGTTTGTCTCAAAAACATAGGTCATGACCCCTCGTTGGAACGAGCTCAACAAGCTCGTTCCAACGAGGGGTCATAACCTATGTTTTTGAGACAAAAAAAATGAAAAAATGATGAAAATTAACTGAAGACTGTTCTTTCCATCATCAGTTCTACTAAACTGATATGCTTGACTGGGTACAGTTGCCATGGTAATTGATGCATGGTATGGCTCTTAAACGACAAAATACCTCACATCTTGAAAGTGAACATGGCTCATATTATAAAACGTACTTCAGGGTGTGTAAAGCGTAATGCGGTACACGACAAATATCAACCGGGTAAAATCCAGCGTGTCTTTTAAACTAAGGTTAGTTTTTCATCATATAAACCAAAAGTATATATTTTTGTTTGAAGTCATGCGCAATCAGTAAATAAATGTTCAATTGACACCGTGCACAGGTATTGCCTTTTTCAGCATTCTCAGAGATGTGTATGGTGGTTGCGCGCGCCTATGCCACCGATTGTAATAAATATGTCTATTTTTTAACACTAACACATACGGAAAGAAACAAAATTCGAATCACCGATTGCAAATATTTCATCAAAGAAAACAAAACTTTCCTTCTACGATCAAATCATTTAATATTCCTTCTTTTGGGGCGTGTTTTCTTCTTTTATTTCCAAATTGTTTCCATGTTGCTTCCATTTTAGACTTGAATAACGGAACGTGGTGAAATGTGTGTATATTCGAAATAAAATTGGTCGAAATGACAGTACCTCTGTTGTTTAAAACAATTGTGCCTTCACAGAACACATACGTTAATCTATCTACATCGTACCAGAAACAACAGACTTTAAGGCCTAAAAAGTAAAGATCTGTTTCTCAGGCCTTCCCACGTGGTCATTTTGGCTGCCGCATGCTCCTTTTATAACCAAAGAAAACTTGAAAAATAAAAATTAAATGGTTTATTTCTGATATTTTACCTAAGTTAATAAAATTGATAGATTTGTCCTTTGAGTGCAACAAGGCTTTGCTGTGCTGAAGCATTGCAAAGCCTTCTTGCACTCAGGGGACAAAATATACCACCACCCATGCTGTTCTGTAAATTATGAGGCCTAAAACATAAAACAAACCAAGAATATGAATTTTTGATGGCGAAGAAATAATTACAAAAATGAAAAATGAAATAAAAAACCGCCCACCCACATGTAATTTTACAAAAAAATGGCAAGAGAAACAGAAGAGTGGCCTTAATGCAATAAATCTATGCGCTTCAACTAAACAATGTTGAATCTGATTGCTTCCAGATGATTTTGAAAAAAAAATCTATCGCCAATATTCTCTTCAAACGCGACATTCACTAATTTTGAATACGAATGCAAACAGAGATTTTTGTAGTGGACAAAAATCGAATTCATGCCTTGAGCACTCTAATCAGATAGGGTACACAAACAAGACTTAAAACGAAGCATATAATGCAGAAAAAAAGTTGGCTCGCTCACGATGTGGGTAACGGATGGTAATGCCCCTCCCCCTTAAAAACCCCTTCCATTTATCCAATCAAATGTCGAATGTTCACTCAACTTTCTACCTTCAAATTTGGCGAACGAGTTAACCCGGGCAGCTGCATTTCCGGCCAGGAACATGATACTTCATAACGTCATTAAATATGATGGCTGTTCAATAAATGTGTGAGGTAGACCAATCAATATTTTCAACGTGCAGCCTCGGGCCTGCACGTTGAAAATATTGATTGGTCTACCCGAAATAATGAATATGGACTCTTCTAATTGCTGCCATTAAACTGGCATGGAAGATACCACTAGAGTTCAAAGGTATAACGATTTTGGTTATTGGTAATAATCTATACCACAGCCAATCTCCTCACCCACACTCTCAAACGTCTCAGTATCGGATAGATGACTGAGTAAGCCGGCGATGGATGGGAAATTCTCTCTGCATGAAGTATCGTCACTGAGACGAGTTTAACGCAAGAATGAAAACTATTGTGGATAAATGTATCGGGTGGGGCGCGGTAGCTCAGTTGGTAGAGGTGCAGGCTGCAAGCCGAGAGGTCCTCGGTTCGAATCCCACCTGCGGCAACCGCATTGTGTCCTTGGGCACGACACATCACCCCCATTGCCCACGTGGGGACACGGTGACGTTGTGTACTAAGGCGAACTGCACGTCGATGGCGCACCTGTCTTCAACCAATGCTAACCCTGCTTGTGTGGATTTAGTATGTTGGGGAGCTGACAGTTGCTCGCTGTTGCTCGGTGGTTCACTCCGGGTACTCCGGCTTCCTCCACCAGTAAAACTCTCGTGGTCATGATTAGCCATTGCGCAAAAATACATGACCTTAAACACCAATAAATAAATAAATAAATAAATAAATAAATTAATAAATGTATATAGTATAGATCTTTTATGGTCTGCACGCATACCAGTTATTCCATGGGATAACGCTACCAAAACCACTTGATCCCCTCCGGAATTTTGTTGTTCAGGATTCCAGATTGGACAACTGAGTGGATGGAGGAAGCCGGGGTTCCCGGAGAGAAAAATCGTGCTGTGGCAGTCGGTTGTCATACTTATCAACGCACCTGCATTAGTTTAAGGGACCAAAGATCAAGGACCCCCATTGGTTAAATAAGGGTTTAGTGTCTCAGTCTATGACAACATCACCTTCCGCTCACAAGTGTTCAATGCACAACTCATTGTACCACTTCGCTTTCTAGTCATTGCAGTAGTCGAGTAGTTTTACACACCGAATACGCGCAGGTACGATGTTTGGTAATCCCTTGCGACCACATTTTCAGCATAATACTATAACCATTGCAGCAAACAATGATTTGTTTAAATTCTTAAACGACGCATGTGATGGTAATCATAAAAGTTTGAAGTTTTCTTTAGGCCGTTGCAGTCTCTATTGGTTGAATGGAGTGAAATTGTGACCGCGGTTCTCCTTTCTCTTGACCGATGCTTAGAAAAAATATGTTTTTTCATAATAGCGCACCAAATTCTTCGAACTCATCATCAGCTCCCAAGTTGCGAAGCCACGAAAGGCATTGCAAGAGAGAAAACGGAAACAATTTCTTCCGGCCACAAGAAAATACATGTTCCGACTTAAGGCCTACGCGGTGTGCTGCAGCCACTCAAAAAAGAAGAGACGTAAAAAGATAGCACTTTTAACTTGCTTTTATAATTACAGAGACGTCAGCAAGTGGAGCAGAATTTTCCGAATGTCCAGTATGGGCTTACAATTAACATATAAAATCCCGATCTGCATTCACTATTCAGTCTGAATTGACAAAGACGCTGCATACAAGAAAAACTTGGACATTTATGTCTTCAGTCAAGAATTCATGTGATTCGTAATCAGAACACATGCTTCAACAATGTCTGAGCCGGCAGTGGAAAAAGCCCACAAATAATATTAATCATTATAACAAAAACACTAGAAGACATATGTCACCAGTCTAGTTACGGTCGGAACTAAGGGATGTATTAGCTAAAACATTTATAGAGCTAGTCGTGTTTTCTTAATTGCATTGTCTATCTCCGTAGGAAAGAATAACAGAATGTTCAGTTAGTTACTTTTTTCATTTTTTCATTTATGTCCCCTCACACCAAGGTAAATATATATATATATATATATATATTTATATATATATATATATATATATATATATATATATATATATATATATATATATATATATATATACACTTCATCAAATATTTTATATAACTTCGTCAAATTGCCGTCATGCTCGGAAGTTTACTTCCTTCTAAGCGGCTTTCATTTTTGACTAATTAGTCAATTAGTCAAAAATGAAAGCCGCTTAGAAGGAAGTAAACTTCCGAGCATGACGGCAATTTGACGAAGTTATATATATATATATATATATATATAGAGAGAGAGAGAGAGAGAGAGAGAGAGAGAGAGAGACAGAGAGAGAGAGAGAGAGAGAGACAGACAGACAGACAGACAGACAGACAGATAGACAGAGAGAGAGAGTGAGTGAGTGAGTGAGGGATTCAAAATACCTCTGCGCCCCCAACCTGATGTAGATACCTGGCTACGCGCGTGGTTGCCGGTATCACTTCTGGGTACCTTAGGTAAATTTTGCAAGTGTTAATGTTGTTTATATGAAATAGAGGTTCCCACTTTCCGGTCTCTTTTGTACAAAATTTATAGACCCCAACTGAATTTATCGTATACGCGCTCAGAAATGAATGAGAACCCTGCAATTCATGGTAATGAATGGTAAAGACCACGGCAGAAAAGTGTTCAAATGGTGCTTTCACAAATTGTGATAAAAATACTTTCCTTGGCATTTCTTTATTAAGCGAAAATTGATTAGAATTTCGACTATTGTTATTTCCAGTAACAGTGTGAAGGATACATTGTATGGTTCGTGACAACCGTTACTTATTTCCAGTTCCTTATTCGACATACGTTATCAACCGATAAAATCGGTTGATAACGAATGTTGAATAAGGAACTTAGATTAAGTAACCGTCGTCACGTCCGTACATTGGGGGAATATGAATTCGAATCACTTGCAAATTGTGCGATTTCTTATGAGTCGGATGTGTCGAATTGTCCCTATCGTTATCGTCCCTCGAACAGAACTCCATTTTTATCTGTCACTTATCACCACCAAATCTAGTACTTCAGTACTGTGTGTTTGTACTTTTCTGGGACAAATTATTTATTTATATTTATTTATTGGTGTTTAAGGTCACATACTTATGCACACTGGCTAATCATGACCGTGACAGTTTTACGGGTGGAGAGAGTCGGAGTACCCGGTGAGAAACACCGAGAGTAGTATGTCGCGTACGTTTCGAGGGTAGGTTGGGGGGCCTCGGTGGGGGACCTCGGAAGTGACGTCATGTCACGTGACGTAGTGGCGCCATGTTGTGTTGTCATGGTAACCCACGCGAGCGGCCATGTTGTGACGTCATCTCCATAGTGATACGTGGTGTGAGTGCGCATGCGCAGCGCGTGTTGTTAGGGTGATACGTGTTTCCGTCGTCCATTTTGTATACTGGAGGCCGCCATCTTGGTTTCTATGGTAGCACGTGATTGCTATGTTACCTAAGGCCTACAATAGGACAGGGGTATGTTTTGGGGGTATGTTCGATTGAATCGGAGTATTTTCTGGAACGACTTCCCTGGATAATTACCACAAACAACCCGACAACTTGTATTATTTCTAATTCTTCCAGAATTCTCTGCTTCTATCTATATATGCAATAGTTATTGTTTATCTGGCCATGTTCCTTTATTCTAGAGTATACTCCAGTAGTGTAGAAGAGCCTATTAACTGGAACAGTTTACCTTATTATTGCTATATTTAGCAATTTCTGGTCTATTCTTGTTAGTTCTGACCCTGTTCCAAGTACTCTTGTTGTTTCATTTATATAACTAACCAATCAGATTGCTTGATTTCTCATAATCTGTATTCAGGGTTATCTCCCTTGTGTATAACAAAAGCCTATATCCAATGGCACCCCAATTTTAACACCTTTTTTTGAAAACACCTGTGGCTATGGAATCCCTTTTTGTCATATGTGCTTATGTGAAAAAGGCACAATGTGACACAATATGCCCTATCACATAGGCACATGCTTTATGTGCCGATATGTGCTTATGTGAAAAGGCACAATGTGACACAATATGCCCTATCACATAGGCACAAACGGGTATTTGAGGATACCTATGGCCTGGTATTGTATTATATGAGGATACCTATCGAGGATACCTACTGGAGAATCCCTTTTTGTCATATGTGCTTATGTGAAAAGTCACAATGTGACACAATATGCCCTATCACATAGACACATATGGGTATTTGAGGATACCTATGGCCTGGTATTGTATTATTTGAGGATACCTATCGAGGATACCTACTGGAAAATCCCTTTTTTGTCATATGTGCTTATGTGAAAAGTCACAATGTGACAAAATATGTCCTATCACATAGACACATACGGGTATTTGAGGATACCTATGGCCTGGTATTGTATTATTTGAGGATACCTATTGAGGATACCTATCGAGGATACCTTTTGGAGAATCCCTTTTGTATCGCATTAGGCTATGTAAAAACCCTCGATGGGTCTAATGTAGTCTTACCAACCGCTTCCATCTTGTCGCCAAAGATCCAAAGCCATTACAGGTCTATGGCCTATCTGTCCTATCATTAGCATCTATAGCAGTCTTGTTCCATTGCGGCCTTGTACCAGCACTATTGGCTTCTGTTATTCTGCCCCATATCTCATCCATTACTTCCTAGCTATACCTATCTCAGTCTCGACTATAACATTGATCAAGGTTGAATCAGATTTCCCCTGTATACATATAAGGCATTCCGTTATTGAGATTCCTAGCCGAGTCCGTATCTGAGGATTAACCGGGCTCGACGTTGCTTAACTTTAGTGATCCGACGAGAACCGGTTAACCGGTTACCGCAACGCCACCGCGCCACCTCTGGAGCAAATTGTGGATAAGGTGTAACAGGAGAGGGTGGTCGCTGGAGAATACACTAAGCACGAGAAAAAACACACAGAGACAGGGCCCGTGCCCCGTCGAGATATACCAGTGTACAGTTTAGTCTGGACCACCCTCACCAAACCACGGAACAGCAGCTCATCCACTCAAACATAAAACAGAAGATGCCCGCCAAACCATTAGACCATGGACCATTGGGTAAGGCCAAGCATCCATAGGCTGAGGACTTATCCGAATTTGTTATGCCCGGATTTTCAGGAGTTGAGACAATCGTTGAGGCGGAAAATCACCCAGACGCACCAAGAGATTCGCGCATTGTACAGTGAGGTCATGAAGATATGTGACAAGGGATACACGAATCAACAAATTCGGTGTACGTTTAATTTCAAACATTCAAATGGTCGGGTTTATTAGAAAATGGCCCATGTTTATCGAGATGCCGACAGAAATAAATTAGGAAAATTATGCGGTGTTTGTTTTGCGCGCGCAGTCAGGGATGTGGCGACAGGAGGGGGGGGGGGGGTCTCACCCCCCCCCTCCTAGCTAGGAGTATTTTTTTCAATAGTTGGAAATTCCGAGGTCAAAAATCAAATAGTTGGAAATTCAATAAATTAACATTGTTCATGAAAAATATTAAAATTCCAACTTAATGATGAGAAATTTTGATCTTTTATTTCCAACTGGAAACTTGAGTTTCAAGTTTCCTACTCTAAAATTGACATTGGCCTCAAAATTTCGGCTCTGAGATCAATCCGGTAAATTTTCTGACCCAGACACATTATAAGTGATGCTTTTTCCGTTTCAGGACTAGTGAAAATTTTCAGAAGGGTTCATAAGCACGTGTATATATATATATAATCCCTTTACCCAACGCAGACGATTTCAAAATTCATTATTTTAAATATCATTTTTTAAATTTAAAAAAAAATGTCAACAAAACAATAGCATGTGACCCCTCTTTGGAACGAGCTCGTTCCAAAGAGGGGTCACATGATATGGTTTTGTTGAAAATTTTCGAAAAATAATATTTTTTCAGCTGCTGTATTTACATATTACGCGGGCGGATGCGGGCGATTCGTTGGTTAAAGGGTTTAAAAGATATCACCCAGCGCTGCAGTGCAACCACCTATCGAAACTACTCACAGTTGGAATTTACACCGGTGCCCCCCCCCCCCCCCCCCCAAGCTGAAACCCTCTAGCCACATCCCTGCGCGCACTTTTCGATATTGCCTGGATAATTTCTGTCAAATATCCATGAGTTGAAAGTATGTTTTCTTTATCAATATCAGAAGAAAAAGAATAAACAAAAGTTCAGGTAGGTTTAAGATCTTTATTCAGTTGCTGTAATATGGCATTTAAGTACAGATATTGGTAGGAACACATCACAGACGTGGTTCAGTTGAGGAATCAGTCGAATG
Organism: Pictodentalium vernedei; assembly: GCA_031216915.1. Lineage (NCBI taxonomy): Eukaryota > Metazoa > Mollusca > Scaphopoda > Dentaliida > Dentaliidae > Pictodentalium > Pictodentalium vernedei. Next base: position 127,410,469 of record CM062289.1, on the reverse strand, counting down.
CACTAAAGACCGGTACCTTTTCAAACCCTATCAGATGTAACTATGATGGTTATCTTTTTAGCTACACCGTCATTCTGTCTCAATGGTGTTCCAAGCAATATCATATAAACACGACGAATTACAGTAAATTTTCATCCTTTGAGAGGAAAGGGTGCCAACTGCAATACTTTAGCATTGCAGTTTAGCATTGCAGTTGGCACCTTTTACCTCTCACGAGACGTATTGATCAACAAATAGTGAAAGATAGAAACAAAAAGATGTAATTGTGTGTGTATGGGGGTGGGGGTGGGAGGTGGTTGTATGTGGGTGTGTATGTGCGAGGTTTAAACCAGGTGGAGTGTGTACGTAATCCTTTCCATTCATCATAAGAAAAGTGATTATGCGAAAACAAAGTACCCCTTTCGTTAAGAATATTGCCCAGTCAACAGAACGGCAGTGATGTGTGTGCGGGAGCAGTGGGAGGTCGCTGATCCACCACCGAAGATTTTGTTGGGAATTTGGACTTTCGTCGGATTTTTTTTTATTTAGACGATCGATGTCAATCGTCGCTAAAAGATTACGCCTTTTTAGAGGGATACCACTTTTAACACGAGAGGAAGCGCATCCATAAAGCTCACAGCAAAATGTATCAAGACAAAACATCTCGACTTGCACGGGGCGGTACTTCGCATTGATAGGTCCATAGGAAATTTCATGCAAAAAAAAAAAAAATGCTGTGTTGAAACAGACACATCACAACGCGACAAAACACCTGCAAAACAACCACATTTAGGACAAAGTCGGTGCGCTCTTAATGAGCTTGTGGTAGAGGGGCGGCGTTGAAATTTCCGGAAACGTCCCGAGTATACCATAGCTCGTCTCTGGTATGGTAAAAAAAGTGAAAGACGCGCCTTATCGTTGATTCCCAAGTCTCGAGGAGTGTGACGGAATATCTGAAGGGTTTATTTTGGAGAAAGTGGGGAGGGAGTCGGCAATCAAAATACTGAATCTTACAGACAGCTAACGATCTCCTTTCTTGTCACAAAACGTATTCGATCAATACTCGTATATCAGAGAATATATAAAGCCTCGCCAGTCTCTGTTTATTAGTGTGTATAGCACGGTGTATTCATGGTTCTGCCAACCTCTTATCAAGGAGTTTATTTGCAAATACAACTAAATATGTTTTTATCTGTATATACTATCTTAGAGGAATGCCTGTATATTGATATATTTGCATTCACTCAATTCTTTAAACTCATGGTGTAATCACATAATATTTGCACAGAGAAATGTAGGTCAGCGTGTTTCCTGTGCCACCCCTACCCACCCACACACACTATTTGTCCGTATGAGATTTAGTAGGAGGTAATGTTTTATGTTTTCGTGAGGCAAGATTGCTCGAGGAGAAGCAAGTATAAAAAAAATATTGTATCGATTAAAGTGAGCATGTTTTATCCAATCACTGGCGAAGTGTGTTTCGACCTCTCAATCTCCGCTCGAATATCGTCACGAAATGCTAACGGCTCTTCTTTTGGATGGTATCTGGTTACAGGTCTACCATGTGCGTCGAGCAAAAATTTCTCGAAGTTCCAATGAACGTCGTTAATTCTTAGTGGAGAATAGTACAACAAAGAACGGAACTGCGAATCAATGGGTGGACAGAGTGACTGAAAAAAAGAACAGAATTGTAAATATTTAACTCTTTGGACGTCATATTGATAAATATAGATTATCTGAGTTGTCATATTCCATCGAGTTGATGACACAAACGATATAAGATCAGCCAGATCAAACAAGAAACTTATGACGTCTTATTTGAACTGGATGATCTTATGTCATCAAACTTCACGACATCATTTCGTCGCCTAAGTGTTAGAATGTTCTATGTCCCATAGGGGACATAGAACATTCTAACACTCAGACGACGATTTGTCACTTCAGAGGGGCCAAGCACACAGAAAGAGAATCCGTAAAGCCGCTTTACTGCTGACTGAATACGGGGCTAACCTTGAATGGCATGCAATGAGTACATCCGTGCATATAACGCAACGGTATGTGAATCTCTTAAAGTCGTAGTTGTAGCCCCACAATGAGAACATATCCACACACATGTATACGTGTGCGGACATTTGCTTGAAAAACGAGTGACAGTTGGAAATATTTGTGAGATTTGTTTCTTTTTTCATAGCAACCACCTGATCAGTCTATCTCAGTTGAAGATGTTGTGAAATATTTGTTGCTAAATACATCATTGTGTTTTGAAAATAAAATCATGTTGCCATAGCAAAAATTCAACAAATATCACACTTGGCAGAGATTGCCATGCAGAAAACATTCCACTCAAAAGCGTCTATCACTCAGAATAACTCACTAGTTTCAGCAACAGGGGGTTTTAGGAATCCTTTTCAGAGGGAAAGAGACTTATTCAAGAGATATTATGGACACCACATCTCTTGAATACATGTATGTTTGTTGTTTTGCCCACTTTAGGGACTGGAGGTGGTGCTCTCACCAACCATTGTGTCACGCTATTTGAGGCCAAGAGTTGGGATTACAACTTTATTATTTTTTTTGTAATTTAACTTGGACTAAAGTATATACAAGTCCTAAGATTTGTGGAAAAAACACAAATCACAGTAATATGGCGAAGATTGCTGGCGAAATCTATGGGAGCCTTCGAGTAAATAATATTTATTTGCTTGTGTCACGCTATCTGGTTTAATGGGCAATTAGAAATAATGCGGTCAGCTTAACCTCTAATTAGCTAGAACATTGTTTCACGTTTTCGAAGCAGAGATAAGTGAGCGTACACGTGTGGAACGTGGCAAGCGATTTTCTCTTTATGGTTACACTAAACCAATGTATCATCCTGTCCATCGTGGATTTGAATTAGCGATTGTTCCCGGGTCATTTGAACGTAAACAGTTTAATCATGTTCTGGCCGTTTCAGACAATCATTAAAATGTCTAGTTGTTTCAAGAGACATTTCTTACCAAGCCAGGAGAGCTCCGAGATATGTTGCCAGACATCACAGAAGACGAGCTCATAATAATAAAAGTGTCCACGAAATGTCAAGCGAGTCTAACTCAATCAAAATACGCATTAACATCTCTATTACAAAGCACTCGTTGAATCAGAATTAATATGTTTAAACTTTGCGTTTCGACTGTATAAAGAGGGAAGAAGAATTCTGAGGTGGGCAGTTGGCCTGAGGGCACTCAGAGAAGGTCCGAGTTTAGTCTTGGTCGTCGAGGGTCATAGGCACCGAGATTGAAAGTCCGCGTATTGTCGTAACCCTGTGAGGACTGTAAGGAACCGATAGTAGTTTGTTAACGGTTGCGAACTGTAGTGGCATAGTAGCCAATGAAGTAAAAGCTGTGACGTTGAGGTCTAGAAACCGTATTCAGAGCTTGAGTAAGCGCTTGAATAGCTCGCGAGATAAGATAGTTTTAAGCGGTTCGAGAATTGGTGATGCTGAGAACACTTTTCAGAATATTTTTATGTAAGCTTTGAAGGCGAAGAATGACTTAACCCCGTGAGAGCCAAGCAAGGGCGCAAAGTGATCGTGAACTGTGGTAGACGCCGATTGAATTGTGATTGAACTGTGAGAACGCTGATAGAGTCACACAAGCAGAACATATATGTTAAGCCCGAGTGACCGTGAAGTTAACCCTGCGAGGAGGAAGCAGCGAGAAGTGAATAGACACTTTGTATGTATCACAAACCGTGAGAAAATGAAGATGATGTGAGGTTGATCCAGCGGACACAGCTAGCTGTGGGAGACGTCGAGGGCCCTAAAGAATAAACTTTTATCCGCGTAATTAGTGTATTCTTATGGATAATTTTGTGAGTAATTTGTTTCATATTTTATTTCTTCGTACATGAAAATAAATAATCTTTCCAGTGAATTATCGTTGATCACTCTTTGGCTTTGTAAGCCACAGGCACCTTCTGGAATACTAACAGTTCCAAGCGGACAGGGCATTGATAAGGTGGCAAGGTTTACGTTCGAACTGGGGTTCAGACGACAGTCCTTGGCTGTCGGCTGAGCACTAATAAGAACATAAATTTTCCTTCATCATTTCGAACATCAATTTAACACTGTAATCCTGCAACACATTGATTACCCTTTATAATACCTTGGAGGTGGTGCTCTCACCAACCATTGTGTTACGCTATTTGAGGCCAAGAGTTGGGATTACAACTTTATTATTTTTTTTGTAATTTAACTTGGACTAAAGTATACACAAGTCCTAAGATTTGTGGAAAAAACACAAATCACAGTAATATGGCGAAGATTGCTGGCGAAATCTATGGGAGCCTTCGAGTAAATAATATTTATTTGCTTGTGTCACGCTATCTGGTTTAATGGGCAATTAGAAATAATGCGGTCAGCTTAACCTCTAATTAGCTAGAACATTGTTTCACGTTTTCGAAGCAGAGATAAGTGAGCGTACACGTGTGGAACATGGCAAGCGGTTTTCACTTTATGGTTACACTAAACCAATGTATCATCCTGTCCATCGTGGATTTGAATTAGCGATTGTTCCCGGGTCATTTGAACGTAAACAGTTTAATCATGTTCTGGCCGTTTCAGACAATCATTAAAATGTCTAGTTGTTTCAAGAGGCATTTCTAACCAAGCCAGGAGAGCTCCGAGATATGTTGCCAGACATCATAGAACACGAGCTCATAGTAATAAAAGTGTCCACGAAATGTCAAGCGAGTCTAACTCAATCAAAATACGCATTAACATCTCTATTACAAAGCACTCGTTGAATCAGAATTAATATGTTTAAACTTTGCGTTTCGACTGTATAAAGAGGGAAGAAGAATTCTGAGGTGGGCAGTTGGCCTGAGGGCACTCAGAGAAGGTCCGAGTTTAGTCTTGGTCGTCGAGGGTCATAGGCACCGAGATTGAAAGTCCGCGTATTGTCGTAACCCTGTGAGGACTGTGAGGAACCGATAGTAGTTTGTTAACGGTTGCGAACTGTAGTGGCATAGTAGCCAATGAAGTAAAAGCTGTGACGTTGAGGTCTAGAAACCGTATTCAGAGCTTGAGTAAGCGCTCGAATAGCTCGCGAGATAAGATAGTTTTAAGCGGTGCGAGAATTGGTGATGCTGAGAACACTTTTCAGAATATTTTTATGTAAGCTTTGAAGGCGAAGGATGACTTAACCCCGTGAGAGCCAGGCAAGGGCGCAAAGTGATCGTGAACTGTGGTAGACGCCGATTGAATTGTGATTGAATTGTGAGAACGCTGATAGAGTCACACAAGCAGAACATTATATATGTTAAGCCCGAGTGACCGTGAAGTTAACCCTGCGAGGAGGAAGCAGCGAGAAGTGAATAGACACTTTGTATGTATCACAAACCGTGAGAAAATGAAGATGATGTGAGGTTGATCCAGCGGACACAGCTAGCTGTGGGAGACGTCGAGGGCCCTAAAGAATAAACTTTTATCCGCGTAATTAGTGTATTCTTATGGATAATTTTGTGAGTAATTTGTTTCATATTTTATTTCTTCGTACATGAAAATAAATAATCTTTCCAGTGAATTATCGTTGATCACTCTTTGGCTTTGTAAGCCACAGGCACCTTCTGGAATACTAACAGTTCCAAGCGGACAGGGCATTGATAAGGTGGCAAGGTTTACGTTCGAACTGGGGTTCAGACGACAGTCCTTGGCTGTCGGCTGAGCACTAATAAGAACATAAATTTTCCTTCATCATTTCGAACATCAATTTAACACTGTAATCCTGCAACACATTGATTACCCTTTATAATACCTTGCTCGCCTATGCTACTGGAACGCCTGTATGTTAAATTTTAGCTTTTAATCCCACTACCGGTGTAAAGCTTCAACTGCGGTTAAAAAAATTTACACCTATCGTTAGAAATGTATCCAACCTGACCTTCAGCATAACGCAATTTGCCAACTTCGGTACATTCACACCTCGCGATGTTTCATTCAAACGTACGACGTTTTGAGGTAACATCAACTACGTGCAATGACTTATTAAGTTTAAAATACCTACAATTAAATATTTAAAATAAAAGTTAAGAATTTTTAATAATAATTTGACTGAAAAAGCAAGGTAAATTCAGTCAACTTTGACGATGTGTCTAGCTGTCAATCAAACATTCACGTACAGTCGGTAGTACTGCCCACCGACGCAGATGTAAACAAAACAAACCCGCGCATTTGCGATATAACGTGTCGTTTTGTCTCTATTTTAAGTGACAAAGTCGATTATTTATTAACAACTTGGTATAAATAAAACAAATAGGTACTAGGGCCGGTAATCAGATTAAAACCACTCGTAGATTAAGGGTTTTAACCACTTGGCAAGCCGAGTGGTTAAAACCCTTATCCTACTCGTGGTTTAAATCTGATTACCGGCCCTAACTGGTACCTATTTATTCTATATTTATTTTATCTTTCACCAGTAAAATTGAACTTTTTACCACAGTAAACAGCGCACTTCCCATTGTCCCATTGGGAACTGGGTGTCTGTCGATTATAAAGTCTATAGAACGTGAACAGTATGAAAAACATGTTAACGAAAGACTTATAAAAAACATGAACATACCACACATTGGAGTAGCTACGGGTGAGGGGGGACCTTAGCCCCCTAAGACTTTTGCCTCCCAAAAACATATTGCCCCTATGCAAGTTTCACACGACACAGAGCCCCAAAATGGTATCCAGTATAGGGGTTACACAAACTACACATACCTAAGATTCTTAGAGCACTAAATGTCGCAATTTTTTCTCGAGTGTACGTGTGAGGAGGGTGGGTGGGCTGAGAAACGGCCGGAAGGTCGTAGTTATGGCTACTAGAGAAGGCCCCCGAAACCCCACACAACCGCCTTTCAAATATCATCGTTGCCCCCAACCCCCATACGCACGCACGCACGCACGCACGCACGCACGCACGCACGGCACGCACGCACGCACGCACGCACGCACGCACGCACGCACGCACGCACGCACGCACGCACGCACGCAAAAAAAAAAAAAAAAAACACAAACAAAAACTCGCTATGGCACCCCCAGTTATAGAATCGTGGCTACGCGCCTGATTCCACTTGATAGAGAAATGAATGTTCTCACTTTGAAACGTAATACATAAGATATCAGATTCGAAACGGATACCAAGATAACATATTCAACCATGAAAATCAACCTATTCCGACCTCTGACGTTTGGGACATGGTGTCAAACAATTGATAGTGTTTCTCTATTGTGCAGCACTGAATAACATTCTCAGACCAGAGGCAAATGGACAATTCCATGTTTATGTCACGAAGTGTTCGCACCACACGTATCCAGAGTTAGTAAATCAAACTCAGGGGACGAGAAGTTAAACATCAACTCCGGCACCAGAGATGTGGCTGCAAATTAATTGTCGTTCGCAGCAACAAGGTCACCGAAGATAAGAATGAAAAGATATAAACTTGAAGTTGGATATCGATTTCGTGTCCATTTTTTCAAAGCACGTTTCTGAATTCGATCTTTTTCTTTTGAAGATTTGCACACATTTCCAAAGGAGCAAACGGGGAACTCGTAAGTATATACATGCTCCCTACATCTCATACCCCATGCTGTCGGAATTTATCACAACCGTGGGTTTTACCTTACAATGTATCAGCTGAATCCTCGGGAAAACTCGAGTTTTTGTGCAAAAAATCCATTTCAAACCCTCTTTTTGACATCTTTCTACCCATCAACCCAGCGAAGCGAAGCATGAAAATGTAGATTAATATATCCCCATCGTATATTGACATGTTCTATTGTTTGTAAGTAGCAATATTAGCCGTATTTCGCTAATCCACGATAGCACCACAACTCGAAAAATAAGTACGCCTAATTGTCATTTATTATGTCGAACGAAGGAAAAGTTATTGCGTACCCAAATTGTGGGGCATTGACGCATCTTCATAGGGGATCATGTAGACAAATCAGCGGGCTTCTAAGAACTCTTTTCGGATGTGCTATATATCTATAATCTAGACTTTAATAGTCTCCCCTTTCCTTCACTGACCGGTCTCAAGCGCAGCAAAACAGATTGTATTCCCATCAGCAGTATCTTCTGCTGTGACTATTGCTGCTGGAACCCATCGATGTTCTCAAAAGCCGTGGATCGTGGAATCATCCGCCATCCACAAGGAGTGTTGAGAAATAAATCGTGGGTGTAAAGGGAATGGCATGCGATGGTCTAGAAAACGATGAAACATGACATTACTTCTTTACCTTTTAAACCTAAGCAAACAATATTTCAACGTGCAGCCCTAAGGCTGAAAATATTAAGTGATCTACCCTGAAATAATTAATATGGACTCTTCCATTTGCTGACATTGAAATAAGTCAACTGACATGGAAGATACCACAGGGGGTTCAAAGGTTAAGAAGGCAAAAGGAAAATTGCAATTTAATTACCGGAGATCGAAATAACATGTTAATCCAAGTTAAACCACTCAAAGAGCCCGTACTGAATACACAGAGTCACTGAAGAGGAAAGCCAACGAGCTTTGCTAACTTATCAACCGTCAAGATGCCCCTGACACATCAGAACTTCTGGATAGCGCTAGAAAACAGAGAGTCATGACAGTGTTAAGCGGAAGAAATTTGTCAAATTCATTAACCCTGTTCCCCAAAACAACATACGGTTCGACAACATGACGTGCCCGTCATTTCCTGACGTTATGGAATGTTTTTTATTAACTCGACTAGTTAGACGCGCTACCCAGAACAATCAAAGATTTTCTAGAAAGTTAGACTGAAGTTGGTCAAGAGGAGATTTAATAGTTTTTTGAGCAGTCTAAAAAACCCACTGGGTCTTAAAACATCACCTTCCCTTTCATACATCTAACTGGACACAGGCACCACTTTTTCCGAAATGAGGATGCGGACCGTACGAGGAATCACCCTTTCGCACAATTACGCGACAGCTTATTTGTTCGATAAGATTCGAGTCTTACCAGACATGCCCTTCTCAGTCACTGCTCGACTGACTCTTCAACTGTTTAGACGAAACTATTATCCACGGACCGCCCCACCAATTTTGCAGCATCTTTATCTTCCATAAGACCGGACATTGGCAAACATTTATCCGAGATGAGCGGTCGAGTCGTACGAGTGAAAACCCTTCGAGTAATTTATCCAGCGTGGTAGCGAAATGCACAAATGATAGTAGTCAACACGCCTGTAGATCAGTGATCGCAATTGTTGGTAGTGATGACTAGACAGAAGATAGGAATGCTAGACGCCAATGATAAGATTTGTATTGACTGGAGCCAAGAGCGGTGATATGAAACTGAAGAACTAGACAGACACTGGAACAATGAAAGCTTGTAATGGACCTGACATCTCTGGCTAAACTTTAGGTCGTTAGAATGGTGGAAGGTTCAAGTACATTCCACCGAAATCTAGTTCCACGTTATATGGCACCCCATTTTAAGAACCCTTATCGTTCAACTGAGAAAACATCGGCATACCCTTTTCCAAGATAAGGATATTGTTCGTACGAGGAGTCCTGTTTTCAAACAATTACTGCTTAGCTTATTTGTTTCCAGTCACTGACCTTGAATTTATTTGTAGGAACAATACAGAATCTTGTATCAATCACTGGTGTTACAGTGGGTGGGGCTTAGATGAATGCAGCGAGCTGATTGATCGATATCAGAAAAATGAGACTACACCAATCTTGGGTTGGAGTAGCCTGAATAGGACCGGAATAGTTGGCAAGCGCGGATTTTGTAAGAATCAGAGCCTGATTAACAGAGAACGGAAGGATAAGCGAAGGCAGAAACCGAAATGTCGGAGGATTCGAGTCACAGAAAGTCCATTTTAGTAGTTTTTGGTAGTCGTTTTGTTGTTTACGTAGATTCGATGTATTCCAATTGAATCGAACGACATCCCACATTACTTAAGACCCCACAGCAATACACCAGGCTCATATCGACAGCATCTGGTAGAATTAAAGCCAAACAGGGCCCAGTTTGGTGATTTCACGTTGTTACCTTGTTGTTTCCGGTAATTAAATATACTCGCAATCAATCGAACAGCCCCTCAGAATACACCTCCATTATATTAGAGGCTACTAGACCTCATAAATACAACGTGTCACCATAGAAACCAAGATGACGGCCCGCAGTAAACAAAATGGACGACAGAAACATGAGTCATCCTAACAACACGTGCAACGCATGTACAATGGCATTACGTACTACCATAGTAATGGCGTCACAACAAGACCTCTCACGTGGGCTACCGTGACGACCAAACTTAATATTTGATTGTGTCCATCCGGACACACTCCCATCCTTCAACTTGACACCTGTGGGGTTATGCAGCACCTTTGGTGCAATCTCTTGTTGATGTTCTTTTCGAATATGCAATTCATTTTTCTCCACGGTCAGTCGGAAGGACAGTAGATTTTCATCACACGAGAAGTAGTTCGATTTAGATAACGTACGTTGGATATGGTAGGAGAAAAATCACCCTCGAATGATGTGTGAAATCCCACCCGAGGATAAAGTACAATAAACACAGAACGACACACTCGTGTGAATGATTTAATCGATATGGCACTCGTGTTATTTTACCACGCTAGCAATCGTATGTTGCATCCACTTTTGTTTTTCCGCCCACTTTTGTTATACCTCACCAGTTTTGTAATAGCGATCGCCCATTTTTGTTATACCTCACCAGTTTTGTTATAGAACGCCAGCTTTTGTTATAGTTTGATGTCACCATTTTTGTTATAGAAATCGCCCATTTTTGTTATAAAAAAACAGCTAGCCCTTTTGTTATATAAATCGCCAGCTTTTGTAATACATGAAATCAAAACTTGCATTCGCCCCTATTCTGACGTGTGTTTGATGAAAGTGATTTTGGTTGGAGTTGGAGTGTATTTGAAACGTACATGTAAGGAAAAGGGAAACACAAATTCGTTTTTATTCGATGGCCTGCATGCTTGCCTGCTGTTTGCTGTCTGCCTGCTGACCGGCCGGCCGGCCGGCCGGCCTGTCCGCTTGCCTGCCTGCCTGCCTCCTTGCTTGCCTGCCCGATGAGCACCCGGAAGCCCACCCGAAGCCCTCCCGTCCTCCCACCCGCCTGACCACCCGCTTGTCTGTCTGTCTGTCTGTCTGTCTGTCTGTCAGTCCGTCTGTCTGTCTTTCCATTCAGGCTACTTCAGATGTACGTGTGTGAACAAGTTGTGCGTACAGACGTTACTTGTGCAAACCGGTGATTTAACCACTGGTCCAGTCCCCGCTTCTGAGGAGCGGCCCCTCAAAACACCCACCTTTGAGGTGCAAAAACGGTCGCACGTGCGGAATTTTACACTGAAATCACCTCACAAGTACATCCGTTCTCCGTCCGTCCGTCTGTCCATCCCTCCGTCCGTCCGTCCGTCCGTCAGGAAGCAACATAAAACCCAAATGCCCGACGGCTCTCGTTTTCTTTGGTGGTGAGTAAAGGGAGGTTTCTTTCGATGATGAGCATTCTGAAATACTCATTATAATAGTGACTATAGCAGCAATCTTCTTTTTGTCAATCTTCCTTGCAATATTTTGAAAACCGGATGTCTGATCGATCAGATTCATTTATGATGGATTGGTGCTTTATGACTACACCGACGTTCCGCTTTACATTAGAAATTCTGAAAAAATGCAACATAGCCACCTTGGTGGAGAATTGTGTACGCCTGCCTGTCTTCATAGTGTATTGTAAACCAATGTGTATTTGGGTTTGCAAGATATTTTTTCCCTGAGAAATGAATGCATTTACAGTAAGCAGATAATTAATGCTGATATCGCCTACTTCCGGTTCTTAATTATGTCGTGGTAGATCGAATCCAGTTAAAGTGCATCGTTCGGTTTATTGTATGTGTTGTGGGTGTATGACGGCATGGGATGGGGCTCGGGTGGAGGGGGTGGGTTATACTGCATTGCATGGTGGAGACTACATATTTGTTTGTAAATGTTATGTATGGTAGTGTTGTGTTGACTCTCTAAGCTTTTCACCGCACGTTCTCAGCGGTAACGCGTGGGACTATAGTCTTGATCATGTGTTCTTTTATTGATATTATACAGAGGTGGTAGTCTTCGCCACTCCAATCTATTTAAGCATGGCCAAGTATCAATCTGAACTGTTATTGCCTTATTGTACTGGTCACTGTTCTATGCTTCTGGAAGGCGTCTACTCTCCAAAACACGCCAAATCTTGAGACTGAATCTAACCAACTCATCTGTCCTAAAACGATCGACAAATTCTGTAATCCACACATAACACATGTAACAATCAAAAACATTCCTGTGGCGGACCCAGGAAATGTAGCAGTCCTTTTTAACTAAAGTAAACAAAACAAGTTCTGCTTTGCTGGTAAAATTGTACTCAGTCCCCAAATGCTCAGATGGGATTTTTTTTTAAAGAGACTGGGATTTAAACGATTGATTAAGTTTGACTTTATCTCCATGTTGTGTTACTATTAGCTCTTGTGCGTAAATACGTGGCGCCTAGGCTAACACCAATAAATAAATGGATAAATAATCAGAGAAGCAGCTGTTAAAGTCGCGTGTGTTCTATACACGTTTATAATGCAGTGAATAGATAATACAATAAGAATCCATCAACTTCCACGGTTCTAGACATGTGCGAAATTCCGTTGTCAAAGGAAAGACCACAAATGTTATGAGGGCTTGAAACATGGGAAAATTAACCAAGCGTTTGACATCCTGCGGCAGCATAGAATGATCGGGTCATTTTCTTTCACCAATCTGCTACTACAGACAACTAATCTGTATATACAGATTATAATAAGACAGTTTTTACAATTTATCAGTTGACTGTCATCAGTAGTATAGCTCGGTCACATCAACCCTCATTTGGGGGACTCCGGAATTGACGTCATCCAGTGGTGCATTATGGGTGTCAAGTGTTTGTCGTGGTTGTCGTGGTAGCGTACGTAAGCGGTCATCTTGTGACGTCATCATCATGGTAATACGTGGTGTTACTGCGCATGCGCAGCGCGTACTGTTAGGGTGACGCGTGTTGCCGTCGTCCATTTTGTTTATAGGAGGCCGCCATCTTTGTTATTATGGTGACACAGTATTGCTAGGTAACCCAAATCATAATACCACAATAGGAGCGTGCTCTACGGGTGTGTTCAAACCAACAGGAGTATTTCTAATTACCCAAATAAACCCGACATTGACGGGAAATCGCTCAAATTGTCTTTTAAGTCAACATTCCGCGTATTCTGAGTACCCCAACCCCTATATATATATATATATATATATATATATATATATATATATATATATATATATATATATATAGGCTTTCAGTAAGAAACAAAAGAGCATTCGACCCAATGGAAATACACAGAATTACCCAAATGAACCCAAAAATGACCCAAAGTCTGTTCCAGGGTCCCCTAAACGAGGGTTGATATGACCAAGCTATATCAGTGTTATCGTGAATTAGATAAACGGTTTATACAAATAACGTTACTAAAGTGCTAAAGTGGGCGAATTTTTACAAGAACCGCCTTTTCCTCGCCACCCCTCAACCCCCCCCCCCCCCACTCCCCTCCCGTCTCAGGTCCAAAGGTGTGTTATTCTTATGTGTCCCATCGCTCCGCAGTGCATTGCTGGGGTGAAATCAGTTAGTACTAGCTAGTACTAGATAGCTATCTCGTGATGGAATCATCGCGGCGACACGTAGTGTTTTGGAGTATTCACAGCGGCAACAGAAATACACGTGTTTGAGTGGCCTATTTTCGTTACAAGGGCCTGTCACGTTAGAGTAGAAGGATAGATATTGTTCTTTCTGAGTTGCACGAACGTTCCCGTTTAACGTTTATTAGTCTTCCAAAGTTCGACGTACGAGTCGAACGCTAAAAGACCTTCTCAACTAATTTTCTGAAAACAATTGTCAAAGTCTAGCTGTGTAAACACGAGCTCCCCAAAGGCTTGGATTATTCGTCGGTTTTTTGTCGGGTCGAATTCAAATAATTGCAAATAAATGAATTCGACGCGACAAAAATCCGATGCTTAATCCAGGCCTAAGGTGGCTACCTTCATAACCAAATTAGTCGACAAAAACACATGCCACCCCCCCCCCCCCCCCACACCCTGAAATACCTTCTCTGTGTGACCATTCACCACACATTACCTTGATGATTGAGTCGCAAAACAATCCTTGATGTAAGCTATCAAGACAACTCACATGACACCCTTAATGTTCTGCGATATGAGATCATTCGCATGTCCTTCAAAATATTGCAAGATATATGAATAAATTCACAGATTGTATGTTCTGGGATTTTTAGGTCAGTCAATAATTGCATTTTTGCAACATATTGAAAAGTGTTAAAGTTTATTGCCACATGGGTGTTTCCTCACAAATCATCTTTCATTTACTAGATCTCTTTATTAATACATTTAATCCACGAACCCCGTTTCACATATTGGTGCGTCCATGCAGATTTCAAAAGTAATGAGGGCATTGTAATTTTTGTTTTTCACTTTGAATCATCTCAATTTTTTATACAATGGGGATCATTGACTTTCGATTTTTTTTTAAATTAGATGTTTACGATAGGTTAATTTTTTTTTAAACTATAGCAGAAAATAAAACTGGCTTTTCTGTCCTATTCAGGGTCAATATGGTTTGTAACCATTTTTCCTCATTTCGAGATAGTACCTCGTTATAATGAGATATTAACTCGAGATAGTAGAAATCGTATCTTGGCATAAGGAGAAAGCATCCTTTTATAATGAGCAAACATCTTATTATCTTGAGATAGAAAGTGGTTATAACGAGAAAAAAAACTTTATAACAAGAAAAGATGGTGTTATAATCACAAGACATTCCGCCATGTAAAGCAGAGACTTCACTGTCTTAAAGTGGAATAGCGTGTTTGAATAAGCCGAAAGAGTATAGCTCGCATTTTAGGCCTCTTTTGCAGGAGGGAAATGGGAAGGAGAAGTGACGTAACAGCGTGATGCATTGTGGGTGTAACGTGACGTCACTTCCTAGGTCCGGCAAATGGAAGCCTTCCTACGCTTTATATACTACTTACCTTGGGTTACCGGCAGCAATGCCAGTTAGTTTATCCCTCAGTCAATGATGTTATGTGAAGTGATATACCGATAGTGAAGCTTTGGTAAAAAAATAATAAATACAACTTTCAGAAGATAGTGTGCGCGCCCTCTTCTATTGCTAAATACGAAGGGCACTCAACTCAAATAAAAATACGACAATGACTGAAAATCGCACAAGTCCTCTGTTTTCCAATGGTGATCCACGAACAATGGTCTGCAGTGACAATCATCGGCAGATAGTGGTCGTCCACAGTGTCCACAATTTCTTAAATAAGTCCATGTGACGTATGTAAAGGCGTAGTTCACATGTGTCACAATTCACAAAGGAGCACATTTATGTGCTGATATGTGACGTATATGAAAACGGATTTCTCATACGTCACATAGACGCACTTCTATGTGCCGGTTAGAGTCGTGTGTGCAGTCAAAGGAGATAACTCCGTAAGGGCTGACTGTGGGTGGATCGGGCAGAATCAAATTAAGCAATCTGATTAGTCAATTCGAAAGAAATAGGAGGGGGCTAAAGAAACTGAAGCATTTTGATTGGTCAATTCAAAAGATAGAGCAGAGAACACGCAATAAGTTCAGGTAGTGAAAGATACAAATAGTAACACAATACAGCCTCGTTTCTATTGCATAGTCTCTTCTGCACTACCGGAGTAAACTCCAGAAAAAAGAGACGGGTCCATGGCACTACGTGCCAATCAGATACATGGGTTAGATGTACTTAGAATAGATGGAAAGGGCACTAAAACGAAGAACTTGAGCGATTTCCAGTCCGTGTCGGGTCCACTTGGGTAATTAGACATACTCCCGTTAGATCCAACACGCCCCAAGAACACACTCTACTGCAGTACTAGCCTTTGGGTTGCTAAGCAACAACGTGCCACCATAGAAACCAAACTGGCGGCTTTCTATAAACAACATGGACGATGGAAACACGTATCACCCTAACAACTCGCGCTGCACATGCGCAGTAACCCACGTATCACCATGGTGATGACATCTTAAGTTCACCGCGCCCGCGGGATTCCGTTTGACGTCACATTGTTGCTATTTTAAAAAAAAAGCTATGACGTCACAATGGGGTCCGGGAGGGGTCCGGCAAATAGGGGTTAAAAATCACACCATATACTACTCACGGCGATTGGCAAACACGTTCTTCAACAACATATATTAACGCACTCTAAAATCGGTTGGATTGACAATCAACACACATTTACTTGGATGGGTTAACATGCACCCAATTGGGTTCATATTTTCTCTGCCCAGTTGATTTGCATTAATTCTCAATTCATCTGATTTCAGTGTAAGGCTATCTTTAGCTCAATGGAAAATTTTATACGGTTGATCTCAGAGCAGAACCTTCAAAACCTGCTCTTCTTGAATTCAACGTAGGAACTTTTAGTCTGTACGAATTGTGTCACTCTCCGTTTCCAGACAATCAATTCAAACTCGAGACCAATACTGTGAACATAAGTGCATCTCTCTGCATAAAAATGCAAAGGAAAACCGAAAGATACACAGTGTGTGCGATGAAGATAAGAACGTATATAGGACTACGTGCTTCAAAGTGTCAAAAACGACACTGACCATCACATGGTTCAAACAGGTAAGGCCACCTCAAATTCAAGGTCTATTCAAGGACTTTTCCAGGACTCTTGTAATTTTTTTCAAGGACTCTTCTACACCCAATATTTCGATGAACGTAGCAATTTATGCATGTTCGTACCTTTAGAAAAAAGTGATACTTGTGGTACAAAGTGGAGATAATTTGAAGAAGGAGCAGAAGTGAGCATTAATCCTAAAAACTCAACACTTGACAATTTTCTGGAAAGCTTCAAGGCACTGTGTCAAGGGCGGATTTATTTTTTGCCCATTTCTTGTGAACAGGAATATAAACTATATGAATTACTTAGTCCACTGATATGTTTGGGAAATTCAAGAGCTATGGAAGGTTGTTGGCCAATTTTCAAGAGCTTTTCACGGCTAAAAAGCAGAGTCCGACAATGACTTTTTAATACAAAAGTGAAATTCAAGAAATTTTCAAGACCCTGTATGAACCCTGCATCAAGACTCCACTTAAAGAATGTTGAATCAGAAATTCTCATTCCATTCTAATCCATTCGTGAAAACAACAAACCTGCCGCCAATGTCTGTGAAGTGAAGTCACTTCAGGTGCGCTTCGTCGCCCGAATGCCCCATATACTAACAGGGATGTATTTTTTTGTTTCTCGACTCGACCATTTAATTTAGAAAAGACAAGCTATTATTCCCCCGACTCCACAATCTGCCATGATTCTTCACTAACCCCGAATGGGCATCGAAACATTAGCGTTATAGTTCTAATTTCAAGTATTACAAAAGCTGGCGATTTATATAACAAAAGTGGTTAGCTGTTTTTTATAACAAAAATGGGCGATTTCTATAACAAAAATGGTGACCTCGAACTATAACAAAAGCTGGCGTTCTATTACAAAACTGGTGAGGTATAACAAAAATGGGCGATCACTGTTACAAAACTGGTGAGGTATAACAAAAGTGGACGGTATAACAAAAGTGGTTGCCACAATCGTACCATATCGATTAACCCATTCACACGCGTGTGTCGTTCTGTGTATATTCGAGATGAACCGTAGAGTCGTAAGAGCAAAAACCCATCGAGTGTGTAGTGTGCCGTTCTGTGTATTTCTGGAATGACTTGAATTTTGTTAGACGTCAGGTTGGACGTGTGGAATCACTGGAATGTGAAAACGTTGTGTAAAGAGAGCTTGCTACACTGTTAACCTTTACTCAACGGACAGGGTATCAAAATTTATTATTTTAATTATTTTTATTTCAAATTTAAAAAAATATCAACAAAACTGTATCGTGTGACTCCTCATCGGAATGAGCTCTATGAGATCGTTCCAATGAGGTGACACATGATGCGGTTTGGTAGAAATTGTTTGAAAAACAAATTTTTTCAACTGATCAACCCTTTACCCAACGAATCGCCCGCATCCGCCCGCGTAATATGCAAATTCAGCAGTTGAAAAAATATTATTTTTCAAAATATTTCAACAAAACCACATCATGTGACCCCTTGTTGGAACGAGCTCGTCGAGCTCGTTCCAACGAGGGGTCACATGATATAGTTTAGTTGAATTTTTTTTTTAAATTTGAAAAAAATGCTATTTAAAATAATAAATTTTGATATCGTCTGCGTTGGGTAAAGGGTTAAGTTATGAATTACTAGGGCGTATACGGCCCATTCTTTAGGTAAATGGTTAAGCCATATGAACTAATCTCTATGACATCACATTATGATTTTTCATTAAATTCCTTTCTAATATGACAAGAAAAAAAAAGTGTTGATACTTTTAAGAGAGACATGGTAACTAACCAATATTTCAAAAGGTTATCAACTGCAGAATGCATCACTGAATTCTACATATTACATTTCTTTGAAAATCAGCGAAAACGTCACTTTTTCAATTTATGAGTGTTGCAGAATAAACAAAAGACGCTGATTATTTCAAATGGCATTGTGTGGGTTTGAACCAACGCCAAAATAGTTTTCTTCGACACTAATCCCTAGGGAAGCATACTAAACCACGATCACCACAACTCAGTGAGCTCGTTCCCGTGAGGCATCATAGGTTGTGCTTGTGAGACAAACAATTGGAAAACAGAACAAACTATATTGCGCTAGTCGGCTTTTGATCGTTACGTTGGGCGGAGGGTTAAGAATTTTAGGATGATTTCGGCTAAAATTATGTGCACTGCACTCCATCCCTGGAGTGAACTACAGGTGGGAGGTCGAACCACAATAAACCTTAAGAAAAAAAATTCAATTTCGTGTAATATATGTGATGTCAGTTTATGTTTGCATTATGTTATGTTATCTATTGGACATGTATGTCATATACCCATGTATGGGGATGAAAGACAATAAAATTATTATTATTATTATTATTATTATTACAACTATAGCTTCCCTAGGCAGTTGGTGCTGATGGAAACTCTCTTGTCGTGTGCGTGGTTTAGTATAATTTCACTAGGGCGTTGGTGCCGAAGGAAATTCTCTAGGCGTGTGCGTGGTTTAGTATAGCTTCACTAGGCGGTTGGTGGCGAAGGACACTCTCTCGGCGTGAGTATGGTTTAGTATAGCTTCACTAGGTGGATGGTGCCGAAGGAAACTCTCTCGGCGTGGGCGTAGTTTAGTATACCTTCGCTAGGGTGTTGGTGCCGAAGGAACTCTCTCGGCGTGTGCGTGGTTTAGACTAGCTTCACTAGGCGGTTGGTGGCGAAGGAAACTCTCTCGGCGTGTGTGTGGTTTAGTATAGCTTCACGCGGTTGGTGCCGAAGGAAACTCTCTCGGAGTGTGCGTAATTTAGTATAGCTTCGCTATGGCGTTGGTGCAGAAAAAACTTTCTCGGCGTGTGTGTGGTTTAGTATAGCTTCGCTAGGCGGTTGGTGTCGAAGGAAACTTTCTCGGCTTGTGCATGGTTTAGTGCAGCTTCTCCAGTCGGTCGATGATCCACCCGCGTAATTTACATATTGAACAGTCAAAAAAAGAATAGTTTTAAAAAATATTTCAACAAAACCATGACATGTGACCCTCATTGAATGTTCTAGAAAGAAATGAAAAAAAATAAAAGCACAAATCTTGATATCATGTGCCTTATGTAAATGGTTAATTGTACTCACTGGTGGTTAGTGTTGCAACATGTTAAGTGGAATGTCATGATAACACGCTGGCCTTTGTAAGTATCAAGCCTGTATCACCAATCCGATGACATTAAACCGATAAGCCCGTTGCTTGTGGCTTCAGTTTGAACGATCATAGAAATTGGTACTAGATTGTAAGACCCGATTGCCACTACCAATAACCTGTCTGGAAACCATTACAAACATTTTTGGGAACGCCGCGTACTCCGTGTTATGTGATATAGACTTTTAACCCTTTACCCAACGTAACGGCCAAAACCGGCCAGCGCTATTCTCAAAAATCGCCAATTAATTTTCATTATTTTTTTCATTTTTTGTCTCAAAAACATAGGTTATGACCCCTCATTGGAACGAGCTCGTCGAGCTCGTTCCAATGAGAGGTCATAACCTATGTTTTTGAGACAAAAAATGAAAAAAATTAGTTATTCAAGAATTTTTTTTGCAAGTGTCGTCTGCTTTTCATGTTAGGTAAAGGGTTAAAAAACCAACCCGTTGTTTTTATATAATAGTAGGATAAGTTGTAGCACATGCTGGAATTTGAAGTGACTTCATATTTTTTCACGTTTTGGTGTTGAAAGCTCCATTTGAAATTTTATCGTTCCGTGGACATTAAATTGATTTTACTAGATTTAAAGAAACTGTTGTGAGTAAAACAGTGAACTAGAAACTGTAACCATGATATACATATATTTTCTTTTTGTCCTATATCTAAACATTTATTTCAATATCCTATTTCATCAGTGTGAGAAGTTTCGTGCAGTTACATCTTGTGTAATGTCGAAAAGCATCTGGATAATATAATTATATATCTTTTTTATATATAGTAAATCTGCATGGAATTGATGCAAACAACCAATCTCAGTAGTAATGGGGTTGCCTAGCAACTGTTGCTAAGGACAACGGGATTTTAAATGCACATTCCAAGAATGGATTTAGAAAGTCCCACGTGAAAGGTTGTCTTTCTATGGGCGTTAAAAGGTTTTTTCTAGATTTAAACAAGCCCTAGATAGGGTAAAACATTCCCAAGCAACCGTTTCTAAGATGGCTGCATCTTATTTCACTCGATATGGTAGAGTGATTATAATACCCCCTGCATCAGTATGGGATGTTTCATGCTTTTATCAACAAACGGGCAATTTATGTTAAATTTTACATCGCGTCTCGCAATACAGTTCACATTGTCTTCATTGACCAAGGACAACGGCTAAAGACTAACATCCAAAAATATATCGGAACGTTATGCTCACTGCACAATATATCTGTACAATATATCGAAACGTTGTTCTCTCTTGCGCACTGTAAAATTCATCTGGACGTTGTTCTCCCGAACTCATTTTACGATATATCGGAACGTTGTTCTCCGTGCTCACTACACAATATATCAGAACGTTGTTTTCCTCTCCTCAATGTAGAATATATCGGAACGTTGTTCTCTCGGGCTCAATATACAATCCATAGGAGCGTTGTTCTCCAGTACTAAATGTACAATATTATCGGAATGTTATTCTGCTGTTCACACTGTATAATATATCGGGACATTGTTCTCCCGTGCTCACTGTTCAATATATCGGGACGTTGCTCTTCTCTACTCACTGTAAAATATATCGGAACGTTCTTCTCTCGTGCTCACTGTACAATATATCAGAATGTCATTCTGCTGTGCACAGTGTACGATATACCGGAATGCTGTTCTCCCTTACTCGCTGTAAAATATATAGGAACGTTGTTCTCCAGTGCATACTACACAATATATCGGAACGTTGTTCTCTTGTGCTCACTGTACAATACAACGAAAAGTTGTTCTCCTGTGCTCACCTGTACAATATACCGAAAACGTTGTTCTCCCGTTCTCACTGTACAATATATCGGAACGTTGTTCTCCTGTGCTCACTATACAGTATAGTATATCGGAATGTTGGAGATATCAGATCGAGATAGCCTTATACCAGCCTGAGACCGATGGTAAAAGGCTGAAGTGAAGTTACCAAGGGCTGATATCATGGCCGACCAAGTAACAACCTCTTCAGTTATTAAACCAGAGCAAATAATTTCAAAATGTTCTTAGATCTGTTACAGGTTTCTGAACAGTGTTTTTTTTCTCATTCTTTTCACAAAGTCCGAAATTTCTTCTTCTCCTAGTCCAGCTATCCGAACGTCTCGGCTTCCCAACTGGGGAAGCCGTGGCGTGCGGATAGCCTAAGTATGTCTTCTCCCGCTTCGACAAATCTGTGCTAGCGACTCGGAATTTTTAAGTTTGCGTTGAAATTGCTGTAAAACTCGCTTCTTTCTTCTCTTCCTCCATTATATCGTTACTTATTCCTGTCATAAATTCCTCGCCATTCAAAAACCCTCACTTCAAAGCTCTCCATTATATAACACCAGTTTTCTCGTTTGTGCTCAACGAGTAAGGGTTTCGCTGTAAACAAATAGGTTGCGCCCAGTAACGACGCATTAAGGGACACAACTCTGGCTTGGTTCATATCGTCCGAGATCGTCACCATGTCAGCCGATTTGAAGTCATATTAGCCGAGCTTGATAACTGGGAGTTATGGGAAAGAAAATCATATCCAATAAATAAATGATTTTTGTCCTCTCATTCAGCCTCCTACGCCGACCTTCAACCTCTAAACCTTTTGCATCCGAAATCCCCCTCCAGCTCGACAAATCACTTCAGGACACGATAGCTACAGTGAGTGTGAGCGCCGATCTGGTTGCCAAAAATACAGACTGAAACATGCAAATTACATGAACGGACTGTTAATTAATCCCGCACTTATTTTTCCTAATTTACTGCGCTGTTGAAATATCTTACCTTGAGATAAGTATACCCTGGATGTTCGTTTTCTCCATTCACATCCACTTTGTGGGTGAGTTGAAATTTTGGGACAAACCCACCACCCGGTCTAGCGTATTTTATACCGTTCATTATTTCTGTTCCATTAGCTCCTGGTTCTTCCTGAAATAGGAAAAGAATACGTGATTGTTGAATTTTTACTGCTATGTAATGGATTACCCTTTTGTTTAGCAAATCCAATAGTCTCCACCCACATTTAAAATAATAATTAAAAAAAAAAAAAAAAAAAAAAAAATAATAATAATAATAATAATAATAATAATGAGATCAATTTGTAATCATTAACCGGGTTTCCAAAATTCACTCAACGAACGAAGGATGGCCAACGTCGGGTCGTATCACAGCGAGGGGAAGGGGTCTGGATCTTGAGAATAAAAATGTTACTTAGTTTCAACATTATGCGGTGAAATTCAGTTTTGACGTTTTCTAATCATCGGTCGAAAATATTATCACAGCGTTGCATATTTTCTAACAACGTGAATGCAAAACTTGAAACTGACGTAAAAACGTTCAAAATAGCGCTGAAAATTTAGAAGCAAATCATAAGTTCAAATGACCCGATGACGGCGCGAAAACCAATGGGAACACGAGTGATTATTTTTGGCTCGATAGGCCGCGATCGAATCGTCCGCAAAATTTGACGCCCGATCACTGAGGGACACACGCAACGATTTTTCTAGAGACTGATCGCGATAATAGAATCGAGCGAAAATATCAAACATGCTTGATCGGTGCGAACAGGATCGGCGAGTTCAGTCGCCGTCACCGTACTGGGCAGACGAGCGAAATTTAGAAGCGATTTCAATATAGGTGCTATCTAGCGAAAAATAATCGCTCATGTGCCCCTTGCTTAAATTTCAAACCTATGTTTAATAGGTAGTTGCGCTGATCACAAAATGAACGCTTTAATGAATAATAGTCCAAGTAGCCTATAATTTCAAGTGACGTAAAAAATCAAAATGGCGATAAATCGAAAAACTAATAAAAAAAAATCTCTTCTATTTTTTAGCTTAACAGAATATTGAAATTTCATAGAATCCAACGGTGCTTAATTTTTAGACGTTGATTCCCATGACGTCACTACAGTATAGTCACCGTGGAGTGGTCATAATCCACGCTTGGGTAGTGATGTACACGCATGCGTTTACCCGAAGCACCGGATTGTACCCAATATTTCATTAATTAAATTTTTGATGATTATTCTCAGTATTAAAGGTTGAGAATTTCCTCGAACGGCAACACATTTTTAAACATGGATGTGCAGAGAGTAATATCCCAAAAAGTCGAAATTTTGAGCCTGAAAATGAGGTTGTTCATAAAAAAGGTAAAGAAAACAACGTAAAAATTCGCATTTCTCTAATCGTGGCTGGAATCTTGATATCAAAGCACAGAGGTGTACAAATTATACAAACCAGAGACCAATACAATAGATCTTTTACAATTGTATTTTCCCCAATTGTATTTTCTACAAGTGAATATAAATGATGGAATTGAATCATTAGCATTCTAAAAGATATGGCAATTTGCCAACTGACAAATGGCCACATCTTTGAAAATGCTAATGGTTCATTTGAATTAGTTATTTCCATAAATAGAAAATACAATTCTGAAAAATACAACTGTAAAAGTTTTATAGTATTGGCTTCTTAAGGCAGTTTGTAAAATCTCAGATTTGTTTGTTCCTTTAACCCTTTACCTAACATGAACAGCAGACGACACTTGCAAAAAAAAATCTTGAATAACTAATTTTTTTCATTTTTTGTCTCAAAAACATAGGTTATAACCCCTTGTTGGAACGAGCTCAATATTTTGAAAAGTAATTGGCGATTTTTGAGAATAGCGCTGGCCGTTTTTGGCCGTTACGTTGGGTAAAGGGTTATTAAGTACAAGAAAATGAGAATTTTAATGAAGAATGTTCAAAACAGCCTTTAATCTGAAGTAGCGTAAAACCTACAAAATGGCGATAAATAAAAAACTATAACATGCGTGTCTTCTAATGTTTGAGTTGTACAACCTACTAAAATTTCATAAACATTCGACGCATTTTAATTGTTTAGATCCCCTCACCCATATCGTCACTCTAGAGGTCGGCATTAACGGTTGGGAATTTTCTAGGACGGCAACACCAGTTAGTTATATCTTTTGTGGAGACTATATTCTCAAACTTTTGAAAGACTGAGGCTCAAAATGAGGTTGAAAATAAAAGTTAAAGAAAAACCACCCTATTGCTCGCATCTCAGGCCCAAAATCGAATAAAAACATAAAGGTACACAAATTGAAGTGACAACTAATGGGTGTGTGAAGTTTCATGACTTTATCCCATAGAAATACGGGACTACAGGACCCACAAAAGTTGCGTTTTTAAACCTTTACCTAACATGAAAAGCAGACGACACATGCAAAAAAAATTCTTGAATAACTAATTTTTTTCATTTTTTGTCTCAAAAACATAGATTAGGACCCCTCATTGGAACGAGCTCGACGAGCTCGTTCCAATGAGGGGTCATAACCTTTGTTTTTGAGACAAAAAATGAAAAAAATAATGAAAATTAATTGGCGATTTTTGAGAATAGCGCTGGCCTTTTTTGCCGTTACGTTAGGTAAAGGGTTAATGAAAAATGGCCAAAATGGTATAACATTTGAAGTCACGTAAAAACGTCGAAATGGCGACAAATCGAAAAAGTAAGAAACATGTTTGTGTGTACAATATACTAAAATTTCAAGCATTTTATTTTTATATTTTTTTAGACGTTGACACGCCCACCCCCATCCCCATTACGTCTCTACATAGGTCGGTATTAATGGTTGGTAATTTCCTATGCCAGTAACATATTTTTGATATGTTTTTTGTGGATGTTATATTCTTAAAATTTCGAAAGACTGAGGCTCAAAATGAGGTTGAAAATAAAAAGTAAAGGAAAAAAACATAAAATTGGCATCGCTCGCATTGGGGCCCCAAAGCTGAAATAAAAATATAGATGTGCATAAGTTCAAGTGACGTATAATGGGTGTGTGAAGTTTCATAGCTTTATCCCACATAAAACATGGAGCGACTTGACCCAAGAATGTAGCATTTCTAATGAATGACCAATATAGCCTGAAATGTTAAGTCACATAAAATAATCTAAAATGGCGATAAATCGAAAAATTAAAAAGACACGTCTCTTATGTTTCGGCATTAAGGGCTGGGGATTTCCTTGGACTACAACACATTTTTAGATATGTGATTATGACGAGGCTTAAAATGAGATTGAAAATATAAGGTAGAAAAAAACCCCGTAAAATTGGCATCGCTCACATCAAGGTTTCAAAGCTGAAATAAAATCGTAGGTGTGCACTAGTTGATATATCGAGTAATGGATGTGTGGTGAAGTTTTATAACTCCATCTCTTAGAATTATGGTGCTACTGGACCTACAAAACTAGCGTTTTATTAAAAATTATCAAAACATTTAAATGACGTCAAGCGTCAAAAATGGTTAAATATATTTAAAAGTTTTTGAGAAGGTGGGTTTGATACCCGAGTTAATATTGAAAGGTGAATTAAAAAGCGTAACTTGGATATTGTTTTAGATAGAGGTCGGAAATCAAAAATCTAAAATCCAGTTGGTTAATGCCGGATAAGTGTTAACAATTGTGAACAAGTTCATCTTGTCAAGTTGGTAAGTTTAGCTTTAAAGAAGTGGCCTCCGTAATATTAATAAGAAAAAATAACAGTTGAGAATTTCCCGGTCGTCACCACATATTTAGGTATATTTTTGTGGAAAAAAGATAGTTAAAAAAAGAAGTGGGCCTTGATGAAAAGAAGAAAAAATCCATGTAAACTGAACGTTCTTTGGATAAAGATCGAAAAAAAAAATCTGGCCCCACAATGCTCAATGGCGAATGACGTTTGTCAGGTGTGTCAGATTTGCTGAGGTATCTGCAGAAATGTGGCCGAAGTTGGGCGATGAAAAAACAAAAAAGATTAGGCTAAAAACGTGCTTTGATTCTCAGGCAATCCCTCATTGAATTTGTACCCCCCACACTGGACATTTTTACTGCCTTTCAGTGTCTTCCAATATTAGTACAAACTCAGGGAGACCCGAAACCTTTTACATTTTTTGCTTGATGCATATTTATTTAGTCGCATCTCCAATATGTTTGCCTTGTTACAATTTACGGGTGAGTGCAGGCACTCTCCCATAAATTGTAACAAGGCAAATCCCCATAGATTAAATACTCTTATTTCAAAGATAATATGAAGCTCATCGAAAGAATATGAAGCCTTTGAGTTGCAGTACCTATAGTTCGTTTTTTTTGCTCACCAATGAAGTTGTGTGAGCTAATGTCATAACCCGAGGTGCGTCGACACTTGTGTTAACGTTATTATAAGAGTCCACTTTGACTTTCCACCCTGTTACTACGCACCTCAAACTGTTTCTATGGCTTACAATTACCCACAGACCCTAACCCAGTGATATTTTTTTGATTTTTAAAGAGTTGTTGCAATGTTAGACTTTTTTGTCAGTGTGGACTTGGAAAGTTTCTGACATGTTATGCAATTCATGAGTGGAAGCTACCACCGGTATGCTGTGGCTTTTATATTTCATGTATGTGTTAAAAGCGTCAATATAGGTCAACATTAACCTATATTGATGCATTTAACACATATATGAAATATATAAATATATACAAATTGATCATAAACACCAATAAATAAATAAATACAAATTGATCACGTGCAAATTTACCATGAACCGAATTTGCACGTGATCAATTTGTTTCATCACCTCGTGGATTTCGAACAGTCACGATGCAGTTCTTAACCCTTTACCTAACGTAACGGCCAAAACCGGCCAGCGCTATTCTCAAAAATCGCCAATTAATTTTC
The DNA here is from genome assembly GCA_031216915.1 of Pictodentalium vernedei. Taxonomy (NCBI): domain Eukaryota; kingdom Metazoa; phylum Mollusca; class Scaphopoda; order Dentaliida; family Dentaliidae; genus Pictodentalium; species Pictodentalium vernedei. The sequence continues at coordinate 127,382,931 of CM062289.1, read as the reverse complement.
ATTATTTTTTTCATTTTTTGTCTCAAAAACATAGGTTATGACCCCTCGTTGGAACGAGCTCGTCGAGCTCGTTCCAACGAGGGGTCATAACCTATGTTTTCGAGACAAAAAATGAAAAACTTTAGTTATTCAAGAATTATTTTTGCAAGTGTCGTCTGCTTTTCAGGTCAGGTAAAGGGTTAAATAATATACCCTTGACGTTCTATACGGTATTTGAAGTCACATTTTCAAAATCATTTCAGCTTTGTATTGGAATTATGAGAACTAAAAGGTCATTTGAATTAACGTTCACTTGATTTTACTTTATGCAGTGAAATGTAACTCAATTTGACGTTTTCCGCCCTTCAGGCTGAAAACACATAATAGCATTAAATATTTTCCGAACATCGAGATAAAAATATGACAATGCACCACACAAACTATTCATTTAGCTGTCTGTGAATTATTTTACTGGGAATTTGTAAGGTTTTGGTGCTCACAAAATAGAATGGTACATTTGAAAACGTGATGTGACGTAAAACGACCGAAAATGCCCAATAGCGCAAAGTATTTTCTGACAATCTGAAGACAAATGTGAGAGCACACCACATAAACTATTCCTTTAACGTATGTGAATTTTCTTCTACCAGGAATGTGTTGCAGATTTAGAGTTTGGTTGGAAACTAAATGGAATGACAGATGTGAAAAAGTGAAATGGCGTAAAAACTTCGAAAATGGCATTAAATAATAATAAAAAATACCGGGCATCAAATTTTTTTTATTTGTACAAAACACTAAATTTTCCTGAAACACCAAAGAACTTAAATTTTTTACACATTGACCCCTCTGACGTCAATGGCTGGTTCGATCATAACTATGGAGAATTTCACAAAAACGCCAACACATTTTCAGATATGTTTTTCTGGAGAAAATACTTCCAAAATTTAATAAAGGACAGCCTCACGGAGTGACTGGACCTAAAAAAAATCCCGCAAACTTAATGTTATTTTGGATAAAGGTCGAACATCGAAAATCTAAAAACGAGATTCATAAAGTACGGATGTTTTCAAAACACTTAGAATGTTTTCACGAGTGTGTGTCAAAGGCAAGCACACTTAAACAGCAATATGAAGAAAAATAAAAGAAAAAGGGATTACAATTTAAATATATCATTTTATTATATACCTATCAATGATACGCCGTGCTTTTAACCCATCGAGTCCTGTTCGTCGGATCACACTGAGTGGTTTTCCGATTCCGTATCAGATGGCTGGTCTCAGAACGTGGACGGCACTGGAGAAAACGAGTCCGCCTAGGTTACCAACCCTTTATGGGTAAGCTTCATTTGTGTAAATAAACACTATCGAATACCGTGAATTTCTAGTATTGTTCTTAACCAATATTATATGTCGTAACCCCTATTAATCACAATAAAATATCATTGTTTTCTTACTTCATTGCTATTTTAATGCGTGAATCTGACTCTGATGCAGAGGAATGAAATGCTGAATGATTTCAACTTAGGAAACTTTAAAACGCTCTTTTACGAAGTACCCCATAATTTTACAAGTGTTGTTTGTTTGAAAATAAATGTAGTTCTGGTTACAACTGCGCGTTTTTACCTTTATATTGATTTCTCGTGTGAAAAGTGAATTTCCTTAACGGCATGTAATAAACAGATCATTATGGCAGTAAAGTGATCTGGTGTGTCGCATTCCGGCTCGTTGACGAGGTCAGATCACCGGACCACACGCGTCGCCTTCGTCGCCTTCGGCGCCTCGTGTGATCCAGAGATCCAACCTCGTCAACTCGACGGAACAGGACAAACCAGATCACTTAAAAGTCATTTCATCTTCGTTGAATAACACAACTAGATGGAAATATATACAGTATTTCGGTAATTTGAAACATTAGTTTAATCAACATCAGTCATGATATGTTTTGAATAGGTAAGATTTTTACTTTGATTTGAAAACTGGAAGAGATGAAGCTACGATCACAATTAGGGTAACTGTTTAAAATGTCTTAGAACATTGCTACTGTAGGAAAACCCCCATATGAGGCTAGGCCATGCGAGGTCTGTTCCTGTTGGTTGTGGCATGAGGAGTGAAGGGTGCGTATCAGCAGATACGTTTCGACAAAATCTAAAATGTAAGTAGGAGCTTGGTTAGATCGTGCCGTGTATGTAAACAGAAGAAATTTGAACACTATTCCAGCTGCAATACGAAGCTAAGAAGACTTATTGATTGAAGAATAATGTGTTTGTTTTTCTTTGTGCTAGTCACAAAGCGAGAATCTGTATTTTGTATTATCTACAATCTATTTAACTGCTTGTTGGAGATACCACTTAGGAGGGCAATGCAATAGTGCACCTTAGAACAGAGATAAATGCATGCACCAGACATTTTTGTTAACATCAGATATTCCGAATGTGAAAATTAGCAGACGGACAGATCTTCGACGGACAATACGCGACGTCATGGTCACAATACACATCGAAGTTTCTGAGAGTGGTAGATGGGTTGATAATGGTGTCACCAATTATAAGAGTGGGCAAAGGATCTTGAACCCAGTTTTACAATTCATTTTTGCAAACATCAAAAGTGTTGGTATGAGAAGTTATACTCACCGAGTCAAAAAATAAAACATTGCAGATACTACAGGAATCCGAGCATAGTTCACCCGGGATTGATGTCAGCTTTTGCAAGGAAGCATTGATTGTAACGAGGGGCACCCTTTCACTGTCCATCTCTTTTACCTTCCGTTACAGGAGTAGTTCCGCCCTATCAACCGAGTCCACCTTCCGCTAACCCCTCTCAACAAATTTTGAACTATACCCCCTTCTCCTCAGTTGAAGTTTCAGATCACCGGGATGTTTCTAATACTCCGATAGCATTGTGCAGATTCGCCATATACGGCGCCCTAAACTGAAGACAACTGACCGTTTTGTATGTGACGGTTGGCTAGATTCGGAACAACATTTTATCGGAAGTTCGCCTCCGGATAAATGAATCATTGTATCTAAAACACTCTAAGCGTTCTGCTGAGTCCCGCAGTTCCGCCTTTATGTTAGGAAGTACAGCATTGACGTGTTCAGTAACTGTTTTAGTTCATCTTTGCTGTGCGTCCTAACTCCAAAACTGCCATCTATATAGCGCTTATACGTTAGCGTTTATTTGGGGTCAAATTTGAATAAATCCTCGTCCCATTTTTGATACAAGTACACGCATAGTTTTTACACAATCGTGACCCAACTGCTACCCCATCCGTTTGAACGGAATGCTTGTTGCCGTAGCAGAAGTTGTTTTTGTCCATGATACTTTGGATCATTTCCATTACATATTTAGTTGGAATCAGCAGATCTGTCCTGGATTCAAGCGCTGCACGACATGCCTGCACACATCTACTCGCGGATGTCCCTGAGGTTTCCACCGCGAATGGAGGTTATGCAGGCATGTCGTGAAGCTTTGGCGGAAAGCTTTTAATAGGGCAATTTCTGTATTTAATACTTTGGTCTATTTACTTGGATGATATGGAACAGGTAACGAGCTATCTTTTGTCATTATTAAGTTTTAGATTTTTCAAAAGCATAAAGGCTTTTCTGTCTTCTATGTAATAACCCATGTGAACTTTGGATTCTGTAAAGTCTTTCAAATCAAAGCGGTCAAATTACTACTTATATTGACTACTGTCTTTGGCCGGATGGCGCATATTCTGTCTAATGGCTCCTGCAGCTGAAACTTCGTGGCTCGGATCTTCTCGAGTTTTTTTAGTTTTACTTAATAGAGAATTAACCCTTTGAATCCGAGAGATCGCCTTTCCAAGCCAGGAACATGATATGTCATAATTTTATTTAGTTGGATGGCTGCTGGGTGAATGTGTGGATAGACAAATCACTATTTTCAACGTCCAGCCTCAAGGCTGCACGTTGAAAATATAAATTGGTCTATCCCAAATAATAAATATGGACTCCTCCAACTGCTGCCTTTGAACTGACATGAAAGATACCATAAGAGTTCAAAGGATTAATGTTTCTATGTCTATCCAAATACTTACAAAACTACTAAACTTTCAAAGATGTTTATCTTGAAACCTTCTGGTGATTCTTTATCTTAATATATAAACATTGGATTGTAATGAATCTACCCTGGGATGCTCTTCACAATCATTTAACCCTTTACCTAACCTAAAAAGCAGACGACACTTGCAAAAGTAATTCTTGAATAACTATTTTTTTTCATTTTTTGTCTCAAAAACATAGGTTATGACCCCTCGTTGGAACGAGCTCGACGAGCTCGTTCCAACGAGGGGTCATAACCTATGTTTTTGAGACAAAAATGAAAAAAATAATGAAAATTAATTGGCAATTTTTGAGAATAGCGCTGGCCGGTTTTGGCCATTACGTTAGGTAAAGGGTCAACATATGACAGGTGTGCACGTAGATTTGTTGTAACACTCCGTAATGTAATAACCGACCAGTACTTCAATAACCAACCACTAATGTAAAAACCAATCTATAATGTATTAACTAGCCAATTATTTATTTATTCATTGGTGTTTAAGGTCACATATTTCTGCACAATGGCAATCCTGACCACGACAGTTTTACGGATGGAGAAAGCCGGTGTACCCGGAGAGAACCACGAGCAACGGCGAGCAGCTGTCAGCTCCACAACAGCCTAACTCTACACAAGCCGGGTTAGCATTGGTTGAAGACAGGTGCACCATCGACGTGTAGTATGCCTTAGTACACAGTGCCGCCGTGTCCCACGTGGGCAATGGGGTGAAGTGTCTTTCCCAAGGACACAGCGCGTTTGCCGCAGGTGGGATTGGAGCCGAGGACCTCTCGGCTTGCACCTGCACCTACTGAGCCACCGCGCCCCCAACTAACCAATTGTGTAATAAATAGCCAGTGATGCAATAAACAATTAAATATGTAATAAAAACAGCAAAATGATATGTGATATAATATACCCATCAATAATGCAACAATCGGTGATGTACTAACTAACCCGTAATTAAGGTCCGACGAACGTTCGAGATTCGATCAGATTTCGAATCTTGTTACTGATTCGATTCGATTCGAAACCATCGCGATTATTCAAAAAATCAATTCCTTGAGAGATTTGGTCTTCATACAATTCTTTATTGTCGACGTTTTGAAGATAACAACTCACCCTGAAATTTTCAGATGAATTAGATTGGAGGTATCCATTCTAACTAGATAGGACAAATTCGGTCTTAAATTTCATAAAAATGGCATTTGAGGAGACAGTGGAGATTGCGTTTCGGCTCATTTCCACAGTGTATCGTACGATAAGTGCACAACGGCGCCATCTGCAATGCTTTGGTATTGCAGGTGGCGCCTTGTTGCACTCAAAGGACGATAAATAGCCTTTTCTTCGACCACCTTAGTGATACCTGTCAATTTTCTAATAGGCTAGTATGTCTATTGATATTGGGTTCATGACGGAGATAGACCGCACCAGTAGATTCGGATTCGAATCTTATGCTTGATTCGATTCCTGATTCGATTCTAGAGGAACATCGTGATTCGGCAGACCCTGCTCGTAATGTAATAATCAACCAATAATGTAATAAACAAACTATTATGTAATAACCAACCGGTAATGTAATCGCCAGCCAGTGATGCAATAATCAGTAATGTATTGGTTAATCAGTTAACCCTTTACCCAACAAATCGCCCGCATCCGCCCACGTAATACGCAAATTTAACATTTGAAAAAATATTATTTTTCAAAATTTGTCAACAAAACCATATCATGTGACCCCTCGCTGGAACGAGCTCGTCGAGCTCGTTCCAACGAGGGGTCACATGATATGGTTTTGTTGAAGTTTTTTGAAAAATTTAAAAAAATAATATTTAAAATAATAAATTTTGATACCGTCTGTGTTGGATAAAGGGTTAATGTGATAAACATGAAAGAATGTAACCAATTAGTAAAGTAATAAGCAGTAATGTAATAACCGACCAATAATGTAATAACTGGTGATACAATAACAAACCACAGATGTAATATGCAGTAATGTAATAAAAATGCGTAATGCAGTAACTAGTGATGTAATGACCAATCAGCAATGTAATAATCCGTAGTGTAATGGACAACCGGAATGAAATAACCAGCCAGTACTGTGATAACAGATAATTTAGTGATTAATCAGTAAAGTAATACCAGACATTGTAATGAACAACCAGTAGTGTAAGAGAAGTAAGGTAATGAACAACCAATAATGTAATAATAAAAGGCCGCCCGGTCACACGCCCCCCCCCCCCCCCCCCCCAAAAAAAAAAAAATAAAAAAATAAAATGTGCAATTCGAGGTATTCGAAAAAAATTGAATTTTTCGAAGTCGAAAAAGTGACATAACTCTGGCAAACAATTTCGGACCAAACCCCGCTTTGAACTTGACCTGTTTTTTATGTTGATACACCTACATACAGAATTTTATTTGAATCAGTCGACAACAACTAAAGTTATCATCGGGAAACCAAAGAAAAATAATTTTCGATGTCGAAAAGGCGGCATAACTGGGGCAAAAATTGTTGGACCACAGGGACACAACTCTGGCAAAGAATGTCGGACCAAACCCCGATTCGAACTTGACCTGTATTTTATGTTGATACACCGACATACCAAATTTCTTTTGATTTGGCCAACTGTAATTAAAGTTATCATCGGGAATCCAAAGTGGGACGGACGCACGGACGGACACCGGCTACTTTAATAGTCGCCCGAAAATTTTTTTCGGGGGACGGCAGCCAATAATGTAACAACCAACTAGTAAGGTGATACTGACTAGTAAAGTACAGTACGTGGAGAGTGTATTATCACTAAATCACCCGCAGAGTGGAGATTCTACCCGAGCAATAATTGCAAATTTGTTGCAAAGCATACCCAGCACCTGTAAAGTTTCAGCCAATGGACCTCCGGGTTAAACCCGTAGGTCCATTGGCTGAAACATTACTTGTGTTTTTTGTCGATATATATAAAATTTGAAAGTTATAGTTTGGGTGATAACTCCACTCCGCGGGGGATTTAGTTACAATCCACTCTCCACGTAGTGTAATAACAGCCCGTAATCTAACAAAGGTGACATCACAACCAATCAGTAGCACAATGAGAAGTAATGTACAAACAGCCAATAATAACAAACTAGTTATACAATAAGGCCTCACAAAGTAGAGCTTCTGTTTCTCATATCATTGTTTTGTAAAATTGAATGTGGGCAAGTGGTTTTTTATTTTATTTTTATTTTTGTAATTATTTATTTGACATCAAAAGTTCATGTTCTTTGTTTTATGTTTTACAGTTAAAACTAGAAGTCCTGTCACGAACTGTGCGCTTATCTAGGCTTAATTGCGCGTAGGAATTGCGCGCAATTGCCATATCGAATGGGATCCAAAGCACGGCAAGTTCTCCTGGTAACTCATAGGAAACACAGGCAATGTTTCAGCCAATGGACCTCCGGGTTACCCGGAGGTCCATTGGCTGAAAAATTGTTTGTGCACAAGCCATTTGTACAGAATTCAATAGTCTTTCTATGGCCATAACGCGTAGATTAACGCACAGATCAACGTGCTATTTGTGCGCATTTCATGACAGGACTTCTCGTTTTAACTGTAGGCCTCGTAATGTACAGAATAGCATGTTCGTGGTGTATTTCATCCCCCCGAGTGCAAGGAGGCTTTGTAGTGCTAAAGCATTGCAAAGCCTTGTTACACTCAAGGGACAAAATGATTATTTTTTTTAACTTGGGTAATATATAAGACATATACCATTTAATTTTTATTTTTTTTAAGTTTGCATTGGTTATAAAAAGAGAACATGCGGCAGCCAAAAGGACCATTGGAGAACCTAGGAAGCAGATTTTTAACTTTTAGGCCTATCCAAGCAGTAATGTGGCGGCGGAACTAAAATGAAAGTATGATTGTGTGAGTGAAGGGGCGGTAGTGGAACTGGGCGCACTGTGTGTTTATTTTTACCAGGACAGATTTGATATTGGATTTATGTCACACACTTAGATTGAGTAACATTCCAACAATATCACCAAGGCACACCTTTCACAAAGCCATGCCTTGATGATGTAGTTGGAATATTTCATCAGTCGGGACTTGAGCTTTCACACGGGTCCCTGTAAGTCGGAATTTCTATCCTCGAATCGAATCTCGAATTGAATCTGGAGTTCGATGTCACATCGACATCAAATCCGAATGGTATCGGAAACAGCGCTGTAAGAACAACCGGATCATGGTTTTATCGCAAAATTATCGTACCAGATATCTAATCTATAGAGATAAAAGTTGAGAGCAATTCTCTGAAAACAAAACATAGCACGTAGACAAAAATTATTTGCAAAGGACCCAGAAAGTAGATCTGTTTCTCAGGCCATTTTTTTAAAAATTGCAGGTGGGTGGGCGGTTTCTTATTTTATTTTTTATTTTTGTAATTATTTCTTTGTCATCAAAAGTTTAAACCATTCAATTTCTATTTTTTAATGTTTGCATTTGCGACAGCCAAAAGGACCCTGCGGGAGGGCCTAAGAAACAGATTTTTAACTTTTTTCCACCTAACCCCCAGAAATTTTCTAATTCGCGCGAATATCACCAATAGCTCATTTCGGGTCACAGAAAATTAACGCGAACAAAATATATTGGTTTGGTTCAAATTCGCTAAAAAGTGCGAGCTCATTCTTTAACAATGTATAAACATATATAAACGGATATATAAGAAAGAAGACTGCGCGAAATCACTAAATATCACTGAAAGTACATTTTTAGACTGGTCGAACAGAGCCAGTCTAGCGAAATCCACATTTAGTCGTAATTCTATGTGTAAGGGCCAATTGGGCAGACATGACAGTAAGACGACTGACCCGAAACAACAGGCAATTATTTCTTCAGTTGTGCGCCATGATTACACCGAAGAAGACATTTATTTACCATTGTTTCCTCGCGAGAGAACACGAGTTTCTCGTTTCGAAAATACAGTACGGCCGTCATGGACTGGTCATTTTCCATGGGGTGGGCAATATTTCCACGGCCGCAATAATATTAGATTGCCACATCATAAGAAATAAGCATCAACAATTTAATTAATGAAGCACCGGGTACAACCCGGTGCTTCATTAATTAAAATTTTGATGATGAGGATTTTTATTACCTGGAAAACGCATACTTGGACATCACTGGCCATGCGTGGATTACAACCAGTCCGTGGTGACAATACTGTAGATGAATCGGAAAGCCATCCGTGCCGACATCGAAGTGAATCTACGAAGCTTCGCGGGTCCTTCCATCGCAGTTGGGACAAATCGGGTTTACATTCTCCACTCTGTCATCCTTTCGATCCCTATGCTCAGCGCTTCCTTTGATGAGCTTATTGATGGATATTAAATGCCGTAAACCTATTAACGCTTGAAATATATTTGATCAATAAAAACAGCTCAACGGAGTTTCTACTTGCATAAATATCACAGTTACCTCGATTTACAAGGCGCTACTTACAGGACGATTACAACATCTTTGATGTACAGGGCGCTACTTGCACGGCGATCACTACTGCTTTGTTTTTACAATGCGCTACCTGCATGACAATCGCTACTTCTTTGATTTACAATGCGCTACATGCACGATAATCGCAACTTCTTCGGTTTACAAGGCGCTATTGGAGTAAGCAACACACTGCGTCTTTGATTCATAAGGAGCTTTTTGCGTGATAATCACTACTTCTTTGAGTACAAGGTGCTACTGGAATGATAAGCGCCACAGAACCGCTTTGATTTATAAGGAGTTTCTTGCACGATGATCATTACTCATTTGATATGAAGACGCTGCTTGTATGATAATCATTACTTCTTTGATTACAAGGCGCTACTTTCACGATAATCATTACTTCTTGGATTTACTAGGTGCTACTTGCATAATAATTACGACTTCTTTGATTTTCAAGGCGCTACTCGCATGACGATTGCTACTTCTTTGATTTACAGGACGGTACTTGCATGATAACTGCCACTTCTTTGATTACAAGGCGCTGCTTGCATGATAATCGCTACTTATTTGATTCACAAGGCGTTACTTGCATGATAATTGCTACTTCTTTGATTTACAAGGCGCTATTTGCATAATAATCGCTACTTCTTTGATTTACAAGGTCCTACTTGCATGAAATCCTACTTCTTTGATTGACTAGGCGTTACTGCATGATAATCACTACTCTTTGATTACAAGGCGCCACTTGCATGATAATTACTACTTATTTGATTACAATGCACTACGCACATGATAATCACTACTGCTTTGATGATAACTGATAACATGATAACAGCTGCTACTCTGATCACTACTTCTTCGATTACAAGGTGCTACTTGCATGATAATCTCTACTTCTTGGATTACAAGGCGCTACTTGCATGATAATCACTACTTTGATTACAAGGCGCTACTTGCATGATAATGACTACTTCTCTGATTACAAGGCGCTACTTGCATGATAATCACTACTTCTTCGATTACAAGGCGCCACTTGCATAGTAATCACTACTTCTTTGATTAAAAGGCACTATTTGCATGATAATCCCTACATCTTACAATGCGCTACCTGCATGATGATCACTACTTCTTTGATTTACATGGCACTACATGAATGTTAATCACTACTTTGATTTACTAGGAGCGAATTCCATGATAATCACTACTTCGTTGAGAACAAGGCGCAACTTGCATGATAATCGATACTTGTTTGATTTACTAGGCGCTACTTGCATGATAATCAGTACTCCTTTGATTTACAAGGCACAACTGGAATAAGCACTACACTACCTCTCTGATTTATAAGGAGCTTCTTGCATGATAATCACTACTTCTTTGAGTACAAGGCGCTACTGGAATGATAAGCACCACAGAACTGCTTTGATTTATAAGGAGTTTCTTGCACGATAATCATTACTTCTTTGATATAAAGGCACTGCTTGTATGATAATCACTACTTCTTTGATTACAAGGCGCTACTTGCACGATAATCATTACTTCTTGATTTACTAGGTGCTACTTGCATAATAATCACGACTTCTTTGATTTTCAAGGCGCTGCTCGCATGACGATCACTACTTCTTTGATTTACAGGGCGTTACTTGCATGATAACCGCTACTTCTTTGATTTACAAGGCGCTACTTGCATGATATTTGACACTTCTTTGAGTGCAAGAGGCTACTGGAATGATAAGCACTACAGTGCCTTTTTCATTTATAAGGAGCTTTTTGTATGACTATCACTACTTTGATAAAAATGCACTACTTATATGTAATCGCTATTTTCTTTGATTTATAAGGCGCTACTTGCATGATAATAACTACTTCTTTGATTTACTCGACGTTACTTGGATTATAATCACTACTTTTTTATTACAAGGCGCTACTTGCATGATAGTAACTACTTTTATTACAAGGCGCTACTTGCATGATAATAACCACTTCTTTGATTACAAGGCCCTACTTGCATGATAATCACTACATCTTTCACTGCAAGGCGCTACTTGCATCGGATTCTTTCTTGCATGACAATCACTACTTCGTTGATTAGAAGGTGCTGCTTGCATGACAATGACTACTTCGTTGATTTACTAGACGCTACTCGGATGATAATCATTAGTTCTTCGATGACAAGTCGCTACTTGCTTGATAACTACATCGCTGATTTACTAGACGTTACTTGGACGATAAGCATTAGTTCTTTGATTACAAGGCGATACTTGCATGATAATAACTACTTCGTTCATTGCAAGGCGATAGTTGCATGATAATCACAACTTCTTTGATCACAAGGCTATACTTGCATGATAATAACTATTTCGTTGATATACTAGGCGCTCTTGCATGATAATCATTATTTCTTTGATTACAAGTCGATGCTTGCGTGATAATCACTACTTTCTGATTACAAGGCGCTACTTGCATGAATATCACTACTTCTCTGATTACAAGATGGCACTTGCGTGATTATCATTACTTTTTTGATTACAATGCGACACTTGAATGATAATCACTACTTCTGTGATTACAATACGCTTGCATGATAATCACTACTTATTCGATTACAACGCGATACTTGCATGCTACTTCCTAGTTCTTTGATTTACAGAGCGCTACTTGCATGATAATCACTACGTCTTTGATTACAAGACGCTACTTGCATGACACTACTTCTTTGATCTATAGAGCGCTACTTGCATGATAATCACTACTTCTTTGATTACAAAGCGCTACTTACGTTATAATAACTACTTCTTTGATTTATAATGCACAACTTGCATGATAATCACTACCTCTTTGAGCTACAAAGTGCTATTTTCGCTATATTCTACCTTATAAGCCGGAATGTCTAACGAATATTTTTTTGATATCTGTTATCACGATAGATATAAGGGAATATGTCTCCGGATGTGACGCACATTATGTAATAAATTCAAATTGATACCACTGAACGCTTTTTTCGGCTCTTGGTTGTTTCAACTGCAATTAAAACTTTGCTTAAAGATAATTAAAACATCACAATGCATCACACCTTCTGCATAATGAACGACGGCCGATAAAAACTACGAATGGTTAATAGTAGTTGTAAATTCGTCGGACGATCCAAAAAAACCTTTTGCAGAACAGACGATTACGAGTCCGTTTTTGTTTCATAATTTTCTCGTATTGCGCAGCGACGAATGATTTGATTGCCAGAAAGAGATATAAATTAGGCCACATTGCGATTACAGTTTAAGGACATAATCTTAAAGCCCACATTAAGTGGCGGAGAAAAAGCGCTCAAACTGTTTGCAATATGATATATCTGCGTGTATTGATGAGAAATTCTAATAGTAAAAACGGATAATGGAAAACGACAGCTGATAGGAAGAACACAAATTTCAGTGACGTACTACCCCATTCGTAATTCTCATCGGTCGTCGTTCATTGTGCGAAAGGTTTCTCTTGTTTTCAAGTATGAATCCGAACTCATTAGTTACTGCAAGGAATCCAAGTTTTCACCCGCGGCTTCCTGTCCATCGTGAATACTTGTATGTACAGTACAGTCGCCATGTACTGGCCGTAATGCACGCGTGGGCAGTGATGTCCACGAATGCGTTTACCAGGTAATAAAAATCATCAGCAGCAAAATTTTAATTGTTGTACCCGGTGCTTCATTTATTAAATTTTTGATGATTATTCCTGAAAATTAGTGTTTGAAATCTAATATTATTGCGTCCGTGAAAATGGAAAGTGTCCAGTTCATGGCGGCTGTAATGTAATTGCAGTCACCAATGAGGTAATTCTGGTGCCCACTCAAAAACAGTAGATATCCGCTCTTTATTTCACATTAGGTTACTTCTTGGGGAGGAATTGGAGCACTTGCCCCTTCTAGCTATGCCCACATGTGATATTGCTTTGTCTCACTTGTTTCAGTGAGAGGTTTTTTTTATAGTCTCTATCCTACGGCAGAAAATGGTTATCTTCATTACTGAGAAGATAATAGAATAAAGACAGTACAAATTAGCATGTGTTCACTGCATGATTAGGTGACCGAAAAAAGTTATAAAAGTTACAATCTGAGACGTACCTTATTAAAAATATTACTTGGGACACCAAGAATGTTGAATTCTCCACCAAACTCTTCTTTTAGTGCATTCAGTTGATAGTACTGTGGGGTTTTACCTCAGTAGGTTGCTACGTTAACAACCAACAGAGGTTTACCCAGATAGAGTTCTGTGAGGTTCATATCAGCCTCCATCACGTCCTTTGTGGCGTAGTTATAAAAAGTACTTGTATCGCCGCTACTGCTACAATTCACCCTCTGGCCTGCAACAGACCAGGTGGCCATGGAAAACATGGTGAGCCAAAGAGCTCCCATTGAGCTCTTCTTCTTCATGTTTTCACCATGAATGATTTCACTTCGAAGAACTCAGATTATATAAGCCCTGATTCGTGACACCTAGTGTGAGATTTTCAACACATGTCGATAGTTAAGCAGACATTCAGTGCTTATCTAACAAGTGCGTGTTAAATAACTCATAGTCGAATGAATTACAGACGTTCAATACGAAAGCAACTGATTGGAAAGTCCATATTGAAACTCAGTGCGACATTCTCATTGCGCCCGGAACTGGCGAGGGTGGGGGTGCTCAAAATAGGACACTTGAAATATACTTCCGTTCCGTTATCAAATATGGGAAAATCAACAAAGAAAAAGAGATACTATCGGCTATCAAGTGCTTACCTTTAACAACCCTAAGATAGAGTGTATTTGTGTCAACTGTTATACAACGGGCGGAGGGGGGGGGGGGGGGGTCAAAGGCGGCGTCATGCGGAGGGAGGAGGGACAGATTGCACAACCCAAATTCCATTGCACACTCAATTCATATGATTGACAATTCTCGCCCCCCCCCCTTTCGTTGCTGAACTCAAAAACACGACCCAGGAGACTCTTAACTCGCTCTTAGAGCTTCAAAATTATAAAATGGACGTGCAACACCACAAATTATTTTACGGCCTTTGGGTGCAAGACTGTCTCATATTCAGCCCTCTCTTACGCAGGCCTTCAGGGTGGTCTGCGGCAAATCGAGCTGGGACCTCATGTATTGTCATTATGTTCTCTTCATGTTGGGATCCTGGCTCCACCACTGTCCAATTTACGTAACGGTGACGAGAAAAGAATGTTTTATCTATGAGCCGATGTGCATACATGAGTACATTTGCATATATGCAAATTGCAAAAAGTATTTTTGCGATGCGTTCGCATGCGTTTGGGGAGACTTGATAATTTCAGTCATTCCAGTGACAATGGATGGACTGTTCAGGTTTAGGAGACAAACAAATGTTGTCATACTGCTTGGGATTTGGGTTTGCTTTGGGATTCGGTCAAGAGAAGAGGATATGGAATAGACAAGGGTCAATTGATTGGTATAACTGGGTTGTGTTGAGGGTATCTAACGACGAACAATGGTTGTGGGGAACTTCAAAAAGAGGAGACATACTTTTGATAAGCTATGTAGGACTCTGGAATCTGACCCTTCTCCAGATGATAAGGTTGTACGAGAATCAATTGATGTGCCAAAAGAAGTTGCGATAACCGTTTACTGGCTTGCTACCTCCGCTGAGTTCAGAACTGCTGGCAATTTGTTCGGTTTTGGAAAGCCTACAGTGTTTAAGGGCACTCACAGGGTTTGTGGAGCTTCAGTTGAGAATCACCTCGAAGAGTATGTATCATTCCCAAGTGGCGATGATTTATAGAATGTAATTAAAGGATACCAGAACTCATGGGGCATCCCAAACTGCGATGGGGCCATTGATGGCACCCACATGTCTCTCATTGCGCCTGTGGAATCTCGTGGTGACTATCTGAACTGCATGTGTAAGCAAATTTGCGTATATGCAAATAAATACTCAAGTATGCACATCGGCGCATGTGAAGAGGTCTTTAGTAGTAGTTCTAAATCGGGTGTTGTCCTCCTGATTAGGCAGGCGATACCTGACTAAACCTAGCTGCTAGGTACAGTAAAGCCGCCGTGGACTGGCCGTAATCTACGCGTGGGCAGTGACGTTCACGCACGCGTTTACCAGGTAATAAAATCATTATCAGCACAACTTTAATAAATGAAGCACCGGATTGGACCCGGAGCTTCATTAATTAAATTTTTAATGATTATTCCTATAATTAGTGTTTGAAATATTGCCCGCCCATGACCAGTTTACGGCGGCCGAACTGTATAAATGTTTTGTATGTTCTATGTATTCTGTGCTATTTTAAGGCCTCCATGGGTTAGTTACTTTCACGCCACATACGGCCTTGCGACATGCGATTGGCAATTTGGTAACAACGTGATTTCAGAAAGTAGAATGCTTTCAAAGACGAACTTCAATCGGATAATTAGATTTAATAAAGTAATATAACACGACGAAGGATAAGATCGTTAGTATGTTTACTTCCGTCATTACATTCACCTTTTATGTAACAAGTCAAGGTTCTTGGGCCCAGCTTCATCTCCTTTCAGCACATTTTATTTGCTAATTTTTTAATTGTTTCCCGAGCATCAATCAAGAGAGGCAATTGTGAAAACTTTCACCACAAAGCATCTCCATAGGCACTTTCCCAGTCCTTTCTGGGAGTTGACGCGGATGATGATGGGCGACATATATGTTATTTCCGCATAAGCAAATAAAAGGCATCGAAAACTATATCTCTGGACGAAATAACTTGACCATTTGAACACGAGCGGTCGGTATTCCGGCCCAGCTACGTAATATGTAATAATTTCATTAAGTAGGATGGGTGCTAAGTGCACGTGTGTGGTAGTCCAATGAATATTTTCAACGTGCAGCCCCAAGGCTATATTGATAGGCCTACCCCCAAATAGTTAATATGGACTCTTCGAATCGCTGTCATTGAACTGGCATGGAAGATACCAACAGGGTTCAAAGGGTTGGAACAAAAAAAAATCTACACAAGCATTTTATGTAACCGCTCGTTCCAATGAGGGATCGGATGATATGCTTTTGTTGGAATCTTTTTAAGAATTTTATTTTAACTACTCAATTTTGTAAATCGCGCCGGTGGAATATTTCCAATTCGTTAGGTAAAGGGTTGAGGGATGTATTAACTTGGCCAGTATATCAATACTTGGTCTCTTCTTCCACATCCCCTACCACACCTTTTTATCTATAAACCTCTTTCGTTTGTAGATTAGGGACAAAACAACAGATAAGCGACTTCCATGTGTCTATGACGAGCCCTGTGGGTTGCTAAGTCCTATTCAATTTAACCCTTTACCTAACGAATCGCCCACATCCGCCCGCGTAATACGCAAATTCAGCAGTTGAAAAAATATTATTTTTCAAAAAACTTCAACAAAACCATTTCATGTGACCCCTCTTTGGAACGAGCTCGTCGAGCTGGTTCCAAAGAGGGGTCACATGATATGGTTTTGTTGAAATTTTTTGAAAATTTAAAAAAAATGATATTTAAAATAATAAATTTTGAAATCGTCTGCGTTGGGTAAAGGGTTAAAAATATGACAGTGTTGACGTCTTTCTGTTCTCGAAAATCGTAAATAAATAGGGAACTGAAGTCGAGTCAACTCAAAAGAGCTGCAATACTCCAGTTACGATGGTAAAGACGGTCCGAATAATACCGAGCAGGGAGTCTTAACATACTGCAGTCAGGCCCCCACAGCGTAAATCTTCTATTTCTCAAGACATTTTGTTTTTAAAATTGCATGTGGGCGGGCGGTTTTTTTATTTTTGTAATTATTTCTTTTCCATCAAAAGTTCGTGTCCTTGTTTTAAGCCTCATAATTTTCAGAATAGCATGGGCGGTGGTGTATTTCGTCCCAAAAGCATTGCAAACCCTGATGTACTCAAAGCACGAATATATCAATTTATTAACTTGGGTAAAATATGAGACATAAACCATTCAATTTTTATTTTTTTAAGTTTGCATTGGATATAAAAAGAGAGCATATGGCAGCCAAAAAGACCATGCCTGAGAAACAGATTTTTAACTTTTTTAGGCCTTAACAGACCTTATTATTTATCCAGATTAGCGAGAAACAGTTTTGATGATCTTATATTCCTGCTTCGATAATCAATTTTCAGTTCCTGAATAATTTACAATATGAGAGTACTGTTATTACACCTGCGAGTACATCCTGTACAAACCCTTTGTCACATAACAAACCTCGTATTATTATTTATCTTACAATAAGTTTGTACAGGGTTCGTAATTAATCGAATACAGCTTGTGTCAGGGGCCCCTATACAAAATCTGTATCTTGCAACTGCATAAAACAACCGCGTGCTTGGCTACGATTTGTTTACGTTACTATTTATAGAACATTAATGCTTTCGAAACGCGTTTGCGAGGGACTTTGTTCCTTTCCCATACGAAAAGCTAGAGAGAGAGAAGAGAAAAAAAAACACTTCTCAATAGTATAATTATTAACCCTTTACCTAACATGAAAAGCAGACGACACTTGCAAAAAAATTCTTGAGTAACTAATTTTTTTCATTTTTTGTCTCAAAAACATAGGTTATGACCCCTCTTTGGAACGAGCTCGACGAGCTCGTTCCAAAGAGGGGTCATAACCTATGTTTTTGAGACAAAAAATGAAAAAAATAATGAAAATTAATTGGCGATTTTAGAGAATAGCGCTGGCCGGTTTTGACCGTTACGTTGAGTAAAGGGTTAAATTCTGGAACCCAATTGTTTTTATGCTGTTGTATCTGAATCACTGGAAGCAATCAAGGTGGAAAAAGATCAGTAAGTTTATCCTACGATAGCAAAAGTTCACGCCAACCGTATACAGTTTCAATCTAGACGACAAGAATTTTATGAATCTGAAAAGACATCTGAAATTCAAATACTAGTTAAATCTTTACTCAACGCACGCGATATCACAATTTAGTTATTTAATAATTTTTTTGTAACAAAAATCATAGCATGTGCCTCCTCATTGGAGCGAGCTTCTCGAGCCAACGTGATATATACAATCGCCAAATGTCCAACATAATACATACAAACTGAATGTCAAACGCGATATATACAATCAATGAATGTTCAACGTGTTACATGCAGTCACTGAATTCTAACGCGATATAGGCAATCACTGAATTTGCCACATGATACATACACTTCATTGAATGTCTAACGTGGTCTGCACCCACACTGAATGTCAAACGTGGTATATACAAACATTGAAATTCCAACATGGTATATATACAAACATTGAATGTCCAACGTGATAAGACAATCACTGAACGTCTAATGTGCCATATCAAATCACTAGTTGTCCAACGTGATACATACAATCACTGAATGTCCAACGTGATACATACAATAATTGAATATCCAATGTGATGCAATTACTGAATGTCCAACATGATAATGCAATAACTGAATGTCCAATGTGATACAATTACTGAATGTCCAAAGTGGTACATACAATCGTTGAATGTCCAACGTGATAATACCATCACTGAACATCTAATGTGTTATATCGAATCACTGATTGTTCAACATAATAGATACAATCACTGAATTTCCAATGTGATATATACAATCACTGAATTCCAATGTGGTACAAGTACTGAATGTGTCCAATGTGATATAAACAATCAGTGATTGCCCAGCGTGATAATACAATCATTGAACATCTAATGTGGTATATCGAATCACTGATTTTCCAACTTGATACAGAAAGTCACTGAATGCCCAAAGTAATACATACAATCACTGAATGTCCAACGTGATATATAAAATACTGAATGTCCAATCTGACACATACATTCACTGAATGTCCAGTGTGATACATTTTGTCACTGAATTCCAACGTAAAAACACACTATCACTGAATGTACCACGCGATACACACAACTCACTGAATGTCCAGCGTAATAATTCAATCGCTCTTGTGATCTTGCTGTGTCCAATCGTTTTCTAGACAGAGGAATATTTTGTCTTCTCGAAATGGTTGGAAATGTTTCATCAACTCTGACACGACAGATAGATAACAGGAGTGCTTTGATTTGATAGAATAATTTAAAAGCGATAAGTGTGTTGGATATTAACCCTTTGAATCCGAAAGGCCGCTTTTCCGACCCAGCATCGTGATTCGACCTGCATTCATTAAGTAGATAGTTCTTATTGAATTTGTGTGGTATCCCAATCAAGGTTTTCAACGTGCAGCCACAAGGCTGCACGTTGAAAATATTAACTGGTCTCCCCCAAGTATGCACGTTGAAAATATTAATTGGTCTCCCCAAGTATCGAAGATAGATTCTTCCAGCTGATGTCTCTGACCTGGCATGGAATGCAACAACAGGGTCCAAAGTGGTAATATTTCCAGATGTTAACGCTTTACTCAACATAAGAGTTATATCCAGTTGAAATCACCTTGTCACAACTTTCAGATTTTTTATTTCAATAGATAGCTTATAGCCTCTTATTGGAGCACGAGCACGTTTCAGTAGTGAGACATAAACTATGTTTTGAAGGGGACACAATGAAAATCTTAATTGTGTAAGAAAAGGTATTTAAAAAAAAACGTCTACTCGTCGTGGCAGATAAATGATAAAGCACCAAGCAGCGTATTATAATTAATTACGGTGATGAGCCATCAGTATACCGAAACCATTCCTCGTGGCCCAAAGAAAAACAACATAAAAAACTCACAGAACTGCCCCCCCCCCCCCCCACACACACAAAAAACCAAAAAAAAACACATAAACTATTGAGAATAAATTCACGTAAATTTTGCGTGGCTACAGCTTTCTTGTGTTGCAATCAGAAAGGTAAATTAGTTGGAATGATTGTGCAGGATTAAAGTTTTTTTCTGGTCGTAGGCAATATTTTCCTTCTGTGAGAAAGTGAGGTCCAGCAATGGCCCACTGCAATTAAAATTCGTCACTTTATACCTTATTTATGTTTATTTTGTCAATGACAAACAATAGGTGGTCTGCAGGTCTCTTCTTCTTCCAAACTCAGTCAGAGACTGCATTTGTGGCAATGATGGGAGCAGTGATTTTGCCAGAAAGATTTGTCGGGAATGCAGTGCACGCTCGGAACTGCTCTCTAACTGTCAGGAGCTACCATTGGAGACAATTCCGGGAGTATCGTTCTTTGGCAGAATCATCTTGAACTGGTGTACACTTTTTTCCAATTCTATTGGAGGTTGCCAATGAGGGAAGCGCCGGAAGTATGTTTCTTCCAGATATTGCACAGGAACAGAGTGCTGGAAGATGTGCTTCACGAATTTGTGCAAAGTTGTTCTGCTCAAAGTGACGCTTTTTTGGCAACCAGTTTGAACTCAGTATGGACACAGCTGAATTTTTGTTTTGCACCTCTTTCATTAAATTAGAGCCGTTGTTGGGGTTTTACCGATTGACAGTTCGAAAATGTCGGCCAGAATGGCCACTTTTAGATTTTCTTAGTGATATTGTAGCGGAGAAGAACACAACATAACATACCTTTTTCATGAAATTGTATATAGAAGAGTATTTTTGGAATATGTGCAAAAACATTCATGTTAACTGCGATTTTTAATATTGAGATAGCTGTCATTCAACATTTGGCGAATTTGGTCAGTTTAAGGTAAGGCAGAACAAAAAAAAAATTGGCGTGGTGAAAAGCATAGCTTCCTACAAGGCACTAGAAAGACTGCACACAGTAATCCTACACGAATTTGTGTCCGTGCACATTAATATTGAGATAGCTGTCATTCAACATTTGGCGAATTTGGTCAGTTTAAGGCAGAACAAAACAAAATGGGCGTGGTGAAAAGCATAGCTTCCTACAAGGCACTAGAAATACTGCACACAGTAATCCTACACGAATTTGTGTCCGTGCTCAATAGGACACGTTTTGGCCGCCATTTTGGACTAAGCATGGACAGAATTTTTGTGTTGGCATTTTGGGTATTTAAGAGTTCCTTACTCTCAATATTTGTGCCATTGCTGTTGCTCTGTTGTCTCATAATCCATAGATAATGGGGCAAAATGGCAGATTTTGGAACCTATTTTGGAATTGTAAAATATTTTGACTTAAATAAACATAAATCTGGCATTTTCTTACTATTTAAGTGGAAAGCTATTCTTTGAACAAACTGCAAACGATTTAGGTCAGTTGCTGTTTTTGATCAGGAGATATTGATTCATCAATATTTGGGCGATTTTGGACGTTTTGTTAGCAGAAAAAGAGTTGAAAGTGAAAGACACGGCTACATCTAAGTATATGTATTGGAGGCACTATACAATGTCTCACCACAGAAAATGAATACTTTTTGCTGGCTATTTTGGACTTATCTTGGACAAAGTCGCAGGTTGGTTTGCATGTATGATAAAAGAACATAACTCTCTCAATATTTAGAGCATTACTTTTGTTCTATTGTTTGAAAGACCTGAGATTCTGGGCCAAAATGGTCGATGTTTGCATCTATTTTTTAGGGTTTTAAAATATTTTGACTGAAAAAAATAATAAATTTGACAATTTTCCACGATTTGTGATTCAAAAGTGTATTTTTGACATATTTCCTCTTAAAACATGTTAATCGAGAGCTTTAGACACAAGATATTGGTCAATTAATATTTGGGCGATTTGGGTTTTGCCAGAAAAAAGAGATTTACCTTTAAGGGAAAAAGAATACAACTTATAGCCGTCTATGACTGTGCAAGCTTCCCAAAAAACTGTAAGAGCGTGTTCGAGAATTCCTCTTCCCCAGAGAATTGGAAAGAAAGAAAGGAAAAAAGAAGATAAATTAGGCGGAGTGATTGTGTAGAATCGTAGGCTTTTTTGAGCCATGGGCAACATTTATGCTTTCTGAGAGAGTTGAAGGTATCCAGTTATCCATTACATGTCACACTCTTCCTTTTGAACTTTACTAACTCTGTGAATGACGCATAGTAGGCCCCTTCTTTTCCTTACTCTGTCAGAGAGAAGGGTCGTGGCCATGCTGGGGTAACTTTGCCCTGCAGATTCGCCAAGAATGCGTTGCACTATCTACTCTGCGCTCTTTCATCGGGGGGAATGTCCTGAACATCTTTTATGTTGGCAATGGAAGGGAATAAAGTTCACAAGGCATGATGTATGAATTTGTCCTCTTGCTCATAATTTAACACTTTTTGGCAACCATTTTGAAATCATTACAGGTAGCGCTGAATTATTTTTGCATTCGTAGTAATGGAACATTTTATCTCAGTACTTTGGTCATTACTGGTGTTCTACCGATTTTCGTCCATGATTCTACACAAAGGGGCGATTTTTGGAATTTTATATTTTTCTGAAAAAAAACTTTACCTAACACCCTTTAGTCATGACTTTAAAATAAGTCAAGTGAGTTGAAATTTTAATATTAGATATTTCTTCATTAAAAATTGGGGAGAATGTAGACACTTTAGAACAGAAAACAATTCGGGCAATTGTAAAAATTTTAGCGGTCTTGCACGTTAGTATCTTCCTTCGAATTCAATAATTCCTTCAATTATGTTATTTCTTTTCTCGGCCTGAAAGGACGCGTTCTCTCCCAACCATTATGTGTTGAGCTGGTCATATCTAGTCACAATGTCTGTTCATTTTATGTCATCAGGGTATGATATAATTTTAGGTACATACAGTGATCACAGTAAGATATATATCAAATATACCCATAGTGGCTTGGTGTACCAAATGTTCACCACGAGTGGTGAATATTAGTTACCCCGTGTCTGATCACGTGGTACGGGTTTTTATCTACCCGAAGTCAGCCGTATCCCATGAGGCCGAAGGGGTACACGGGGTAACGAATTTATCTATTGACTTTCTGTTTTAGAAGTACAATCTATTTCATGTGTGAACACACACAGCATGAGATTTTTTATCTTTCATTGTTGAGCCATACAGGTTTCTGTGGAATTTTTGTGCAAAAGAGTTTTTGTGAAAATATGCCGATATGACTAGTATAAAAAAATTATACGGGGTATGGACAATTTGTAGATTTCGGAACGAGGCTTCCACTGGGTATGGGAAATTTGTCAGTGGCTGGGCGGACGTATCGTGGGTTTCAATGAATATGGTCTCATACCACGTATCTATCAACCAATCAAATAAAAAAAATCACTTTAGTCAATAGATAAGTGGTGTTAACCGCAAGCCTTTGACCAAAAGTAGCTTGGTGTACCAAATGTTCACCACCAATATTTTATTTATACCATGATAGTAAAATTATTAAGAGTCGCCATTATATTTTCTCGATTTTACTGAGCAGCAGACGTACGTCCGTGCGAATCTGTTTTTTGTTTACATGAGCACCGGAAGACGGTACTTCTGATGTAAATTTTATCGCCGAAACGAAATGGAAAAAAGAAACCCATAAATCTCGGGGGCTTTTTCATTTTAATAACATAATAACATGCTATTTCGAGTTATGGGTGCTTTATTAACATGAGGCAACGCATGTTTGCTAATTTTTGGTATCTTATGAGGTAAACTCATTTCAAAACGTACTAAATAATTGTGGGTTTCATTTCACTCTTCGCGAGGCACCGAGCGATAAATTAAGAAAAGTTTGCATTTAAGACGAGGTCACCAAAGGTCAACATGGGTGTAGTTCCACTGTTGGTGTAACTTTTAACTATTGAAATCCCAGTGCTGGCTTGTTAACCACCGTTGGTGTGTAAAGCTAAAATTTATGCCATAGGCTTTTTATATATAGTAGAATAGATAATCATGGTATAAATTATTGTTTCTAATTATCTTTTTGAGTTAATCATGAGATGTTCCCACAAACAGATGTTCAGTTCACGATGGTATGACCCACTAACTCCAACAGACTTCAGAATTTGGTCCAATCTGAGGTGATTGGAGCATCTATGGGTACCTATGTAGTCCCCCATATACTAATAAAATAATGCAAAGTAGACTAAAAAGGCGACGGGAAAAATTCTAAGCGCCGGATGGTGAGGTGGGGACAAGTTCGTCCATATAAATGTTGATTTTGTCATTTTTATAGATTTCAGCAATCCTCCAATGAGTCATTAGTCACCCTTTTCAACAAGTTTAAAGTGTTTTTTAGCGTTTTACTAAACAATGTTTGCAGTAGTAACATATATTTAAGGATTAGTGCATGGGCACTATATGGGCGTAATCAACGAGAAGACATGCACTAATCCTTATATTATATCGAACACCCATCAAAAAAAACATCTGTCCAATTTGTTAATCAACTACCAAGGTAGCAGCCCTACCAACCAGTGTTATATAGAAAAAAATACCATTTAGTTTTCAAAAAACATTTTCTTCTTCGAAAACTCGGCTTATTGATATGAGCAGAAGACAAATTTTGAATCGTTCGGCAAGGTAAACAAAACATTTCCCCCAAACGGAACTGTGTATTCTAGAATCGCGCAACTCGCGAATGAAAGCTATAATTTTCGAAATTTGACAACGCAGTTTGATAATTTCCACACATTTGTCATACATATACATTACCGAATGGGTCAGTACGGGATACAAACCTGCGAAGATTCGAATAAATTCCATTATTTATTCGTTTACTGCCCAAAACATACAATTAAATAGCGAAATAATATTAGCAGCGAAACAAACGATTTTTCATATCCGGACGCGTTCTCATGATTGTTGTACCCAGATATGGATCAGTCTCTTCGAAACGAGATATGGATCATCTTCTCAGGGAATAAAATGAACGCCTCGGAAAATGTGACTTCAACAACGGAAAAGCGATACATTTTTCCACAATGATTTCTTTCCGGGTCGTTTTGTGGCTGTCGTGCCTTTGTGAATCGATATTTAAATTTAGCCTGATTAATTTTATTCGCCCAGTATGAAAAGACAACTGATATAGTAGTGTGCTAAAAATAGAAAACGTGTAGTGCCTGGGTATAGTGCCTGGTCAGTTCTGTGGATGCAAACTACACGAAATAGGAGTGCAGCATTCGTCCATTCAGGAGCCTAGAAGGTCACGTGAGATATAATATTTCACAATAGAACAACATGGTGAAAACATAAGAGACTTATCGTCAAGACATACCAAGGGTATATATCTATATCAGTGTGCACTTTCAGGCTGATACTTCTCAACTCACACTCCTGATTTGAGACACGGCCATGCACTGACATGAACGAAAGACAGATCAGTGGATAGGTACTCAAAATTAATGAAAGTCTTTCTTATAATATATAGGTTCTTCAAACTGTTTTCTGCTACTTCACTCGTTTTCACCATGAATCTTTGGAATAAATTGTAAGAAAAATCGCTCTATAAACTGCATGTGCAAACTAAAAAAAAAATTAAAGAATGAAAAGGTATATTCAATCAAACACACTACATAAAACAGAAGTCATTCAAACCCAGAATACCGGAGAACAGAAGTATTAATACATTTTTACAATTAAATGCTCTAATTGTTCAAGTAGCATACTGTCAAAATATTTAGTGGTACACTATAAATAATAATAATAATAATATACACATTTATATAGCGCCAAAATTATAATTCAGAAGATATAGAACCATATTCTAAGGCGCTGTACATGTTACTGAGCTCGTGCAAATATACACACGGAATATATACAGTATTTTACAGTCCAGAACATCACTTACAGTCTGTTTCAAACAGGTATGTTTTGAGATCTTTCTTGAAAAGGTTGACATTTGACAGTCTTTTTAGGTGTTCTGATAAATTATTCCACAAGCGAGGGCCAGCAAATGAGAATGACCTATCTCCAAATGTTTTACACCTATGTTTTGGAACATGTAGCAGCATTTTACCATCGGTCCTCAGGTTGTATTGACACACATTCGTGGTATTAAGGAGTTCTTCTAAGTAGGCTGGTGACATGTTGTTTTGTGTCTTAAAAACTAATAATAAAGTTTTGAAAATCATTCTGTACTTGACTGGCAGCCAGTGCATATCCCTCAGAACAGGAGAGATGTGTTGAGATCGTGATACCCTACATACCACTCGGGCTGATGCATTTAGTATCATCTGCAGGCGAGAGTACTGATATCTGGGCAACCTGAACAATACATTAGTCTATTTTTAGCCCCAAACCGGCCAGCGCTATTCACAGAAATTGCCATTTATTTTTCATTATTTTAAAACATTTTTGCCTCAAAAAGATAGCTTATAACCCCTCATTGAAACACTCAACGAGCTCGTTCCAAGGAAGGGTTATAAGATATGTTTTTGACGCAAAAAAGGAGAAAAAGTTATTAAATAATTTTATTTGCATGTGTCGTCTGCTTTTCATGTGAGGTAAGGGGTTAAGCTGTAGTGAATACCTAGTAGGACTGTGAATAGCCATCGGGGGTGGGGGTGGGGTGGGGGCAGAAATTGATTGGAAAACTGTCGAAAATGGGGAAAAATGGAGAACATGTCGAAAGTTAAAAATCGTCACATACTACTGGAGTTTTTTTCAGACCCTCCCCCTTCCCCTCCTCCCTACAAGCGCTGCCAGAGTGTTTTTTTCCCCAAGCTTTGAATCACCTGTTCACCCACATACCCCCCGCGTGCCTGCATCTAGATTTTTTTCAGATACCCCATCCCCTGTTATCATATGTACTTTAGACACAGTATGTAACTATGTAATTTTCGCATGAATGAAGTTGCAGACATGTATCCTTACGCCTCATCGTCTTCTGCCAATAAAGTTCGTAAAAAGCTGAAGATTCGAATGAAAAAAGAGAAAAAACAACTTTCTAGGACTGGAACAGATAAATAGTTACTAGGGTCGGTAATCAGATTTACACCACGAGCAGAATATTGATAAAATATTGACTGGTCTTCACCAAGTAACGAAGATAGATTCTACCAGTTGATGTCTCTGATCTGGCATGAAAGACAACAACAGAGTCCAAAGTTTAAATTTGATTACCGGCCCTAGTACCTATTTGTTTTATTTATACCATGCTCTTAATAAATAATCGACTTTGCCACTTTAAATGGAGAAAAAAACGACACTTTTTATCGCAAACATGCGGGTTTGTTTTGTTTACATCTACGCCGGTTAGCAGTACTACCGGCTGTACGTGAATGCTTGATTGAAGCTAGACACATCGTCAAAGCTGTGTGAATTTACCTTGCTTTTTCGTTCTGTGTTTATTACACGCCTTCACGTCCATAAAACCATTTATTAGAAGGACACTCAGCAATTTATTTGAAAACTATCGACAAAAAGAACGTATTTTATCGCCAACCAAATTTGCGAGGGGTACACCTGTTGTGTTACTTTTTCGGCCCTTGAGTTCCAATGTGTTCTATGTGCTTACTGGCACATATAACACATTGCAAACTCAGGGGACGATTTTCAGCTATCGCTAGCAATTCATGTTGAAATTGCAGTGCAGGATTTGTAGAAAATTCCACTGAACTTTAGCTTACATTTAAAAACAGTCCGTCAACAATTTCCGTTCCACACATCTGTGCGGAACAGATTTCCATTTTCCACATGGTTTATCCTTGCTGCAGATGAACAGGCGTGTAATAAAATGCAGTTATCTCTCATATCATTCGTAATTCTGAACGATAAACACCGCAGAAAGGTAAACGGGATATTACTTCCGGGATAACCTTTACAGAACATCATATGCCCCGAATATTTGGGTACCTCTTCCAACTGATGATAAATTTTCACCTGGTTGAACTTTCTGTCTTAACACTGAGAAGGTCAAACTTGCAAGAGAAGCCGCAGCTGGTAGACAGACACCAGGCAAAAATAAAGTAATGACGTTGACAAATGGCCCAAAACTGGCCAGGAGACCGGCCATACGAGGCACCCGTCTATCAGTTGGTTCCTCGGAAACAAATCCCAACGGTTTATTTAGACAGTTACTGGGCTGAACATTTTTTTTCATTTCATCAAAAAATCTACATTTTTGCGATGTTGTAAGCTTTCAAACAATCAAAGGGAGTTAACTCCAAATTATTTCCGCAGTTTTAATACACATTATCTTAATACAAACAAAGTCAATTTCTGGAAAATGACATGAGCGTCGTGATCCTAATTTTTTTGTTCATGAACAGTGTACATGAATATCAAATGTTGTGTTGATTACCTTTGTTTTTATTGTTATATGTACACCTGTGGTGGGAAGATAAAATATGCGTTTCAGAACAGTTTTGGACCAGCCTGTTTGAGGTACAAGAGTTACCAGCATTGTAATGTTCGTTCACAAAGGACCTAAAGCTGTCCTGAGACCCCAATGACCAAAGAGGTTCAAGCATGTAAATAATAATTTTTGATGTGACAGGTACAAACTATTTTGTATCTGTAACTCCAAAGAGGATACTGGGTTTTATGATTCAATAGTATAGATTTAGGATACTGTGACAAATGCGTTGACATATCAGCCCGAGGTAACTTCATATCAACCTGAGACCAAAGATCGAGCTTCGAAGGCTGATATGAAGTTACCGACGGCTGATATCTCAGCTGATATGAAACTAACCAAGTAATAACCTCTGTATTTATTAACCCTTTACCCAACATGAAAAAGCAGACGTCTGTCTGTCTGTCTGTCTGTCTGTCTGTCTGTCTGTCTGTCTGTCTGTCTGTCTGTCTGTCCTCATTTATGTTACCACATGTATCTCATATATGCTTCGACGCTGTATTTTCATTTTTCTACCATTGGTGACACATAATAGGAGGATGATGCACGTCAAAAATTTTTGAAAAAAATTTCAAGGTGGCCGACTGGCGGCCATTTTTGTCATCATTTTTTGCTTCATTTAATGTTACCACCTGTATCTTAGACATGTTTTGATATATTTGCTTCAGGTTTCTAACTTTGTTCATAGATGCTATGAGGATGATGCACTTCAAAATTGTTTGAAAAAAATTCAAGATGGCCGAATGACGTCCATTTTTTTTTATTTTTTGCATTCTCAAGATACGTTATCACCCGTACCTTAGAGATGTTTTGAGATATTAGTTTTAAATTATCAACATTTGTCAGACATCATGGAAGGATAGATGCATGCCAAAATCGTTTGAAAAAAAAACATTCAAGATGGCCAAATGGCAGCCATTTTTGTTGTCATTTTTTTGCTATATTTAACGTTACCACCTGTGTCTTATTTTGTGTTATCACCTGTATCTCATAGATGCTTCACGCTGTACTTTCATTTTTATACCATTGGTGACACATAAAAAGAGGATGATGCACGTCAAAAAAAATTGAAAATAAAAGTCAAGATGGCCGACTGGCGGCCATTTTTGTCATCATTTTTTGCTTCATTTGATGTTACCACATGTACCTTAGACATGTTTTGATATATTTGCTTTAGGTTTCTAACATTGTTCATAGATGCTATGAGGATGATACACTTCAAAATTGTTTGAAAGAAAAATTCAAGATGGCCGAATGACGTCCATTTTTTGCATTCTCAAGATACGTTATCACCAGTACCTTAGAGATGTTTTGAGATATTAGTTTTAAATTATCAACATTTGTCAAACGTCATAGGAGGATTGATGCATGCCAAAATCTTTTGAAAAAAAAATTCAAGATGGCCGAATGGTAGCCATGTTTGTTGTCATTTTTTGCTATATTTGACGTTATCATCTATATCTTAGTTTATGTTACCACCTGTGTCTTATAGATGTTTCGATGCTGTACTTTCATTTTTATGTCATTGGCGACACATAATAGGAGGACAATATGCACGTCAAAACTTTATGAGAATAAAATTCAAGATGGCCGACCGGCGGCCATTTTTGTCATCATTTTTTGTTTCATTTAATGTTACCACCTGTATCTTAGACATGTTTCAATTTATTTGTTTCGGGTTTCTAACATTGTTCATAGATGCTATGAGGATGATACACGTGAAATGTTTCGAAAAAAAAATTCAAGATGGCCGGGCCATGTTTGTTCATTTTGTTGCATTCTCAAGTTACGTTATCACCCATATCTTGGAGATGTTTTGAGATATTAGTTTTAAATTTTCAACATTTGTCAGACACTATAGGAGAATGATGCATGCCGAAATATTTTGAAAAAAAATTCAAGATGGCCGAATGGCAGCCATTTTTGTTGTTATTTTTTTTTGCTATATTTGACGTTACCACCTGTATCTTAGACATATTTTGAGCTATTACTTTCAGATTTCTAACATTGGTAAGAGATGCTAGGGGGTGATGCACGTCAAAATGTTTTGAAAAGAATTCAATTCAAGATGGCCGAAATCTTATGAAAAAAAATTCAAGATGGCTGAAGGACAGACTTTTTTGTTGTCATTTTTTTTGCCATATTTTACGTTATCACCTGTATCTTAGACATGTTTCGAGCTATTACTTTCAGATTTCTAACATTGGTCAGAGATGCTAGGAGGATTTCTAACATTGGTCAGAGATGCTAGGATGATGATGCACGTCACTAGGAGGATTTCTGAAATTGGTCAGAGATGCTAGGAGGATGATGCACGTCAATATTTTGGGAGAAAAAAAATTTAGAATGGCCGAAGGACGTCCATTTTCATTGATTTTTTGTGTTCCTATTTTACGGTTACCACCTGTATCTAATAGGTAGACGCTTCGAGACTGTACTTTCATATTTATACCATTGGTGACACGTAATACGAGGATGATACACGTCCATAATTTTTGAATAAAAATGCAATATGGAATGATTACATTGTTGTTCCTGTTATTAAATGGTAGGTGCCTGACAACAGATTCATGATGGGGGAGAGAGGACTTCAATTCCCACTTGCTGTTGAAATCTTTTATCCATTTCAAAACGTGCAACTTATTTTTTAAATGCCCAACAGGCCTAAAATATTTTGCATGTTTTATAGAACAGACCATCCACCGTGGGGGACTAGAGTCTGATCGCCTGCAATCGGCGTTGCACTTGTTCATTTTTTGTCTCAAAAACATAGGTTATGACCCTCATTGGAACGAGCTCGTTCCAAAGAGGGGTCATAACCTATGTTTTTGAGACAAAATGAAAAAAGAATGAAAATTAGTTGGCGATTTTTGTGAATAGCGCTGGCCGGTTTGCCGTTAAGTTGGATAAAGGGTTAAACCAGGACAAATAATTGCAAAAATTGTCAGATCTGTTACAGTTTCTGGCAGTATTAGGACACACAAAAGAAATTATTTGATACTCAGGCATTTTTTTCAAATCAGTGAGGGAGGAAGGGTTTTATTTTTTATTTTTATTTTCTTTTGCAAAAGGTGAGCAAACATGGATAGGATTTCGGCTGTCGTTTTACACACAGAAATATAGAAAGTGCATATTTATACAAATAAATTCATTTTTAATTTGAAAAATAAAACATTCCTCTAAAAACAAACTGTAGGTACTGCAATTCAGAAGCTTCATATTCTTTCGATGCTCTTCTTATTATCCCTGAAGTAAAAGTATTTAATTTATGGGATTTGCCTCGTTATAATTTATGGGAGAGTTCAGGCACGCTACATAAATTGTAACAAGGCAAATATATTGTAGACGCAACTAAATAAATAAGCATCAATCAGAAAATGTAAAAAGTTTCGGGTCTCCCTGAGTTCGTACTAATAATGGAAGACATTAAAAGGCAATAAAAATGTCCAGTGAGTGGGTTCAAATTCAATGAGGGATTGCTGGAGAATCAAACAACTCTTTTTTATCCTTATTATTTCTCATTCTTTTCATAAAGTTCGAGGTGTCGTCTGCTCCTGCTTCTAGGTCAACTATCCGAACGTCTCGGCTTCCCCACTGGGGAAGCCGCGACGTTTGGATAGCTGAACCACCTCTTCTCCCAATTTGACGAATCTCTAAACGTTAGTTTGCGGTGGATTTTTTTGTACAACCCTCTTCTTTCTTCTCTTCACCCACCTAATCATTACGTATTGCCATCATTAATTTCCCAGCATACAAAACACTGTTTCAAACCACTTCACCATGCCCGGTAGTTTCAATTGTCCCGATTGATTTCGACGATTAACTGTGAACATTTCGATGTAAACAAATTGATTGCGCCTAGTAACGCATTAAGGGAGACAACTCTAGCTTGGTTCATATCGACCGATATCTGAGTCATATAAGTTTGAAGCCATATCAGCCGAGTTTGAAAATACGCAACTCTGGAAAATCATATCTTACAAATATTAAAAAATTCTGTGTGGGAACATGAAGCAGCAGTACATTAATGACTGATAGACACTGTTTGATGTTAGAAATACTACTGCTACTACTACTACTACTACTACTACTACTACTAAATATAATAATAATAATAATAATAATAATAATAATAATAATAATAATAATAATAATAATAATAATAATAATAATAATACCGAAAATCCTCATAGAGATCTTGGGATTTACAAGAGAGAGAAAAAGAAAAAAGAAAATTCTGCATTTCAGTTTCATTGGTGTTTTCTCAAGTAGACGAATCGCCGCTCAGAGGCCTTCATTGGAAGATTGTTCACCCGCTGTAACAAATGTGTTTTGAGAGTCGATCTGAAAGATAGAAAAAACTAGGGGTGATTTTAGCCCACTCAGAAGCTGGTTCCAAAGAAATGGAGTAGCAACCAAATAGTATATTTGACGCATGGCTGACATTTTTTTTGTTATTATAAGAGATTTATGGGAATGTTAGCTCCCTTTAATTTCCGAAAGCGGTCAGTAAATTTAACAGTAAGGGTGTGGGGATTTCATTTAAAAATTGAAATTTCGAGAATTTGTATCATCGATGTGCGCATCATTTCACAAACTTAATTCATTTTCCGAAGAGTAATATAAAAAATACCGAAGATTGCTTTTTTACAGTTGTTCCCAATTAGTTTGAGCGTTTCACTATTGTCTGTTGAAACCCATTTAAAAAAACGAAAGGCGTTTTCACAATCTTTTGATGTTCTGTAATTTTCTTTCTCTTCATTACATCAACAGTGTGCGCATCGTGACAAACAATACATACACTGTCCTTTCCAATGATATAAAATTGTAGCGGGTGATTTTTGCTAATATTTCACCTGGGAAGGATATGCTTAAGTGGCAAGTTACTGTAAAAACACCATTCGCTAAATAAAAAGCCAAATTAGACGCTTAGTGTTGGTAGGTGATAAATATTCTTAACCCTTTACCTAACATGAAAAGCAGACGACACTTGCAACCAAAATTCTTGAATTACTAATTTTTCATTTTTTTGTCTCAAAAACATAGGTTATGACCCCATTTGGAACGAGCTCGATGAGCTCGTTCCAAAAAGGGGTCATAACCTATGTTTTTGAGACAAAAAATAAAAAAAATAATGAAAATTAATTTGCGATTTTTGTGAATAGCGCTGGCCAGTTTTGACCGTTACATTGGGTAAAGGGTTAAAGACGGATTATCTCTGAAGTAGTTGAATTAGCTTGTCATAAAAAGACAAGTTTCATTTTGTAACTTTTAATAAACAAAAACAAAAGACAGCTCCATGAGCTGTCGTTTGTTTTCGTTTAATATAATTACAAAAGAAAACCTAACTTTAGTTTTTACTGATGTCATGTGTGTTTTTCCCAACAATTGCTTGCTTCTAAATTGGACCTTCCCCGCTCGCTTAACAGATAACTTCACTAGTTGTTTCAAATTGGCTTTCGGTAATACAGGCACTATCCTTTCCGTTAATATTAAAGTCTGGGAGGTGAGATTTGCTAATTTTTTTCCGGGGAAGAATAAAAACTTGCAAATTACTCGAAAAATACATTCACTAATCGAAAGAATCAAAAAAGAGGACACTTTAGTGTTGGTAGGTGAAAAACTGATAGATATTCTTAATGATGAATTATCTGTGAACTAGTTGCTTCTATTTAACTTACCATAAACAGCCAAGTTTTCCTTTTGTTGTTTTTAACCCTTTACCTAACCTGAAAAGCAGACGACACTTGCACAAAAAAAATCTTGAATAACTAATTTTTTTCATTTTTTGTCTCAAAAACATAGGTTATGACCCCTCGTTGGAACGAGCTCGACGAGCTCGTTCCAACGAGGGGTCATAACCTATGTTTTTGAGACAAAAAATGAAAATATTTTGAAAATTAATTGGCGATTTTTAAGAATAGCGCTGGCCGGTTTTGGCCGTTACGTTGGGTAAAGGGTTAATAAAGAAAAACAGCAGACATCTATAAGAGCTGTCTGTAGTTTTCATTCATTAAAGGTAACAAAAGAAAACTTGACTTTATATTCTGCTGAACTCATGGGGGTTTTCTCAACAGTTTCTTCTTTAATGGATCTTCCTCAAACGTCTAATTATTTCAGGGGAGATAACTTTATTAGAAGTCGAATTACATGACGATATTAGTCAGGGATGGCTATATGTACAGTACGTGGAGAGTGGATTGAACTAAATCACCCGCGGAGTGGAGTTATCACCCAAACTATAATTTTCGTATTTTGTATATATCGACTAAAAACACAAGCAATGTTTCAGCCAATGGACCTCCGGGTTTAACCCGGAGGTCCATTGGCTGAAACTTTGCTTGTGCTTGTTATGCTTTGCAACAATTTTGCAATTATTGTTTGGGTGTAATCTCCACGCCGCGGGTGATTTAGTGACAATACACTCTCCACGTACTGTACATGCCGTTACCATTGGCAGTGAATACCCAATACCTGTCAAACAATGCAATTTGAAAGATTTTGTCCTGTATTGCAAAGGTGAATTCTGGACAAATGAAACCTTTGTTTGTTATCATTTATAAAAACCCTCACTTCACGGGTGCTTTCCAATAAATTCTATCAAAAATTAGGTACAGTCTACTGAAATTGGACACATCAACAAATTACAATAGTAAAAAGATTTCAATATATTAACTGTTGCTTTGTGAATATACACAATAGTTCACTGCTCGGATTCGAGTACGATTTTTATCCTCGAGTAGGGTGCGCGGAGGATTATTTCAAGAGGCGTTAGCCGAGTGAAATAATCGGCGCGACCTACGAGAGGATAAACTCGTACTCGAATCCGAGCATTTAACTTTTGTATTTATTTTATTTTCTCCTTATTTGTTTTTCCAAAACAACGTTTTACAATTGATTCAACTCAACAGATTTGTAAACAATGAAAGAAAATAGTCCGCCATCGCTGAGAGTGGAATACGATGCTGTATCATCATCATGCTGGGAAAGGAATACAATGTTCGGCGAGTGGGAGTGGGAATACGATTTGTTTTGGGGGAAGTAAAACGAATGAAAATTAATTAAAAATTAATATTCAATTTCAAGAAATTACACTGGCCACTATGATAGACAAAAGTTACCAAGCGTGTGTCAAACATGTAAGTTGTGCTTGTCAATGATCTGAACAGACTGCTTATTTTTAGGCTTGGACAGGTTGTGTTTTTATTTATTTTTAATTAAATATGAAGAAACATTACCCATGTCTCCTCACTGATTACCATAACAGATCTCACAGCTGATCGAAGACTGATTTGCACTCGACCTTGGACTGTGGGTATAATGAGATAAATTTACATATTACAATACACGTTAACACACAGTGGCGGCGCCAGAGTTACAGAAGTGAGGGGGTACAGTTGGGTATTGCCCGCCGCGCGTAAGTTTTAAAAATTGGTGTCCCATCCCGAAGTTGAGAAAATTTTTAAAACTTACGTTGTAAATGGTGTTCTCTGGAGCATTCTCAGACAATTAAATTAAAACAGTTTTATTCTTTTGAAACTTACTGGTTAGGTCTTTCAGTTATAGAAAACGTCGTACATGGTGACATTTTAACGGAAGAATGCTGTTGTAAAGTGCGAGCACAAAGCACCAAACGAAACTCAGATCGAAAATGAAAGTAGGCTGCATTCCAAACGGATGAGTTGCACGCTCTCGCTTTTAGTATTCATCGAATACTCTTAAGCGGTATGTTTCAGACCGTTTGAACGCGACACGCCTTGTTGCAATTTGGTACCTCGACTCTTGTTTGTTGTTTGCAGCTAATGTGTGTGTGTGAGGGGGGGGGGGGGGGGGCACACACAAACATAATTTAAAAACTTCTCTGATTTAGTGCACTTGGGAATATGGAATTAAGCATACCCACCATTACACCGCAACGTTCAATACAAAAACTAAAATGATAGTATTTTTTTTACTACGCTTGGCGAAAAAAGTGGAGGGGTAACTAACCCCCCCCCCCCCCCCCCCCCCCCCTCATACCCCCCATGGCGCCGCCACTGTTAACACACAAAGCATGATGGAACAAGTTCTCCAGAAACATTTTAGTTTAGATTATTATTGTTTGGAGGCGGCGCATATTCAGATTAGCTGTCTTCTTGTTTTGATAGCAGGACCCCTGGTGAACGCCAGTGGTAACATAATACTTTCTCCGTCTTTATGGGCTGATTAAATCTTAGCCTTGTCCACACCCATCTAAAATGTTGAGTTTGTTTGAAAATAGATGTTCAAAGTATGAATTAACCCTTAAACTGCGGAATAGTGTCAACATATTTTCCGCAAATAGAGTCATGACTGCTGTGAAGCAGCAATGACTACATTTGATGAAAAATTCATCTGAATTTAACTAACTGGTAAATCCATTTGGTGTACAGCGGCAAATTTGATTAATCGTGCTCAACTTTGAAATTATACTTATTTCATGGACAAGGAGAATCATCTTTAAGGAAGGCATATCCGCCAGCAGGCCAGCAATTCCAACCCTGCTTTTTGGAATTATACGTTGGGAAGTCTGACAGTTGCTCGAGGGTTCTTTCAGACTTCCTTCACCCGAAAAACTCCGACACGAGGTGACCCTGGCTGTCGAAAGTGTCGTTAAACCCCAAAATAAATAAATAAATAAATAAATAAATAAATAAATAAATAAATAAATAAATAAATAAATCCGCCAGCAGAGTGCAAGTGGGTAATGGCATATATGAACATTTCAGTTGTTAATTTTTAACCCGCTGAGTATTTTTAAAATATTTTTCATCGAATCTTGTCATGGCTGCTTTAAAGCAGCCATGACTAGATTTGATGAAAAATGCATTTAAATTAGTCTTAAGAAATCTCTAATCAATTTATTTCATTTATTTTTTGGTGTTTAAGGTCACATATTTCTGCACAATGGCTAATCATGACCACCACAGTTTTACGGCTGGAGGAGGCCGGAGTACCCGGAGAGAACAACCGAGCAACGGCGAGCAATTTATTTATTTGGGTTTCAACGACACTTTCGACAGTCATGATCACCTCGTGTCGGACAGTTTTACGAGTGGATGAAGCTGGAGTACACCGAGAGAACCACGGAGCAGCGGCAAACAACTGTCAGGCTCCCCAAGGCCAGGTACAGTGTGACTGCAATCAGTTAACGAGTGCTCGTTAACTGTTAAAAATATCAGCAATCTTACCCGACAATCTTTAATCAAAACGTCGATACAATTTGCAGGAGGAAGTTTTGATAAATGTACTCAAAATACCCTTATTTTAGTGGCATGCGGTTTCCAGCCCTGGGCGGGAATATCCGCCGACATCATGCGAAGAAGGGCGCGCGGTGGCTCAGTGGTAGACTGTTGGACTTCTGTGCTAGAGGTCGCGAGTTTGATTCCCGTCCGGGACGACCCGTGCTGTGTCCTTGGGCAAGGCACTTTATCGCGGTTACCTACATGGGAGCACGATGCCGCCATGTACTAAGACGCACTGCACGTCGATGGTGCACATGTCTTCGACCGCTGTAACCCTACTTGAGCGGAGCTTGAACAGAGTTAGAATGTTGAGGAGCTGACAGTTGGGCGTCGATGCTCGGTGGTTCTCCCCGGTACTCCGGCTTCCTCCGCCCGTAAAACTGACACGGTTACGATTAGCCATTGTGCATAATTATGTGACCTTAAACACCAATAAATAAATAAAATATAAAAAAAATATAAATAAATAAAAACACCTGCGAAGAAGACACTGTTGGTAAAATATCAATTTCACATCATGCCAGAGACCTAGTATGTCATAGGCATGCAGTGCCAACACATTCTACATTGCTCTTGGTATTGAGCTTACCAACACAGACACCTCCCCAACCACATTAGGCGCCTTAAAAACTACGACTAATGCTTACATGACGAAAAGCCCATGGATGCTGTGATATATAATAGCTGAGTATGAATTCAGGAATGACTGCGTTAATATTCTTTCAAATACGCGCGTGAGCTCAATATTTCAAGTTATTATCAAGCTGATTCTTTTGCTTTTGGAAAAGTATATGCTGGAAGTTAGGACAGAGAGTTTCGTTATTGTCTGGTACGGATTGCTGATATTTTTAACAGTTAACGAGCCCTCGTTAACTGATGCAGTCACACTGCACGTGACCCCGGGAAGCCTGACAGTTGCTCGCCGCCGGTCGGTGGTTCTCTCGATGTACTCCGGCTTCTTCCACTCGTAAAACTGTCCACCACGAGGTGATCCTGACTGTCGAAAGTGTCGTTAAAACTTAAATAAATAAATAAATAAATTAATTAATAAATTAATAAATAAATAATAAATAAATAAATAAGGTCTGCCTCGAACGCTTTAAAGCAACCATTACATGAATTGAAGATATATTAATGAACACCAACTGGCAGTTTGTTCAGGAACGGGTGGGCGGGAAATGCTTTGGAGGATGAAAGTGCAGCGGGAGAATTGCAGGCATAGGGCTGACAATTTTTGTCCACCCCAAAAAGACGTGTCTTTACACACAATTTTATAAAACGGTTTTCCAACACTGGGTATATGTGTGTCCCTTTCCTTCAATTCAAACCTTATTATAATCCATCCGGTCATGAATGTACTGTCACAATTACACCGATCCTTTTTCATCTCCCTGGCGCTCTATTTTGCAGAAAATTCAATTCAACTTTTTCTTTTTATTCTTAACTCTTAGTCCGCTGAGTATTTTAAAGATATTTTCCATCAAACCAAGTCATGGTTGCTGTGAAGCAGCCGTGATTAGAATTGATGAAAAAATCAACTAGATTTAACTTACGAAATCAGTGGTGAAAAAATCCATGCCATTTACAGGAGGGAAGTTTGATTAAATGTGCCCAAATTGTACATATTTCAGTGTCAAGAGAAATCCTTTCATGGGCAGAAATATCCGCCAGCAGAATGTAAGGAGTTAAATACATCAAATTATCTACAGCACCATACTTGTCAAATTTTTTTTATCAGTCTCAAGCCACAAAGGTCTTCGGTCATCATATAAAGTTAATCTGCTTCAGCCCTCATCTAAATTAAGTTCGGTTAGCGATAGGGCATTTGCCGCTACCGACACAAAGCTATGGAATTCTCTTCCAACCCGTTTAACCCTTTACCTAACATGAAAAGCAGACGACACTTGTAAAAAAAATTCTTGAATAACTAATTTTTTTCATTTTTTGTCTCAAAAACATAGGTTATGACCCCTCTTTGGAACGAGCTCGACGAGCTCGTTCCAAAGAGGGGTCATAACCTATGTTTTTGAGACAAAAATGAAAAAAAATAATGAAAATTAATTGGCGATTTTTGTGAATAGCGCTGGCCGGTTTTGGCGTTACGTTGTTAAAGGGTTAGAAGAAATGGATTCTCTGGAATCATTCAACTCGGGTACTAAAGCATGCCCTTTTCCTAAGGTATTTTGGAGTTTTATGCCTATGGAGCACCATGTGTTTTTTAATGCTATAAAATCACTGTTATTATGATGATTATATCACACTGCAAAATCACACCTCATTCGCGTTGTCTCCGACTACAATCACTCCACAACAGCTACAAACTCACAAATGTCGCCACGCCAGAATAAATAAGGATAGGCAATAGCGACGAGCTGCATTAACTCTGTTCGTCGCGCACAAGCACAGAATAGATGCCAGCATGGCTGCTGGGTGCAGCTCGTGGCTTGTCACTATCCTGGGCGACTCATAAGAATCAAACTGCAAAATCACGCAACACACGCGCACACTCAATCGACCCCAAAACATTTACAAACACACACGTGCAGTCACGCCAGAGTGGATACGGATAGGCAATATCA
This sequence comes from Pictodentalium vernedei, assembly GCA_031216915.1. Taxonomy (NCBI): domain Eukaryota; kingdom Metazoa; phylum Mollusca; class Scaphopoda; order Dentaliida; family Dentaliidae; genus Pictodentalium; species Pictodentalium vernedei. Next base: position 127,342,452 of record CM062289.1, on the reverse strand, counting down.
GCGCCCCCAACACCACCTCCCCATAACAGATGTCTACATGGCTGTTGTATATTGCCGGCTTGCGACTTGACCCTACCCCGACCGGCTCACAACAAGAGATTTATAACCACACAACCTGCACCTAATTCATCCACACACTGTATTTCAACCATGGAGCACCATATGTGGATGTAATGCTACAAAAGTAGTATTAATTATTACTTTCCCGAGCAACGCCTAGTATTTCCGAGAAATACCAAACGCTTCCACCCCCACCCCCTCCTCTGTTTCGATGACATTGGTCGCGAAAACACTTCAGGGCTGCTTTCTAACAGTCATTATTTAAATTGACAATAAATACAGATATTGCAGATAACAAGGCTAAACATATTAATCACTTTTCCACGCCGAAAAGATCCGTATTTCCCTTTTTGTACATTTTACAAAAAGTGAAAGAAATTTGATTTGGTAATCCATTCCAGTAAATCTCAACCACAGAGATATAGGCAAATTATTCAACGGAAATATGTCACAGTATACAATGTACTTTACTCTCGGGGATTCATTGATATTTCAGAATACACTGGGTTATTTGTGTGATCGTGCCCATCACTTCAGAGCCGTCACTACTCGGGTAACGCCGGTTATTTAAGCTAGTTTCGGATATGTTCGGTGGTCTGTATATATCTGTAGGTATGGCACAGATTGTTGAATTTACCATACATGGAGTGTGCTTTCATTCTCACTATAACACTCATGGAGTATTTCGTGAATACTGTTCTCTTTGCATACTGTAGTCGATGTGTACTGTAATCGGTGTTTATTGCACTTTGTGTGTGCGTACGCCGTATGTATTGTATACTCATGGCATACTCAACTTAATTCGTCGTAGGGATGTATTATTCGAAAAGTTATCTCCCCCTGTGAATACTGGAGTCTGACTGTAATGTAATTAGCATTGATCCACTGAAAGGTGTGAACAAAATCTTGTTTGTCGGGAAATCGTTTTCTCAAGCGGCGAGAGAAGTAAGTTGAGAATGAAGGCGTCAGACAGTTTATTGTGCAATCATTTAAGAGAATTGTTAATTTGATTACAATAATCGAGAATTGTTTTGATTTTGAGAATGTTGGTACTTTACACTGTCCTCTCAACTACGATGTTGGGGTGGGGGTATAGAAACGGGACAGGTTTATCGGGGGAGGGAAGAGGAAGAGATTTCGAAGATTTTAACATCAATGGCAAGCAGAAGTCACGCATGAAAAATAATGCGTCAGCGGTTTTATCAGAACTTAGGTGGATCATTTGAGTGACCGTTGTGAGATCAAGGCAGGGGCGCCGAATCAACGAGGGTCCCTCCTGCCTTCAGTCTAAAAATGTAGGGGGTGGGTGGGGGGCCGTCGGTATTCATAAAACTTTCCGCTGATGTACGCTCACGCCTACCTTTGTATCTTGGTAGGCACCACGTAAAAAAATCTCCATACATTAGTAGATTTGTATTGTTAAACCAAAGGTACGTGGCCAACGAACACTCGGAAAAACACAAAGGCGTTGTTGTGAAAAGTAACTGAGTTGGGGAGGAGGGGGGGATCTAAGAATATGAACAGCAAAACTGATGAAAAAAATTCATTTTTTTCTAAAGTTTTGCCTCCAAAACATAGTTTATGACCCCTCACTAAAACAAGCTCGTTCTAACGAGGGGTCGTAAACCATATTTTCGGAAGTAGAAATTTAACTTTTTTGTTTCTTAGCAGAAACGACACATTACCTATTCGTCAATTCCCTTTTCGTCAATTACAAACTCAGCAATTCCCAACTTGTCAATTCACGTTTTGTCGACCACTTTATCAATACATATCTTAATCAAAAACAATTTCAAAGACAACCTATCTTGTCTATGTTTGTCTATCGCCAAAAAACTGTTTGCACCCTCCCAAAGAAAGTTAATCCTTTACCAAACGTTACGACCAAAACCAACCAACGCTATATACAAAAATCTTTATTCAAATTTTATTATATTGTAATTTTTTGTCTCATAAACATAGCTTAAAACCCTCTATGAAATGAGCTTATTGGGCTCGTTCCAATGAGGCTCAAAAGCTATGTTTGAGACAAAATGTAATATTTATAGTTATTCAAGAATTTTTTTTCTAGGTGCTATCCACGTTGGATAAAGGGGTGATATTTTTTATTGTCTTTTTACGACCAACGTTTAAAAATCAAAATATATTATGTGCTATATAATTTAAATGCAATTAAGTGTTACTGTCAGTTATTCATTGCATGTTACTTGAAATTTTATTTAAAAAAATAATAAACTGACCATGCCTACTATAAAAATGGATATAATACACATAAATTTATAAATATATATCACTATATACATACAGTACCTATAACAGTATATATATTTAAAAACACGTAACACGTGATGACAATAGCCTGAATTTTTAAAATTACATTTCAAAACTTGCCCTAAAAATTTTGAAAACGTCTCGATAAGCTTGATTTTCTCCGACCCGGTGTAATTATCTATTACAAATAAATTATTTAATATTCGTACTAAATTATTGGAAATTAAATAGCGAAATAACTAAATTCCTTCTAAAATGCAATATATAAATAATTATTTGTTGCTATAATGAAGTTGTAAACGTAGCGGCGGAAAATATTAACTGGGTTTTTGTCCGCATTTTTGTGGCTTTTTTTCTTGTCCGATCTTAAAAAAGGGAATTTTAATCGGGTGGCTGTTTGGACGGCGGTTCTTTGACCGGTGGCTTATTGTCCCGTTGACCCGTTTGTACATGCAGGGGGAATGATGGCCTGCAGGGGGAATGATGGCCTGCAGGGGGAATGATGGCCTTCTCTTATGAGGACCGCGACAAATCAGCGGCTGGCCAAAGAGTTATTATTACTATAATTGAGTTATTATTGAAATAAATCTTACCTTTCCATCTTTTTCTATTAGTCTCTCAACTTCATATTTGGTGGGCAGAATATTTCTTGGCACCGAGGTACTTGTTCGTACAGGGCGTGGCAGCTTTTCTCCCTGTGCAATTTTTTTCCAGTCAATATGCGAATGTGAACGTAGCTGTCTTTCAGTGGCCATGCTTGTGAAAGTGTGAGCCATCTCTTTTAAAGCAGGTATTAAAGGAGGTGGACGGACGTTTCGGACACGGACGTTTCGGACTAGGACATTTCGGACCGGACGTTTCGGACATGGACGATTCGGACTAGGACGTTTCGGACCCCGGACGTTTCGGACTTTTTTTATATTTTATATAATTTTTAGTGGATATTTTTATATGGATATTGTTAGTGGGTTTTCAATTTATTTAATTTTGCACAAATTTTTGTTACAAAAGAGTTTTGCTTATTAGGGAATTTTTTTTTGGGGGGGGGGAGCCTTTTTGTAAAACATAGTGGTAATGCAAACTGATGAAAAATTTTGAAATAAAGCTACAATGTATCATACTCCATTCATTCAGTTTACTATCAAAAACACAATTGTAGGCATCTGTTTTACTTTCTTTCTCTCAGGCTTTTTAGACTTCAAAGCTTCTTATCTTCTGGCTTTGTGTTTTTATAGCAATTTCACCACAGCTACAATTAATAGCAAGAGTGTTTCTCAGCTTCCCTCATTGTTGAGTGTGTTTTTACAGTGATTCATACTAAATTTTTATGGCAGATAATTTTTAGATCAATTCTTGTTGTTGTTGCAACACTTAATTTCAAAGTGTCCTTTTATTTTTTCTGACTTATGTGGCTTCAAAACTATTCTGCTTTTTTTAATATAAATTCTCTGTTATCACTGTCTCCTCATAATTTGTTGCTTCTTAGTTGCCTCAAGATGGAAATATTATCAACAAAAAGAGGTGGAAAAAAATTGTGTTTTGAGGGACACATGTACACTATTAAGTCAATCTCAGAGAAACAGAAATCTATAACATGGCGCTGTGTGAAACGAGACTCCCCTGTAACTTGTGCAGCTACCTTAAAGACTAATGACTGTTATGAATGTCCAATTCTAACAAAGATTCATTCTCACTTAGCTGACCAAACAGAAGTAGATGTTTCTAAATGTAGACAAAACATGAAGAATATGGCCAGTACAACTAATGATAAGCCAAACCAGATATTCACAAATATGCTTTTAACAGTATCTGATGAAGTGAAAGCTCGTCTTCCAGATTCAGACGTTGCCAAACGAGTACTCAGGAGGGCTAGAGCCCAACATCGACCCAAAGATCCACAAACACTCCGCGAGTTAGAAATAGTTGGTGAATGGACTATGACTTCAGGTGATCAACCCATTCCATTTTTATTTAGTGACAATGGTCCTAATGCTGATGAGCGTGTAATTATTTTTGCAACAGAACAACATTTGCAGCTGCTTGCAACAGAACAACATTTGCAGCTGCTTGCAAACTGTGACACTTGGTGTATGGATGGAACATTTTCAGTAGCTCCAAATATTTTATATCAGTTATATGTCATTCATGGTCGGGTAGATAATGTGTTTTTGCCATTAGTTTATGCATTACTCCAACGGAAGACTCAAACTAGTTATGAAACTCTGTTTAGTAAACTGGCAGAAGCTGACTGTGATCCAACAACAGTTATTATTGATTTCGAAAGAAGTGTTCAGCTTTCTGTTCATTCTGTCTTTGGAAACCATGTAAACATTCAATATTGTTTTTATCATCTTTCTCAGTCTGTGTGGCGTAAAATTCAGTCGTTAGGTCTTTCAAGTTTATATGAGTCAGACAATAATTTTCGGCTTTTTTGTGGTCAAATAGGCGCTTTGGCATTTCTGCCTGTAACTGAAGTTAATGAGGGCATGAATTATTTGAAAGAGACAATGCCAGAGGAAGCAGAACCTCTCGTTGAATATTTTGACAATACTTATGTTAATGGTCAACTTCGTCAGAGACCAGCAAGAGAGGTGAATGGTATTCAGACTGTTAGGTTGAGGCGAGTGCCTCCTTTATTTCCACCTTCAAGTTGGAATGTCCATGATGTCACTATTGCCAACCTGCCCAGAACAAATAATATCTCAGAAGGTTGGAATAATAAATTTCAAGGACTTATTGGGCATAGTCACCCAAGTATCTGGAAATTGATTGAATGTTTACAATCTGAATGTGCACGTGTCAAAGGTGTGTTGCTCCAGCTTGAACGTGGTATAAGACCAAAAAAAAGAACAAAAAAAGTATTCACTGAATTACAATCCCGTCTTCAAAATTTGTGTGAGGATAGGTTGTCTGGTCGTAAAAGCATACCAGAATTTCTCCGAGGTGTAAGCTGTAATCTGCGTGGTGGTCAACCAAATTTATAAACTCAGAAATATTTGATCAATAAGATGAAAAATGTATTTTTTCTATTTCGTTGGAATTCATAAATTATATAAATTAAAAAGAACTTGGAAAAGTATACCCAACCAGTAGCATGACAAATTATTTCCGGTAGTCTATACTTAAATTTTATAGCTAAATATTCATATTCTAAATATTCATTTAAAAGCATAGAAATTTTATTTTTTCCAGTTCCTTGTAATTTATATTATATATAAATTAAAAGAGACTTGGAAAAGTATACCCAACCAGTAGCATGACAAATTATTTCCGGTAGTCTATACTTAAATTTTATAGCTAAATATTCATATTCTAAATATTCATTTAAAAGCATAGAAATTTTATTTTTTCCAGTTCCTTGTAATTTATATTATATATAAATTAAAAGAGACTTGAAAAAGTGAAAAAAACCCAAACTTTTCATTCTAAATTATAACCCGTAATCTGTTACTAAATTTTTATAGCGAAATGTTCAGCCACCAGCATGAAAATTTTATTTTTCTAGTTCTTTGTAATTTCTATAAACTATATAAATCAGAAACAACAAGTAACATTAGAATTGTATTGTGCTATTGTTTTGCTATTGTAATATTAGTTATAACCTGTTTTTAAATGTTCATGTTTGTTGTGCTATGTATAATATCAGGTAAATTTTATGACAGTTTTAAAAAATTATAAAACTTTCAAATGTTGTTCATTTTCATTTTACAATTTACATCCCACCCCACCCCCTCCCCCTCCCTTCCACCCACAAGAGAACAATCTCAAAAGTACACCCAAATACATTCTGGCCGAAACGTCCGCCCTGTCCAATATTTCTGTCCGAAACGTCCTAGTCCGAAACGTCCTAGTCCGAAACGTCCGGTCCGAAACGTCCGTGTCCGAAACGTCCTACATTCATTAAAGGAACCTCCGGACAGAGTCAACAGTATCTGTGTGACATTACAAATTGCAACGCAAACTATCTTCTTATTGTAGAAAAAACACACACATACATATATTTATGGACTTCAATGGACAATGAGGCATACTAGTTAAATAAGCGACAAGCTTCACATTTCTGGCTGAACTGAAAGTAATTAATAGGGCTATCGCACCTTTCCTTTTATTCACACCGAAACCTTCTGCATATTGTGGACTGTGGGTTCAACTGTTTTTACAACAATCAAATTTGTCTTGGTTTTAACATCAAAAGGAAAAAAATGGGCAAATGTCAGATTATATATTTTTATATGATTAGAGAGGACAATATCTATATTATATGCACATATGCGCAGAGCATTGCTAATATGAAGACTAAAAAATATTTTAATCTCTAAAAGTTGACGAAAACGCAATTTTCCATTATTTTACATGGCACTCTACACGAAATAACCGTACCTTTTTAAATGAACAGGGGAAAAAAATTGGTCGAATGAAATGGTTCGATTATATCACCAAGTGAGAGCATATATATTGTTCTTAAATGTCTGATGCGCAGAGCAAATATAACTTTCACGGGTTTTATATAATTTTGAGAAATATAAAAATTCCCCATTCAATTAGTGCTAATTTTTGCAAGCCAATTCCTAGCAATCAGGGGAGATAACTATTTGGTAAATAGATGCGAATAACGAGAATAGTTGAACATGGTCTGATGTACTCGTTATGTATTGCGCTCATTGTATACTATGCTCGGTGTATACTGTATTTGGTGTATACTGTACTTTTTGTATACTGTACTCGGCGTATACTGTACTTTTTGTATACTGTACTCGGAACATAATGTAATCGGTGTATACTGTACTCGGTGTGTTTTGTACTCGGTGTATATGATACTCGTTTATTGTACTCAGTGTATACTGTACTCGGTATATATTCTACTTGGTGTATACTGCAAGCCGTGTGTATTGTACTCAGTGTATACTGTACTCGGTATATATTCTACTTGGTGTATACTGCAAGCCGTGTGTAGTGTACTCAGTGTAAACTGTACTCGATGTATAGTGTACTCAATGTATACTGTACTGGGGTGTATTCTGTACTCCGTGTATACTATACTCAGTGTATTCACTTTAACATACAACAGAATGAATGTCGCAATAGTGAAATTAGTAAAAGATGAATTCAATCTAGCAAACTCTAAATTCTAAATTATACATACATTTTAGCGTGAAGGAGAGAGTAGCATTCTATGACAAGACAGTGGCGTAGCCAATGGAAGGGGTGCTGGAACAGCCTGGGCCCCCAGAAATCCCCAAAGCTCACTAAAAATCGACGATCTGCATGGGGCATCACCTGTTTTATTGTGGGTTAACGACGCTTTCGACACACAGGATCATTTCGTGTCGGGGAGTTTTACGAGTGGAGGAAGCCGGAGAGAACCGCCGAGAAGTGGCGAGTAACTGTCAGACTCCCCAACGTACTAACTCCACTCATGCATCGTTAGCACTGATTGAAGACAAGTGCTCTATTGACGTGCAGTAGGCCTTAGTACACAGACCCACTGTGTCGCATGTGGGCAATCGGAATTAACTGCCTTGCCCGGCAGGGACACAACACATTTAGTCCTGATGGGGATTATTATGATCCCCGATGAGTCTGGAGATGGGCTGGGGAAATCTCACCCGAGGGGCAAGATATTTGAACCAGACCCGAGGCTTGCCGAGGGTCTGGTTCAAATATCTTGCCCCGAGGGTGAGATTTCCCCATTCTCACCTTCAGACTCATCGAGGATGATTTTTCTCCCCACACACGAGGATTACGTCATTATAGATAATTGGCGGTCACGTGCTGACATACCCAATTTATCAAGTCGTCGTCCTTTCGAAAAACGAACAATTTCATCGGAAAGATCGTACAAAAGTTAGGTATATACCATAGGTATATACTAAAAACATGGTTTGTAACACTGTCCGTTAAGGGGTTAATGAATTTGCGAGTGTCAAACTCTAATGTAAAGGGCATTGTGAGATTATTGATCGATCGATAAATTCGCGCAGTGATATTATTCAATCTGCAGAGAAACATGGGGTTGAAAGAAAACAAGTTTAATATTTGAATAAGAATTAAATATTGTGTCTATATCAACAAGGAACAGATAAAGGTACAAAACGAACACAATTTACAGTTTATTTACAATTGTGCAAACGATGATGAAATAATTCCGGCGACCTAATAAAATATGTAAATGAGTATGTCACGTGGGGTGGGTGGGATAGAAATATCCCACCCTGCTGTCTCACCCGGGACACGCGTATGTTTCACGTATAGTGTGGGGGGGGGGGGAGGGGGAAGAAAAAAGTGCGAACCTTTCGGTTTGAAGTCTAATGCCGTAACGACTGAGCCACTTCGCTGCCGGGGCATCACCTAATGAAATGATTGATGACACACCACACTTGGTGAAAACTGACATTCTTTTGACCCTCATGTTTCCAAATAGTGCCATTTAAGGAATATTTTCCCAAAATTTCTCCAGGGGAGGCCCAGGGATCTTTTTGAAAAGTATTAGCTGCCTCCTCCCCAGGCCGTACCATCTCGAGAGAGACCACATCTCCATATTTTCCCCAACTCAAGACTTCAATCTTTGTGATATTCTTATGGCATAAAATTGCTTGTACTCCCGAAAAAATATCTGTGCCCCTTCTCCAAAGATAGGCTAGAAATACGTGGCCTGTGACAAGATGACACGATGAACGGTAAGGGTGGTCAGAAATAATTTAATCCTAAAGCTCTATAGGGCTCTATTTCTGAACTTTTCTATAAACAGAGGCGAACTGGCCGTAATTCCCGGTGCCCCCCCCCCCCCCTATTGGATGGCCCCCTGGGGGCCCCAAACTTGATGCACCCAACACCGGTTGAAATTTTGTGAAAACACCCAACAGGCGAAATGGATCTGATTGCAGAGAATGCCGGTATACAGAAATTGCCGGTATACAGAAATGTTCTTTATGTGGACTGCCATTGGCAGTCCATATAGAGAACATTTCGATATACCAGCAGTCTAGCCTGCCAATGATCTCTCAGATGCAAGGAAACAGCGTTCTTCTAATTTGAAAAATCAAATTTTTCTCCTATTCAGCCGAACTATGGTCGGCCCGATCGGTCCACACAAACCTCCGGCCCACCCCCTCCCCCACTCGCTGTTGATACCATTCTTGCCGAATGAATGATGAAGATGACCCAAAAATGCCATCTGTGTGTACTGCCATTGTTTGAGAAATGAAAATTTTCTTCGAGTCTGGGGTCTGCCTTGGTCCATTTCCCGGTAACTTTTCTTGGCACAGTCCACCCCTGCCTTTAAATACAAGATGGGATCGCCAACGTTGCTGTGAATTATATTTTCTATTCGTCGAAAATTGTTAAAGGGTTAAGTCATGTTTACGTAATACATAAAATGATTCGATACGTTTCGTGGTGTCAGTGGTGATCAATGAACTGTGAAAAAGAAATCAGTTCATTTTGTGATCTTCAACTGTTCACGGAGGAACAAGAAAATTCGAATGAACGACAAATGCTGATTACTTGTACAAACAAAAAGATGTTTTTAACTCAAGTGTTCTGAGTCAAAGTACATCTCGAATGTGTAGTAATTTTATATTGTTATAAACTATAGCCTACGTTCTTGCAAGTTCTATATTCATTTTACGAGCAACACTGTTTCAAAACTTCGTGGAAGGAAATAAGAAAAAGGTAGGTTTTTCCTTTTCTGTCATTGTCGGTTCCGGCCTTGACAACAATAGTACTTGACACGGAACCGGATGTAATTAGCAAACGGATGCGCTCACTCGTAGCAATGGGTCGGGCCGGGGTGGGGTACCACTCCACTTTTTTCTGAAAAAATGTCAATTTAGGCCACACAAAATAGACTAATTGATTCTCAGGCATTTGTTTTCCAATCAGTGAGGTAGGGAGGGTTTTATTTTTAATTTTTCTTTTTCTTTTGCAAAAAGTGAGCAAACATGGAGAGCACGGAGAGGATTTCGGCTGTCATTTTACACACAGAAATATAGAAAGTGCATATTTATACAGATAAATTCATTTTTAATTTGAAAAATAAAACATTCCTCTAAAAACAAACTGTAGATACTGCAATTCAAAGGCTTCATATTCTTTCGATGCTCTTGATATTATCTTTGAAGTAAAAGTATTTAATCTCTGGGGATTTGCTTCGTTACAATTTATGGGGGAGTGCCTATAAATTATAACAAGGCAAACACATTGGAGACACAACTGAATAATCAATCAAAAAATGTCAAAAGTTTCATGTCTCCCTGAGTTTGTACTAATATTGGAAGACACCGAAAGGCAATAAAACTGTCCAATGAGGGGGTTCAAATTCAATGAAGGATTGCCTGAGAATCAAAACACTTTCTAGCCTTATATATATATTCATGTCTGGAATCCATAGAACTGCTCTCACTATGATATTTCATGTGTCATTTGCTGGTTTATACCTCCACTTACTGAGTGCAGTGGCTCAGTAGGTACGGCATTGGACTTCAAATCGAAATATACACATTCGATCTCACCAGGGGTTACTGTCTTGTGACCTTGAGAAAGACACTTAATCCCGATTGCCCACACTGTGTACTAAAGGCCTACTGCACGTCAATGGTGCATTTGTCTTCAACCAAAACTAACCACGCTCGTGCGTATTTCGTACGCCGAGGAGTCTTGAAAGTTGCTCGCCGCTGCTCGGTGGTTCTCTCCTGGTACTCCTGCTTCCTCCACCCGTAAAACGGCTCGACACGAGGTGGCCCTGGCTTTCGAAAGTGTCATTAAACACAAATAAATAATAATAATAATAATAAAACCTCCACTTTCTGAGAACTTCCGCCATATAAAAAGGATTCGAGATGGTCCATTTTGCATAAAATGTTAAGGTGCTATATAAATAAGAGAAATTTGTTTACTTTGAAATTCCCACCTCTAATATTCCTTAAGGGGTCGTCCAACGTAACTTTGGGCATTTTTTTGAAAATTTTCACAATGCCCTAAATTCGAATTAAAGCGGTGAATAACGACATATTATATACCAAAATAATGACAAAAGTATACAAAATCCGAATTTATCCACTTTTTGAAATTTAAAAAAAAATTGTTTGCTTTTGATGACAAAGAAATTGCCAGCCGCATAAGTAACCATCAGGATTAACAAGGAATAGTAATTCGTAATGTCTGAGTTGAAAATAAAAGACTCCACACTCCATACTCGGAGAAAGCATTTTTATCATTTCATCACCAACGTGGCTAGAACGCTCAGGGGGGAAATGGATGATCACAAACGCTTGATTCTGTTCGGGCGACACGTTTGTTGTGATCACGTGGGTTTTGGGCAAAGTTGGGAAATGATTTGATTTCCCACGATCTGAAATCTTCAAACATTTCACTGCTGGTTTTGAATCTGGCAGGCGATGTAATGTACAACTCACGACACATTCATAGGAAAATATTCAACTGACGATGTGATAATTGCGAGATACAGTCCATAGTAGTACTGTTGAGATCAGGAACTGAACAATGTGACGCAAGTGTCAGCAAGGGATTAACACGCCACCGATTCGAACTACTATTATTTGGTTGGTTGACGATGATCAAAACATAAAAGTGGAAATTATATTTGAAAACAAAAATATATTCACATCAAAACACATTACAGTCCTCTCAATTGTTTTTTTACGAAAAAATAATTTTACTGTCGCCGAACTATATCAGTGACGTAAAGAAGGCTTGATACAAAAAAGAAGACCAATGTCAAGGAGAATTATCAGAAACATTTCTTCCTGTTCACCAAATATAGCGAAATGTCGTACCATCGTAAATTTAAATATCTACCTCGCACAACCGCATTGTGTACAAGACGGATCAACGTCGATTTTGAGTGCTGTTAGCAACAGAAGATTGCGAAAATCTATGTGCGTTAACACTCTGTGGACAGGAATAGAAAAAAATCCGCAAGATGGACAAAAATTCACACGAATTACCGAAATGAGACCACAACGTGTCATAACTGTTTAGATAAATGAATTTAATTACCAATGAATTCCGATATTGTTCAGGCCGGTAACCCTCCGCCATTAAAATTAGTATTGGTAAGCAGATCAGTTATTAAGGGGCTATATTAGTAATGGAATTTTGTTTATTTTGAAATTCCTACCTCTGATATTCCTCAAATTCAAATTAAATATACACAAATTATACACCAAAATGAAGGTAGGGCGATAGAGAACACGAAAAATATATGAAATCAACTCATAGAGTTGACAGCAGCCACCAATGGTTCCTGAAAGTCTGCTACCGTATTCGTACCAGAACTGATAATAAAATATTTCCTGAGAACAACTTGTGACTAAATGTGCTTTGGCGACACGTGAACATTCAAATGACACTCTTGGCAGCTGTCATTGCTCATGCAATCCTAGAAATGGACATATATAATACTAAATGAGGAAGTTTGGCAGTTTACCCTTTTTTGGTGTATCAATCTCATCGTATTTTACCAATGTGGGGGAGGGGGGTATGGTCACAGCAGACTCACAAAAGCCACATTGCACATTCTTCATTTTTCATTGATGCACTCCCTCTTGACTCCATACTTGTTCTTCTGAACTGTGTGGATTTGACCCTTGGTGAACTTCATAAAAGGTAAACAAACACAAGAAAAATTGCAGCCCTTTTGAAATGTAGGCATCCTAAATTACAATTGGTCTCGTGGTCCGTTCCTTGCAAGAATGATAAAAAGATTTCTCCGAGTCTGTACTAGAAGGATTGCAGAATTTAACTGTTCAACAAATATATTGTTGTATAAAATCTGATCTATTACTTATGCCATAGCCGACTTTCAAGCAGTGCTTTCTGTCACATGGTAATGGTTCCATGGCAAATATTAGTTTCCACAAAATATATGTTTCATTCCAAACAAATTGATATATAATTTATTGGGGTTATTCCTGTCTGACCTTCTCTGGACTTTGGAGAAAATTACCTGCAATTTGACCAAATTTACGTTGGACGTCGCCTTTAATTCAAATTAAATATACACAAATTATACACCAAAGTGGAGGTTGTGATGTGTAGAACAAGAAAAGCATATGCAGTCAGCTCACAGAGTTGACAGCAGGCACCAATGGTTCCTGTGATTCTGTTATCGTATTCGTACCAGAACTGATAATAAATAATATTTCAGGAGAACAACTCAACAAATTTGAATTTATGGAATATCAAAGGTGGGAATTTCAAAGTAAACAAGGTGCTATAAAAGTAAAATAATTTTGTTTATTTTGAAATTCCCACCTCTGATATTCCTTAAATTCAAATTAAATATACACAAATTATACATCAAAATGAAAGTTGAGATGTATAGAATACGAAACACAAATGTAATCGACTCATAGAGGACATCCTCGAGGTAGTGTCCG